>CAJNDS010002656.1:25000-250000 GCA_905221605.1 Symbiodinium natans
GGGCAAACCATACAAGAGAATCACAACAACAACGCCCTCTTCAGGACGAGCGCCATCTAATCCTGCACGCTAGCCTAGACCTGGGAATTCCTCGAAGCCCCGAGTCCCCTGAGCCCTGAACCCTAAGTCCTTGAAGCATGCCGTTTAGGGTTTAGGGTTTAGGGTTTAGGGTTTAGGGTTTAGGGTAAAGCCCTATGCCCTAAACCCTAAACCCCAAAACCCTAAGGCCGCCTGTCCCACGTCGCCCATGCGCAAGGGATCTGTCGTTTTGTGGGAACTTCATGAACTGGTTTCGGAGAACTATACTTTACTTGTTTGTTTCGTTCTGGGTTCCTATCATAGCTACTTATGCCTAAGAAGCATTACTTTGTCCAGGGTCTACTCCAAAGCAGGGTGAACCCACTCCCGCCAGGTGCCATCCGGGATGCTTCACGCCGGAGGTGCAGGAGCTGTGTACTTCAAGGGCCTTTAGGGTTAGGGTTTCGGGTTGAGGGTTGAGGGTTGAGGGTTGAGGGCTAAGGGTGAAGGCCAAGACCCCGAACCCACCCGAAATCCGAAACCCCCTCCCACACCCTTCTAGGGTTTAGGGTTTAGGGTTTAGGTGCATCTAGTGACTCAAATGTTTACAGGCTTCAGGGCTAAGGGTTCTGAAGTTTTGGGCCAACCCAAAACCCTCAAAACCTTAAGCCCTGGCTTCAACCCCTAGTGAAGAGTCTGCCACCCCGTACACTTTTAGGCTATGACTTCACCGCCCCACGCCCTAGCAGGCTGGCGCCAGGTCTATGGGTAGTCATCCTTGGGGCTATGTTTTAGGGTTTAGGGCTTAGGGTTTAGGGTTTAGGGTTTAGGGTTTAGGGTTTAGGGCTTGCAGGTAGGGTATTGTTGCTCGCTACAGCTGATTAAAACTCCTTTTGAGGATAGTTCGAACACCAACTACTGAACCTAAGCCCTAAACCCTGCCCTTGTCGTAACTACCCGTGAACCTGCAAGGCAGCAAGCCTGACAGCCCCCCCCCAAACCTGAAGCAAGGCTGCCACCCTCCCTAAACCCTAAACCCTAAACCCTAAACCCTAAACCCTAAACCCTAAACCCTAAACCCTAAACCCTAAACCCTAAACCCTAAACCCTAAACCCTAAACCCTAAACCCTAAACCCTAAACCCAGGTTTAGGGTGTGGTTTAGGGATTACGGTACTTGTAAGTAGGGCCTAGGGTTTTGCGCTTGGAGGGTTCTCCTGGGGTCGGGGTGGTTGATGTCGGCAAGCTGCATGGGTGGTCAGAAGAAAACAGTCAAGTTAAGACCCTCATCCCGGTACCCTGAACTCCGAACCCTAAACCTAAACCCCAAGCCCCAAAACCTACAACCCCCAAACCCCAAACCCTAAACCCCAAACCTAAACCCTAAACCCTAAACTCTAATTAAACCCTAACCCCCATTATAACTCGAGTCTCCCCAGGACGAACCGCACTTCTTACAGCCCATGGACCTCCGAGCAGACTCTAAACCCCTAAGCCTTCAAGCGGCCAAACCTGAGAACCTAGACCCTAGACCCAAAACCCTAGACCCTAGACCCTAAACCTCACTGTTAGCAACCAGTGACGTACATCGTCCTTGCCTTATTCCTGAGGGGTGGGGGGAGGGGGGTTGTGGGTTTGAGGGCAGGGTTTAGGGATTGGGGTTTAGGGTTTGGGGTTTGGGTTTGGGGTTTAGGGTTTAGGGTGGAGGAGAGACCTGATGCGTGCTTCCGGCGGCTCCAAAGCAAGGAGCAGCAGGCCTACACCGGGGGATTTCAGGTTTCGAGCTTAAGGCTTTGGGTAACCCTAGACCCTAAACCTAAACCCTAAACCCTAAACCCTAATAGCCTAACTCCTAAACCCTAAACCCTAAACCCTAAACCCTAAACCCTGAAACCCTAAACCCTATACTCCGGGGAAAGTTGGGGCATGGGAGGTAAGGTGACGAGGGATTGGTTCAGGGTTTAGGGGCTTCAGGGTTTAGGGGCTTTCGGCTTCAGGGTTTAAAGGCCTCAGGGGAGAGTTTAGGGTTTAGGGTTGAGGGTTTAGGGTCTTAGGGCCTTAAGGGCTTTGGGGTCTTTTGGGGGCTTAGGGCTTAGTTTAGGGTTTAGGGTTTAGGGTTTAGGGTTTCGGGTTTCGGGTTTAGGGTTTAGGGTTTAGGGTTATTGAACGGCCACGGCCTTGTGCGCCGTGGATTCTGCGCGCGGGTGTCGAATAAAGGGGTCGGAATAATTGCTAAGAGACTTCCCCTATCGTCCCCATATAGTTATATCATCATAGCCCCCCCCCCCCCCCCCCCCACACACACACACGCAAAAACCTTTTGAAAAGTATCAAGGCCCCTATGTTCCTGATATTATGGTGGTCGCAGCGAGAAGCCCTAAACCCTAAACCCGAAACCCTAAACCCTAAACCCTAAACCCTAAACCCTAAACCCTAAACCCTAAACCCTAAACCCTAAACCCTAAACCCCTAAACCCTCAGCCACAACTGCTCACGTGCGTGGCAGGCCGCCGCGTCCCCAAAGGGCCGTGGACCAATTCTCTGGGAACGGCCCTGCTCCCGCGACTCGGCTCTGCTGCCGCGGAATTGAGGTTGAGGCTTTTAGGGTTTACGGTTTTAGGGTTTTAGGGTTTTAGGGTTTAGGGTTTAGGGTTTAGGGTTTAGGGTTTAGGGTTTAGGGTTTAGGGTTTAGGGCTTAGCCCTAAATCCTACACATACCCGTAAAGCTGAACCTGACATGCTCCCACCAAAGGGCAAACCGCGAACGGACTTTGGTCCAAAATCCTTCAATCGCTCAACCCCGAAAGTGCGAAACCCCTGAACCCCAAAATTCAAAACCCCGAAGCACCTGGACCCCAAACCCTAATCGCTAAACCCTAAAACTTAAACCCTAAACCCCAAAGCTAAACACTGACCCTAAACCGTAAACCCTAAACACTAAACCCTAAACCCAAAACCCTACACCCCAAACCCCAAACCCTAAACCCTAAACCATATATCCTAAGTAAACCCTAAACCCCTAAATCCCTAAACCCCTCCCCTGGTAAACCTCGGAAAGCAAGGCACCGGCCACGATCCCCTCGACCGCCGCGGCGCCGCGTCGGCACCGCCGGTGCTGCCTGCGCCCTCTGAGGCAGGGTTTAGGGTTGAGGGTTTAGGGTTTAGGGTTTTAGGGTTTAGGGTTTAGGGTTTAGGGTTTAGGGTTTAGGGTTTAGGGTTTAGGGTTTAGGGTTCAGGGTTCAAGGGTTCAAGGGTTTGGGGTTTTAAGGTTCAGGAGGGGTTGAGGAGTTTATGGGTTCAGGGGTTCAGGGTTTGGGCTCTTGGGCTTTCGAGCGTTCAGGGTTTCGGGGTTCAGGGCTGTAAGGCGTGCTGGAGATTTTTTGTCTTTGCGGCTGTAAGGGGTGCATGTAGGGTTTTCAGGGCTTTAGGGGTTTAGGGGCTTACGGGTTTACTTGGGGGTTTAGTTGTTCAGGGATCGTCCAGTGGGTGTGTTTCCCTAACCCCTAACCCCTAACCCCTAACCCCTAATCCCTAAACCCTAAACCCTAAACCCTAAACCCTAAACCCTAAATCCTTGTAAAGGGAGGCCAAGGCTCCTTACACCTCTACCCTATCCAGGCCATCGGGGATCGGATGCTGAGGGGCAGACAGGGTAGGGTTTAGGGTTTTGGGTTTGGGGTGTTGGGTTAAGGGTTGAGGGTTTAGGGTGTAGGGTGTGTCAGGGGAGGGCGCGCGCTCGGGTGTGAAACACCCCGGGCCGCGCGCTCGCGTTGCCCGTCAACCCACCCCGGCCACCCAAACCATACTCTATTAGGGTTTAGGGTTTATGAATTTATTTTCTTGTGCCCTGATGCTTGCTTTGATGTTTTTAAAGTTGCGCTGTTGGGGTTTAAGCTGGGGTTGGGGGTAGCCTCGGCCCTTTTCGGGCCCAGGGAAACCCTTTGTGCCTGCTCCTGGATTCCCCTTCTTTAAGGTCCTCAGGCCTTTTGGTGGCTCTGGGGGCCTTTTGGGGGCTTCCTGGGGGCTTTCCTGGCCCTTCCGGGGTAATATGAAGGGGTGCCCAAAACCATCGATTTCAGTACCAAAAAATCGTAGTTTTCATTGCGGGTACGGGCATCCTGGGGTCCCCTTCTTTTAGGGGCCTTTTGAAGCCTTTTGAAGCCTTTTGGTGGCTCTTGGGGTCTCTCGCCCTGTTCGGACCTTCGGCGTGTCAGGGGCCGTAAAGGCTTTATTCATTTGAAGGTCAGGGAACCTATTAGTTTTTTTTCGCCAATGCGAATTTCAATCGCTAGGGTTTAAGCTGGGGTTCGGGGTAGCCTCGGCCCTTTTCGGCCTTCGGCACGTTAGGGCCCGTAGAGGCCCTTATTTGCTTGAAGGCCTTCGCAGGGATTTGCGGTGTTAGGGTTTAAGCTGGGATTCGGGGTACTCGGCCCTTTTCGGGCCTTCGGCACGTCAGGGCCCGTAGAGGCCCTTGCTGATTTGGGGGCTTCCTGGGCTTTCCTGGTCCTTTTCGGGTGAAATGGAGGGGTGCCCAAAACCATCGAGTTCAGTACTAAACATAACATTTTTCATTGCGGGCAGGGGTGCCTAAAACCATCTTCAATATTCAAAAATCGCATTTTTCATTGCGGGCACGGACAAATCTTGTGGTCCCCCTCCCCTTCTTTTAGGAGGCCTTTTAAGCTTTTGAAGTGTTTTGGTGGCTCTTGGCGCCTCTTGGGGGCTTCCTGGGCTTTCCTGGCGCTGCTGGTGTACAATGGAGGGGCGCGCAAAACCAGCCATTCCAGTAAAAAAAATTTTGATGGTACGGCCCTCTTGGCCCGGGGCTTCCTCTAGCCCTGAACCCGAACCCTTCCAGGCCCTCGACCCTGGAATTCCAAGGTTTGGTCTCAAGAAAGGTCTTGTTGGTCACATGGAAAAGTGCTCTTGCCCTTGACCCTGAAGGCCCTTGCCTTACCCGGGGGCCATTGGGTTACCCTTGGCCGAGCAGCTCAGGCCCTTTGGTGCAGGGGTCTTGGCCCGGCAGGCTTGACCCACGGACCCTTGGCCCGGCCCGGCCCCTGGCCCGAGGGGCCCTTGGCCTGCTTGGCCCGGCATCCTTGGCTGAGGATTCCTTGGCTTGGGGGGCCCCTGCCTGAAAATCACAAAATTGAGCAACCGGCCTGCTGGACCCCTGGCCAGCCTCCTGGTCCAGGAATCCAGCCACCAGGGGCCAGGGGGCCGCCGGGGGGGGGGGGGCCCGGCAAACCCTCAAGGTGCAATTCTAGGCACGCTCAAGGGGTCTAAGTACCGGCCATCCCTTAGCCGAGTACTGACGTTGTCGTCAAAAAGGCCGATGTCCGTTGGCCTGTCCAGGACAGACGGTGAGGCTTAACCCTCACCTTTTCCGTTTCTCTTTTCGCTTGGGCGCTCGGGCTGTAAGGCCCTTGGCCGAGCGTTCGGGGTCTGTCGCTCGACGGAAGCGACCCCTCACTTAGTTTAGGGTTTAGGGTTTAGGGTTGAGGGTTTAGGGTTTAGGGTTTAGGGTTTAGGGTTTAGGGTTTAGGGCTCAAGGTTAAGGGGTTAGGGGTTTGGGGTTAGGTTTAGTGTTTAGTCAGGGGCGCTAAGGGTTGCTCTAGAGTCTGTCAGGCTTTTGGGTGCTGGTTTTGGAGTGCTGTGGGTTCAGAGTTTAGGGTCCCCGAACCCTAAACCCTAAACCCTAAACCCCAAACCCCAAACCCCAATAAACCAGCAGGCTCGGAAAGCGGAGGAGCTGAACGCTAAACCCTAAGCCCAATTCTTGAGCACATGAGCTTCGGCAGTCATCACGCGCACCTTCGTCGCTCATGTTGGAACATCTTAAGGCTGCCACCTCATTTGCGTGTGCTAAACCCTAAACCCTAAACCCAAATGCTCATGTGCCGAGTGTGAGGAAGATCGTGCTAGCGGCCCACACACAAGCCCACAAGCCCTGAAACCCCCACCCTGTATTTTTTTGAAAACACCCTAATCCCAAAACCTTAGACCCAAAACCCAAAACCCAAAACCCCTAAACCCTAAACCCTAATCCCTAATCCCTAAACCCTAAACCCTAACCCTAAACTCTAAACCCTAAAATCATTATGAAGGCATCTCAGTCGTTGCTGGGGTGCAACACCTCGCGCAGTTCCCATCAGGGGTTTCAACACGACTCAGAGGTTTCATCGTTAGGGTTTAGGGTTTAGGCTTTAGGCTTCTGGGGGGTATCCTCGCCTTATCTTCAGGTTTAGCTTAGAATGTTTTGGGGGGGTAGAGGTTTTGGGTGTCTTTGCGGCCTAAACCTAAACCCTAAACCCTAAACCCTAAACCCTAAACCCTAAACCCTAAACCCTAAAACCGCCAAGTCCCAATCCCGCAACCAGGCCCAGCCACTTCCTGCTCCTCGGCTCGCAGATTGCGCTGTTGGGGGTGTCTCAACCCTAAACCCTAAACCCTAAACCCTAAACCCTAGGGTAGTAGTAGTAGTATTGAGGTGTGTTGATGCTTCAGGGTTTTGGGCTGACCTGGACAGAATCTACTCCTTCTTGGTAGACCTTCCAACCCTACAAAGCATACACTCCTGAACCCCCAAACCCGAAACCCTTAAAACCCGAAACCCTAAACCCCTCAACCCCTCAACCCCTCAACCCCTCAACCCCTCAACCCCTCAACCCCTCAACCCCTCAACCCCTCAACCCCTCAACCCCTAAACCCCTAAACCCTAAACCCAAAACTCCGAAAAGCCGAAACCCTAAATTTAAGAGCCTCCGGCTCAAGCCCGCAGGAGAACAAGTTTAAGGTTTGGGGTTTGGTGATTTTGTTTGCGGTTCCTGTTGGGGGGGGGGGGGGGGGGGGGGGGGGGGGGGGGGGGGGGGGGGGGGGGGGGGGGGGGGGGGGGGGGGGGCGGACAGGGGGGGGCCCCCAACCTACCCCCACTTTTTGGGGTTTTTTGCATGAATTACGCGGTGTGGGTGGCCTGTTCCTCCAGCTGGCGGCGTACCCCCCTACCCCCCCCCCCCCGCGTTTTGGGGGGGGTAAGGAGGGAAAGAGGGAGGTTTTCACCTGCTTTTCCCATCCAACACGCCGCCAGGGTTGGCGGACCCTAAACCCTAAACCCTAAGCCCTAAACCCTAAACCCTAAGGATCCTGGGTGCGCATCTCCCACCTTCTGGCGCCGCTTGCAGCCGGAGCTTGCGGACGCTCTGAAGGCTCCGGGTTAGGGGGATTGTAGGAGATAGGGGGTAGGGTTTAGGGTTTACGGTTTACGGTTTAGGGTTTTGGGTTTTGGGTTTTGGGTTTTGGGTTTGGGGTTTAGGGTTTAGGGTTTAATGAGGGTTCAGCTGATGGCAGACATGTGCGAGCAAGAGAGGCAAACGCCCATGGTGTTTCACATGCTTCGAGTGTACGGGTACGACTATGTGGGTCCCGACGACTCGTTCTGGAAGAACAAATCTGTCAGCCAGCTGCCGCAATTGGGAAGTCAGTAGCAGGCGCCTGGGCAAAAGAGGTTTTCCAGAGATGGTGTGATGACCACGGCGGGGTGCCACCCATGGTATCATGGTGGGAACAGCAAACACCTCGTCTGCCTTGCTGGACTCGTGGGTCAACGACAGGGCGCACACCGTAGACATGCACCGAAGCGTAAAGGTGCCCGCAGCGGCATTCGCTAGAGTTTAGGATTTAGGGTTTAGGGTTTAGGGTTCAGGGTTTAGTGTTTAGGGTTTAGGGTTTAGGGTGCACAAGGCAAAATGCAATTGCAGTGGGTTTTTCAGGGCTGCCTTTGGCACCTTCCCAGAAGATCTTGACAGCCCCTTGAGGCACCTGTTCGGAGGTGTTTCTGGGTTTTGGAGTACTCTAGGGTTTAGGGTTTAGGATTTAGGGTTTAGGGTTTAGGGTTTAGGGTTTAGGATTTAGGATTTAGGGTTAGGAGTGCTATACTTCAATACCTTTTTTGGTTCTGGGTTCCCGTTCTTGCTACTTGCGCCTAAAAAGTATCTGCTTTTTTTCGGGGTCTACTCTAAAGTCGGGCTTTTGGAGGCTCCCTAAACCCTAAACCCTAAACCCTAAACCCTAAACCCTAAACCCTAAACCCTAAACCCTAAACCCTAAACCCTAAACCCTAAACCCTAAACCCTAACCCCTAAACCCTAAACCCTAAACCCTAAACCCTAAACCCTTTTCTTGGGTGCCGGACATGGGTTAGGGTTCCAGGCTTAGGGCGTTTGTATCCTGGAAGTTCATGGGCAATTACTAGATCAGTGTTAGGGATCCTTTTTACTTTTTGGGTTGCGGGCTTTCTTATATATAAACAAAAAGGATCCTTTTTCTTCCTAGGGGAACAGGGATTTAGAGTATGGATAGGGTCATAAGTGTCCTTGTAGTTCCAGAACAAAGCTGTATGTTTTGTTTTCATAGGGTTCCTTTTGTCTTGGTCTAGGGCTTTAGCGGTTTACGCCAAATTCAGGTAGAACGACTACTCGAGTAGGGTTAGGGTTGGGGCCCGCAGGAGATAATGAGGGATGCTTATGTCGTCCCTATTTGTTCCTAGGGTTTAGGGTTTAGGGTTTAGGGTTTAGGGTTTAAGTAGCCTCCGAAATTGCCCATACAGAGCCCGTAGCCTCCCAGAAGAGGCCCGAAATGACCCTAAACCCTCAAGCTTCTGAAGCTCCCCTGGTCCCACAATCGTTGGGAAATTAGTTTTGGGGCTCACTTAGCCTTCGAGTTGAGACGGATGGCTTGCAGATGAAGCCCTTCGCCCCTGTATAGCCTTCTAAACTTCTCTGAACTCTCCAAACCCCTAAGCCCTAAGCCCCAAACCCTGAACCCTAAACCCGAAACCCCAAACTGCTTGGGGGCGCGAGGGTTGGGATTGCAAGGGGACTCGAGGTACATATACAGGGGTGTCCTTTTGAAGATACGCAATCTAATCCTTACGTGAATCTTCAAGGCAGGCAATAACCCCCAAACCTAAGGCAACCTCCCTTTCTGAGAGTATGTGGGTCTTTCTAGGGAGGTTTCAGGGTTGGGGCTTTGGCTTCAGGCTTCATTAGGGTTTAGGGTTTAGGGTTTAGGGTTTAGGGTTTAGGGTTTGGGGTTTAGGGTTTGGGGTTTAGGGTTTAGGGTTTAGGGTGCGGGAGGCTTTCCGTGACCAGGTGCTGGGTCGTCCGCACGCCGTGTGGCCGGCAGACCTGTGCAGAGCCGTGCGAAAGAAGGCCATTTGTGGGTGTGCTGGAACCCTAAACCCTCAATCTCTAAGGGTTTAGGGTTTTAGGGTTTAGGGCTAGGGTTTAGGGTTTAGGGTTTAGGGTTTAGGGTTTAGGGTTTAGGGTTTAGGGTTTAGGGTTTAGGGTTTAGGGTTTAGGGTTTAGGGTTTAGGTCCAGGGTTTAGGGTTTAGGGTTTAGGGTTTAGGGTTTAGGGTTTAGGGTTTAGGGTTTAGGGTTTAGGGTTTAGGGTTTAGGGCGTCTCGCCGCGCAGCGGCAGTAAGTACCATGTGTAAATGGCGCCCCTACACACCCAGGGGGTGTGGGGGGGCGGCATGTCACGCGAAGGCATCTGTTTTCAATGTAATCCAACAATTTCATTGGTGCGGGTTTCTTTTTCCCCACCTGCTGTGACCTTTCACAGGCCACCACCCAAACCACTGCCTTTTAGGGTTTAGGGCTGTCGCCCTCAATTCCCACCATTGCTTCAAACTTTTCTTGTTTGCTCGGCGGTGAGCTGGAAGGGCTGTTGCTGAGGGCCTGGAGGGGGCCTGGAGTGGAGGGGGCCTGGAGGGCCTGGAAGGCCTGGACGGGGCCTGGAGGGCCTGGAGGGGGCCTGGAGTGGAGGGGGCCTGGAGGGCCTGGAGGGGGCCTGGAGGGCTTGGAGGGCCTTGAGGAGGTCTTGGAGGGGGGTGGGGCTGGCCAACCCTTTTTTTGGCGCTGGGGGGGTACCCCCCAAGGGAAACGTCCACCGAAGGATTCCGGCCCAGGCTTTAGGGTATTCTCATCAAGAGGAGGATCAGGGGTTCTTTTTGTAAGTATAAGGCACCACTTTAGTGGTCCTAAAGCAAGGCTCAGCCCAAGGGGCTGAATTCGACCATTCTCCAATGGCTCCACCCATTGTTTATCCAGTGAAGGTGTTCATGACTGCCGGGTATCTTCTGGGTCCAGGCACCCTAGAAAAGGGTGGGTACGGCCTAAGCAGGCCGGGTGGGAATTTAGGGTTTAGGGTTTAGGGTTTAAACCCTTAACCCGAATGGGCTCTTAACCTCTCAAGCCTTAACCCTCACCACCGAACCCTAACATGCCGAACCCCGAAACTCCAAAAGGCACCAAACCCAGGGTTTAGGGTTTAGGGTTTAGGGTTTAGGGTTTAGGGTTTAGGGTTTAGGGTTTAGGGTTCTAGGCCCTGAGCCCTGACCCCCCAAAGGGCCTAGACCCGAGGCACTGTTGCAACAGCAACCCCCGAGCCAGGAAAAATGCTCAACAGCTAGACCCTGATCCCAAACTCGCAAAAAGACCCCTAAAGCCCCTGAAGCACCTCAACCCTAAAGCTACACCCCAAAGCCTTTCAAGCCTTACACCCGATGATCTAAACCCCCAAAGCCGCGAACAAACACGCTCAAAACCCTACAGGGTGGGGCCCCCTAGTTATAAGTAGAGTTATAAGGGCCCTAAATTGGGTTATAAGGACCCTAAGTTAGGTTATAAGTCCCTTAACTACAGTTAGTATAGTAAGGGGGCCCCACCCTGTAGTCGCAGGACCTGAGTTCCAGAAGGTTTGGTTTTCTTGTCGGGTGGGAGACCCGACGTCCTTTTGATAGCGCGGGGTGGGGGGGGGTTATATCAGTGTTTCTGTAAGGTGGGGGCTCAAGGTTTTTTAAAGGTTCGGGTTTAGGATTTGCAGCGTTTCGAGTTGGGCTGGGGTTAAGGGTTTAGGGTTTAGATAGGGCTTAGCGACTCGGGTCTTGGGGTGTAGGTGTTGTCGATGTAGCTCGGAAGCTTTAGGATTTCAAGGGCGGGGGGGCATCTGGGACCTTCACCGCCGAACTGCAGGGTGCCGTATTTATGCAGGTAGAACCCCGAACCCTGTTTCTACAACCCCTGCAGCCCGAACCCTAAATCTCACAAAACCCAAAACTCCTAAGCCCCCCCCCAAAACCCCTAAGCCCCAAACCTCTCCCCAAACCCAAACCCAAACCCTCAAATCCCCAACACGTAAACCATAAACCCCAAACCCCACAAAACCCTAACCCCCCCCCCCCCCCCCCAAGCAGCCCAAGAACCCCAAGCCCCAAAACACCCTAAACCTCAAAAAACCCTAAACCCTAAACCCTAAACCCTAAACCCTAAACCCTAAACCCTAAACCAGAAAGCCCGAAAACCTTGCAAAGTTGGCCTGCGCCTGCCTTCAGGCCGCGGAGCATCCTGGCCCGGAGGCTGAGGGTTTAGGGTTTGGGGTTTGGGTTTAGGGTTTAGGGTTTAGGGTTTAGGGTTTAGGGTTTAGGGTTTAGGGTTTGGGGTTTAGGGTTCAGGGTTTAGGGCCTTGCCGTGATATTGCGCAGAAGCTGTGGAAGGCTGGGATGCAGCCTTGCCTCGACGGCTAACGCTTAAACCCACCCCACGCCAGTCTCAGGCGGCAAAACCACCCTCACGTGTTCCCAAAGAGCCCAATACCCCTTAAATAAGGTCACGCCGGTGTTCGCGGCCCTGGACCGTTTGCGCGCGGAAATGTGGTTGTAACCCACGCAGGGCAGTGTTCCCGAAAAACAAGGGTTTTGTCGGCGGAAGTTATTTTTCAGGACTTGGAGTGATTACAAGGTGGTGTGTTGCTCAAAAGTACCACGCCTGCCAGTGTTGTCAGCATTTCGCAGTGCTTACTGTGGGGATGCGTTTTTTCGACTTTTGCGTGTTTTTGGGTGTTGTGTTTTGTCACTGTTCAGGGTGGAACGAGGTAACTGCAATGTGGTCTTATCTTGAAAAGTGCCACGCCCGCCAGTGTCTTCAGCATTTCGCATGTTTTTTGGGCGGCTGGAGTGTTCAGGGTGCAACGGGCTTGCAGTGGTTCAAGTTTAGGGCTTTGGGGCTGCGCAGAGACGTTAAGCACGGAAAGCACGGTTTTGGTCGCGAAAGGCATGGACGCTTGTGACAGATTTTCTTGTTCCACATCCTTGTGCAGTATGTTGTACAAAGAGGCGAAAACGCTGTAAACACCAGTGTGTTGTGCATGGACGCAATATGAATGACGTTCTTATCCCCACCCCCCCCTCCCAACCCTCCCCACCCCAACAAGACAACCGGAACAAGTCACCAAGAAGTGCCAAACCTAACGTTTTACCCAGGGCCACTAACAACGGCGTGAGCTTAAATAAGGAATACACCTTTAATCATATCATACCTTAACTAATATCAAGGATCCCTATGTAATTTAAGGGTATATTCCTTCATTGAGGGGTATTGGATCTCTGGGTTCCTTCTAAGGTTTAGGCCTAAACTCAAGTGGGGGTTTACGAGAATAGAGCCTCCAAAATGGTAGAAACCCTAAACCCTAAACCCTAAGCCCTACCCTAAACCCTAAACCCTAAACCCTAAACCCTAAACCCTAAACCCTAAACCCTAAACCCTAAACCCTAAACCCTAAACCCTAAACCCTAAACCCTAAACCCTAACCCTAAACCCTAAACCCTAAACCCTAAACCCATAAGGACCCCAACAACCCCTTAATTTGGGAGTTCCCCAAGTCAATCGCCTACTTCCAACAAAACTTCTTCCGTCCAGTAGTACTGTATTGAGGGCCATCGAGGTCGGAGGGGCTGAAGCCCCCGGAGGCGGCCTAAGCCTTAGGGTTTAGGGTTTAGGGTTAGGGTTTAGGGCTTAGGGCTTAGGGTTTGGGGGTTTAGGGTTTAGGGGTTAGGGGGTTTGTGGGTTTGGGGGTTTGTGGGTTTGGGGGTTTGGGGTTTACGGCTCAGCGGTTTAGGGTTCAGGGGTTTAGGAGTTTGGAGTTTAGAGTTTTAGGGGTTTAGAGTTTTAGGCTTGTTTTTGTAGTTTGGGGTTTGGAAAGGGTTTGGGCTTTACGGTGTAGGGTGCGAGGTTGAGGAATGTGGCTTGCAACCCAGTTATGGCTTGGAAGCGGACCTCTTGTAAATGGAACTCGTAGGGATGATATTCGGGCTATTTTATTATATTTGGGTGTAGGGCTTAGGGTTCAGGTTTAGGGCTTAGGGTTTAGGGCTTTGGGCTAAGGGCTTAGGGCTTAGGGCTTTAGGGCTTTAGGGCTTAGGGCTTAGGGCTTAGGGCTTAGAATGTGTACTGGGGGTTCTAGAGGACGCAGGATGAAGATTCCCTCCCTAAAGCCTTACATCCTAAGCCCTCAACTTTCAAGGGCCCCTCCTTGTATCGGTTTAGGGTTTAGGGTTTAGGGTTTAGGGTTTAGGGTTTAGGGTTTAGGGTTCAGGGTTTGGGGTTTGGGGTTTGGGGTTTAGGGAGATTCTTGTGTGGTTTGAGAGGCTTTTGGAAGTTTTTATGTACAGGGTGTGGTGTGGTTCTAGAGGGTCTTTACGTTTGTAGGGTCTGATATATCTTCGACTGAGGCACCCGGCACGAACGAGGTCTTCATCGCTAATGTGCAGCAAAGGGCAAAGGGTATCGATCTGTTGGAACAGATTTTGCTTTGACAAATGCAAGAGAGCGCTTTTCAGCAACACGTCACGGTTCTCTCCGCAGCGAGTGCTGCAAGGTGAAAGAAGGGGTTATCAGGGTTATGGAACACTGTTAGACCCTACAAGGAAACTAGGGGTCTGAGCCTGGATTCATATGTTCTAGGCCGAAGTATCGGGGATCTTTGTCAGATCCCCCAACACTCTAAACCTAAACCCTAAACCCTAAACCCTAAATAGCTCCTCTAAACTTCTCTCGGATCAGGAAGCCGCACTGCTGCAAAAACTGCAGCTATGTCGGCACCCCAGAGGATTACGAAGCTCAGAGGAACACTTGTGCCATTTTGCACATTTTATCCTTTTCTTACCCCCTGTATACCTTTGAACCATTTGAACCCTGTTCGGGTGTCAGGTTGAGGGTTAGGGTTTGGGATTATCGTATACCCCGTACCCTAAAGCCTAACCGTTCGAGGCTCTAGGGGGGGGGTGCAGGAGGGGGAGGCCTAAACCCCAAGCCCTAAGCTCTAAGCACTAAGCCCTAAACTCTAAACCCTAAACCCCAAACCCTAAACCCTAAACCCTAAACCAAGAGAACAGCAGCGCGCTGGCGGAGTGCACGCTGAGCAAAGCACGGCGCGTGGAGACTTGAAACTAGGACCTCATTTCCCTTTGTTTAGGTGCTTCTGTTCTCTTGGTTTAGGGTTTAGGGTTTAGAGCTCCTCATTATCCCCTTTAAAGCAAATGGGGCACCCTTTTTCTAGGTTACTCTTGGGTCTGGGAAACTTGCAGCCTGGTTTTGGGAGCGCTGGGTTCTCATTGGGGTGGGCGGACGGTAAGGTTCCATGCTTGGGGTTTAGGGTTGAAGGTTTAGGGTGTAGGGTTTAGGGTTTAGGGTTTAGGGTTCGGGTCTGGCCAATGAAGTGTAGTGGAGCCTTCGGCGTTATAAGGGTCTGTAGTATCAGGCTTTACTGTTTAGGGGAGGGTTCTTAAGGGCTTCTGTTTTGTGGTCTAGGGTTTAGGGTTCAGGGTTTAGGGTTAAGGGTTTAGGGTTTAGGGTTTAGGGGTTTGGGGGTTTAGGGTTCATAGGTCCTACCTGGACGTGCATGGCTACATGTCAGGTTGTAAGTCGCATAAACAGCCCCACATCGGGAGCCCCTGGGCATCGAAACCCCCATCCCATTGACTCATTAAAGCAGCTCGGGCGTAAGTAGAATCGCATTCCTCCATAGCCCTTAGCCCTTAGCCCTAAACCCTAAACCCTAAACCCTAAACCCTAAACCCTAAACCCTAAGCCCTAAACAAAATTAGCAGTCATAGCATGGTAGAAACATGGCGAGCCTTTTGTGGGATGCACCCCGGAGCCCCTAAAGCCCTCTGACCCCTCAACCCCAAGCCCCAGCATCTCTAAACCCCATAAGCCCTGCAGTTTAGGGTTTAGGGTTTAGGGTTTAGGGTTTAGGGTTTAAGGTAACCTGAAGCCTAAGCCGCTAAAACAGTGAACCCCAAACCCCATAGCCCCCACCCCCTCCCCTCTCCCATACCGCGCAGGCGTCAAGCAGGCCACCGAGTTCGCCCTCAAGCGGGGCTGTTACCAGGCGCCACAGTGGGCTGGATCCCTAAACCCTAAACCCTAAACCCTAAGCCCTAAGCCCTAAACCCTAAACCCTAAACCCTAAACCCCAAACCCTAAACCATTCACATCCAATGTTCCCTGTATGATAGAGCCATGCAGGCAGGGACAATGAGCTTTCCCCCCCCCCCCCCCCCCCCCCCTGGGGGTGGGGGGTGGGGTGTATGCAGTTCGTCGGCTTTTTTTTTTGGGCCAGGGGATAGTTCAGGAGGTTTGGGGTCCACATGTCAGAGGTTGCACGCATGACAGCTGCACAGCTGGGCTGCAGTGGAAAGATGTTGGAATGCGATGGCGGCAGCCCGCACTACAGCCGCATCTCCGCAGAGAATAGTCTTCTTGATCTTCTTGATCAATCATTTTATTTACACCATGCGGTTTTGAACTGTGGAACAAGACAAGTTTTGATCAAAGGGCGCGCCGCAAAAAGTAGACTGTTGGAGTTCTCATGCCTGTCTTCCTCGTGGCTCGTGACGGCTTGTGTCTCGGGTTTAGGGTTTAGGGTTCAGGGTTTAGGGTTTAGGGTTTGGGGTTTGGGGTTTGGGGTTTTGGGGTTTTGGGGGGGGGGGTAGTTGCGTAGGGAATCTTTCGGAAGCTTCGGGACCCTTACATGCCCCCCCTTGAACCCCCCCCCCCTCCCTCAAGGGCTCTATAGCCTAGTAGTAGAGTAGGTAGCCTTTAACCTTCTTGGGGTAGTATAATCCCAAAAAATTCCCAAAGGTTAACCTGTAATTTCCCCCAGGTTACTGGACAACTAGAGGAGAATGTTTCTTTGGTGTTCAAAAACTGCTTTTGTTTGCACCATGATGTTTTCCACGTTTGCTTCATGACTTCCCTGTTCCGTTGCCGTACGTCTCGATTTTTTGCAACAAAACGCATGGAGTTGAAGGTGGATGCATCGAACATTCTTCTGTGTCAAAAGCAGTTTGCAGAGCCAGTTGCAAATACATCATTCTGATCACAGGCGCAAGTATACGATTCATGTTCTTGAAGAGCAGCTCCACAGCCAGAAGTCCTTGTACCAAAATTTCTTAAATCCAGGGGCGGTGCACAAGGCAGCGCCCAAATTCATGGCAGCGCCATGGCGAACAACACAGAGAGCCGTGCCTCCGGTGGCTTTTCTGCCGATGTGCATCTATCATTTGCCACGGCCGTGCATGTGACCATCGAGGGGGCTGCCACTGCAGGTGCCCCGGAGCAATAGTTCCAAAGGGTCCTAAGTACCTATATGGGGGGGCACTTACCCAAACCGTCATAGTAATTTCCATTACAGAACCATACTTTCTACAATGTAGGTACTTAGGACCCTTTGGGATATACAGAGAAGCTGAGCACAGGTTTGCTCTGACGTGCGAAGCTGCTTTGTCAAATTCTCCCTCAGAGCTGCTTGTTGCAGGTGATGTTATAGAAGCGGTGCACGCGTGCCTGGTCGAAGATGTCAAGTGTTACCGTTCAGCTCAACCTTCCAGTTGCTGTCAAGCTTGCAGTTACTAGGACCCAGCGTAAGCCCTTATTCCCTTTTTAGTGTTTGGGTTCCCTTAGAAGCCCCTTTTCCTTAGAAGCCCCTTTTATGCCAAAAGGGCACCCCTTTTTTTCCCAGGTTACTCTTGGGCCACCCCAAGGCCTGACCCCTAAACCCTCAATTTCCCTAAGCCTTAGGAAGATTCCTGAAGATCCTCGACATGGAAATGTCTTGCTGTCCCGCGGCCCGCAAAAGTTCGCGGCCACGGATGAGGTGTTGCCGGAAAGAGAGACTGGCCAAGCGTTCCTTGCCGTGCATTTGGGCAACACTTGCCCAAAGGGTCCTAGTAGATTCATACATGGTACGTCAGAATGTAAGATGTACGATGCACCGTAGTATGTAGCACATAGTATGTATATATACATATATTATATACATATATATTTATTTATTTATACAGTACTTCCTGTACCATATAGCATGCTAGTTTAGCATATGCATTCTAGTACGTGTCCTGTTCATGTCTGCCTGCCGGCCTTTCTTTGCTTTCGGCCGTGGGTTTAGGGTTTAGGGTTTAGGGTTTAGGGTCTAGGGTGTAGGGTTTAGGGTTTAGGGTTTAGGGAGTGGGGGTTGTGCCATCATCTCAGGTTGGCCTTGGCCAACTATGGCCGCCTACATGCAGCCAGCAGTCCACTCCAAATCCCGACGGAGCGCAGCGGCATCACCATTCCGCAAATTCAGGCAGTAGGGTTTATAGGGTTTAGGGTTTAGGGTTTATAGGGTTTAGGGTTTAGGGTTTAGGGTTTAGAGTTTAGGGTTTAGGGTTTAGGGTTTAGGTTTAGGGCTTAGGGTTTAGGGCTTAGGGTTTAGGGTTTATAGGGTTTGGGGTTTGGGGTTTAGGCTTTAGGGTTTAGGGTTAGGTTTACGGCTTGGGGTTTAGGGTTTAGGGCTTAGGGTTTAGGGCTTAGGGTTTAGGGTTTAGGGTTTAGGGTTTGGGGTTTAGGGTTTAGGGTTTAGGGTTAGGTTTACGGCTTGGGGTTTAGGGTTTAGGGTTTAGGGTTTAGGGCTTAGGGTTTAGGGTTTAGGGTTTAGGGTTTACGATTCAGGCCCTCCTGCGTCGATCTTCCCAGAAGCCGGGGTAGGATCCAAGAAGTAGAACCCCGAACTAGTACCCTATTCTACTCTTGGGTGGTCATCTGTGGGAACCCTAAACCCTAAACGCTGGACCCTAAACCGGTGGCACCTTGCGACGAGGCCCTGCTCGGCTTCATGCAAGGTGCGGTCCTCAACTTCGATTTTATAGGGTTTGGGGTTTAGGGCTGAGGGGAAAAGATGTGTTCCAGTGGCACCTCCTCAGCTAACATGCCACAAGAGCTTTCTTACTGTCGGTTAGCAGGGAATGAGAGCACGAGGTACCCTATAGAATCCCTTACAGGGTATATTATAGGGGGATATATGGTACCTCATTCCCTCATTCCCTGCCAAGCAACAGTAAGCTTTTGCGCGCTGGATGCGCATCAGCTCGATCCCCTAAATCCTACAGCCTAAACTCTAAACCCTAAACCCTAAACCCTAAACCCTAATGTCTAAACCCTAAACCCGAAACCCTAATGCCTAAACCCAACCCCCCCGCTTTTTAGCTTCTTTCAAAGCATGTGAATCTTGAAACCCATCATGCAAGCAAACTCATCATGCAAGCATTGAGTTTGCAAATGGGGGGGGGGGCTGCGCCCCCCCCCCCAACCCCCCCCCCGCTTGGGCTGCGCCCCCCCCCCCCCCCCCCCAACCCCACCGCTTTTTTAAGCTAAACCCTAAAACCTAAACCCTAAACCCTAAACCCTAAACCCTAATGTCTAAACCCTAAACCCTAAACCCTAATGCCTAAACCCTTAACCCTAAACCGAGGAATGGTGCAGCTTTGGTCCGGTACTTTTGGCGCGGAGAGCGGGCTACCTCTGTCCTTCGAGCGCTTCAATCTGCGCCTTGCGTGATCGTTTAGGGTTTAGGGTTTAGGGTTTAGGGCTTAGGGTTGAGGGTTTAGGGTTTGGGGTTTAGGGTTTAGGAGTTAGGGTTTAGGGTAGTGATCGCCGATGCATCGATTCGCTTCGTGGACCCAGAGCCCAAGGTATCACGCCGACTACTGGATCTTGAACCCAGCGACTGCAGGAGCGCCCACAGAACTTGCCAGAGAAGGGTTTAGGGTTTAGGGTGTAGGGCTAGGGTTTAGGGTTTAGGGTTTAGGGTTTAGGGTTTAGGGTTTAGGGTTTAGGGTTTAGGGTTCCGGGTTTAGGGTTTAGGGTTTAGGGTTTAGGGTTTAGGGGTTTAGGGGTTTAGGGTTTAGGGTTAGGGGTTTTAGGGTTTAGGGTTTAGGGTTTAGGGTTTTGGGTTTTGGTTGCAACCAAACGCCGAAGACACGGAGCAGCCTCTGTGACCCCATAACCCCAGGAATGGGTGGACACGGCTGCAGCTATGTGGAGCTCCGTGGCATATTGAAAAAAGGGTTTAGGGTTTAGGGTTTAGGGTTTAGGGTTTAGGGTTTCGGGTATCTCTTGTGAGTAGCCGCGTGCAGCCCTACAATTCTACATGCGTGCACGTGATACATCGCGCCTCGTCTTCTGCATCACCCAAAGAGGCCTAAGTACATATTATGAGGGACACTTACTGAAACCATAATAGTAATTCCCATTATGGAATCCCTACTTTCTACTGTGTAGGTACTTGGGATATAGCTAGGCCTGAAAGGGGTTCCAATATAGTCACTGTAGGGCCCAAGTATATACTGTATAACCCTAGACCCTAAACCCTAAACCCTCAACCCTCAACCCTCAACCCTAAACCCTAAACCCTAAACCCTAAACCCTAAACCCTAAACCCTTTGGGATCAGGTTAGTGGCGGAGAGCGCCACGGCGCAGTGTCCCGGATTCTTTGTGTCACACGCGTGGCTGGAGCCGATTGCGCCTCGTTCGGCTCCTCCTTTTGAGTCTATTTAGAGATAAGGAGAGCCCGAAAGCCCTAAGCCCTAAACCCTAAGCCCTAAACCCTAAACCCTAAACCCTAAACCCTAAACCCTAAACCCTAAACCCTAAACCCTAAACCCTAAACCCTAAACCCTAAACCCTAAACCCTAAGCCCTAAACCCTAAACCCTCAACCCTCAACCCTAAACCCTAACGCAACTTCCGCTGACCTCATGGATCAGGTGCTGTTCCTGCGGTGCCTTCGCCGCCACGCGGCCGTTCGTGAGTTGGGGCAAGACACTGCGTATTGGGTCTGTGCCTATGCCAACAATCAGCATGCACCCTGGCGGCCCTCACCCCTTCACCGCCCTAAAAACACACAAAAAAACACATATATATCTATATATATATATACATATATATATACACATACACATACATACCCTTTAAGGGATCCTATAGGTCCCTCCCTCATTCCCTACGAAGAACCAGCCAGACCACCCATCCTCTCGACCCTGTAACACGTCCACCAAGTTCACCAAGGCACTTGGCCACGCCATCCCCGCAGGCAGGGTGCTGGGACTTAGGGTTTAGGTTTAGGGTTTCGGGTTCAGGGTGCACTGCTCGTCAACGACTTAGACTAGTCCCGGCTTGAATTTATTTAGTCAGAAGAGCACCGTCCAACAGAGCCTTGAACAAGACACAGATGGACTTTGCTCTTGAGCCAAAAATCGCCCTCACCAATACAAGTCGCATCCGACAGATCCTCGGAAATCGTCTTTTTACTTGGCGATGATGCTGTGCCGGGGAGTGCTTCTGGTGCTGGACGCCGCCGCCACGCCTTTCCAGCGAATTTGGTGCCGCCCGGCGCGCGTTCTGTGTGAGCGATGAGGGATGCTTCCCTGTGCATCGTTTCCCAAAGGATCCTAAGTACCTACATATTAGAAAGTAGGGTTTCTATGCCCTTTGGGTTCTTTGAGCCTGAAGCTCCCCCAAGGCTGCTTCGAGGAGGCGATTGCGGCGGCCCGGCTTATGTGACTAGTTTCCGGCGGGTTTGCGCTCGGTTTTTTAGAGGGAATTCGCCCGCCTTTTCGGTTGCGGTTTCAAGACGCTCCCTCCCCCGCCCTCCCCCCCTCCCCTCCACTTCTGACCGCTCAGATCGAAAATTCTGCCGCCCTGTACCTGGACGTGGCAGCGACCAGCGGCGATGTGGCCCACATCCTGACGGACACAACTTTCGACCAACAATCAAAGCAGGGAAGCAAGTAGAAGTACCTTGAAAGCCAGTAGACGATAAATGTGGGCTGCAGTTTCCTAGTTTGGGGGTAGAGTAGCCTCCCATTTTGGGTAACTAGGCGTTTGAGATCGATGTCAATGTGTAGAGTGTTAGTGGTCGCAGCCCTGCAAGATTTTCTCATCGGCACTTCGTCATGTGGGGGGTTTGTGATGTGTGGGGTACCTTCTTGCGGTCCTTATTATAAGACCTTAAACCCTAAACTCTATAGACCCTAGACCCTAAACCCTCGACCCTAAACCCTAGACCGTAGACCCTAGACCCTAAACCCTAAACCCTAAACCCTAAACCCTAAACCCTAAACCCTAAACCCTAAACCCTAAACCCTAAGTCATGTTCTCCTCTTGAGCCAGGATGGCCTTGCGGGAAAGGAGGCCAAGTTGCTGCCCCTGCTCCTTGGTCATTGTGGGGTAACACTTTACATGTGGGTACTTAGGGTTTAGGGCTTAGGGTTTAGGGTTTAGGGTTTAGGGCTTAGGGTTTAGGGTTTATGGTTTCGGGTTTAGGGTTTAGGGTTTAGGGTTTCGGGTTTAGGGTTTAGGGTTTAGGGTTTAGGGTGTAGGGGTACTTAAACTCAACAAGGAATAGAAATTTGGATTTTTACCTGCTATCCCGGCCATGGTCTAGGCTCGGCCTCCTTGCGAAGTCCCGACGCGAGGAGGCTTTTCCTGCGGAGCTCTTGCAGCGTGCGCTGTCGGTCCGCATCGAGCTCGCGGAATCGTCCAGGGAGGAGGACCCAAAGGGTTTAGGGTTTAGGGGTTTAAGGGTTTAGGGTTTAGGGTTTAGGGTTTAGGGGTTTAGGGTTTAAGGGTTTAGGGTTCTAAGTACCCTATATGGGCTATATGTCTTTGCCGTGTGTGATATAGAAGCCCTACTTTCTACTATGTAGGTACTTAGGAGACTCTTTGGGAGGACAAGAAGCGGATCTTGAACAGCATTGCATGCCCACTGGCGAGAACGCGCACGCTGGATGAGGTGGCAGTGCAGGAGCACGAGCGCTTCGGCATGGTCAACCGAGCGCTGGCTGGCCATTTTGCCATGAGCAGCCTCTACGCATGCCATGCCCAAGATCAGGATGCAAGCAGTCTCCTGCGTGCGCTCCATGCAGACGCCACACGCTCGGCCCTGCGGCTTTCCCTGACTGGATGCAAGCACTTCCGAGACGCAGAGCTCGGGGCGCTGATGGCCCACCTGCCCCTTAGAAGCTGGGGGAGTGCACTTTACACTTGTTGGGATATAATAATACTATAATCCCCCTATAGAACTGAAAGTATACAGTTTTCTTGGGGCCTATGAACTAAGGCCCACGGCTCTTCTGAGTCTGCGTTTAGACCTGGGACACACAGGGCTCACAACCTTCGAAGTCGGCGAGGCGCTCTGCCCACAGCTGCAGACGCTGCAGCTTCGCTTCTCAGGGCCATCACTGCGAGAAGCCCATGGCATAGCAGCTAGGACCCGGAGTAGGCCCAATTTTTTCCTTTTTGAGGGTTTGGGTTCCCTTCTCATCCCCCTTAAAGCCAAAAAAGTGGGACCCTTTTTATTCCTAGGTTGCCCCCTGGGTCTAGGCAGCCCTCCTGGGCGCGCCCCTGCTTCACCTGGAGCTGTGGTTCTCATCCCTGCCCGCGCTTGAAGACCTCAATTTCAGCGAAGCCTTGCCCCTTGCCTGCTGACATCCCACCCCAAGGGTCCTAAGTACCTATATGGGGGGACACCTACCCGAACCGCAATGGTAATTCCAATTTCAGAAAGCCCTACTTTCTACAATGTAGGTAACTTAGGACCCCTTGGGCCAGTTGGAGTTTCGGAAGAACCCTAAACTCTAAACTCTAAACCCTAAACCCTAAACCCTAAACCGTAAACCCTAAACCCTAAACCTTAAGCCCTAACCCTAAACCCTAAACCTTAAGCCCTAAGCCCTAAGCCCTAAGCCCTAAGCCCTAAGCCCGAAGCCCGAAGCCCGAAGCCCGAAGCCCGAAGCCCTGAAGACGCAAGCTTAGGCTAAAGCTTCGCCTGGATGACTTGTCTCTCCAAGTCCAAGCCTGCCCCAAGGCGCCGCTGCTTTTCCTGTCCTCATTCTGCCTGATGGGTCCGGGTTTAGGGTTTAGGGTTTAGGGTTTAGGGTTTAGGGTTTAGGGTTTAGGGTTTAGGGTTTAGGGTTTAGGGTTTAGGGTTTAGGGTTTGGTGTGATAGGGCGTAGCTGCTGTGAAGGTTAGGTTTCGGAACAAGCTCGAAAGCTTCGTGAGGTGCGAAGAGCAGCTTTGGCCCGAGTGTGGAGGGCCATCTAACACTTTTTCCCACCCCACGCCGGCCGAGGCGGCAAAGCCGCCCAAACCTATTCCTTTTAAGGCTTAAACTCAGACAACAGTCCACTTCCAAAAACTTTTTAATTAGTTCATGACGTTCGTTAGGTCCGAGAGTCAAAGGAATGGGGGGTCGGGAGGCAGTTTCAGGGAGGGTCCCAGGCAGTCAGGGGGCCCGGGGGCCAGGTGCTCAGGGGCCAGGATTACAAGGCCAGGGACCAGCCGGCCAGGGGGCCAGGAGGGCCGGGGGCCAGGGAGGGAGGGTCTTAGGGTAGTTATGTTAGTCAGGAATGTAATTTCATGCTGGGCGGGCGAGCGATCTGGGTCGGCTTGCGCCATCGAGGTCGAAGGGCTTAAGCGCCGCCCCCCAACGTAGGCCCTGAGTTTAGGGGGGTTTAGGGTCTAGGGTTCAGCGTGGGCGTTTGGTCCTAAGTACCTACATAGTAGAAAGTAGGGTTTCTACAGTAGGATTTACTATTATGGCTTGTGTCCCCCATATAAGTACTTAGGACCCTTTGGGCATTCTGCCTGAAGAGATTTCTGCTGATTGACATGAATCCAGTTGAGATTCACTGATGGTTCCTCTCTGTCAGGTTCCCCAGGCCTCCAAACAATTGCTGCGCCTTGGCGAAGTTCTACTGTGGCAAGAACCCCCTAAAACCCGAAACCCTAAACCCTAAACCCTAAACCCCAAACCCCAAACCCCAAACCCCAAACCCCAAACTCCAAACCCCAAACCCTAAACCCTAAACCCTGCCGCGGGACCTATTTGCATTGCCTTTCAAAGCAAGGCACAACGCTGCCCGAAAGCTCCAGAGACGTGACAGCAACTTGCAGATGTGGCTCTGCATCGAGGAACGGTTTAGGGTTCAGGGTTCAGGGTTTAGGTTTAGGGTTTAGGGTGTAGGGTTTAGGGTTTAGGGCGGACTCTGTGGACTGAGCCGGGAACGTCACGGAACTGAGGGTCTTATTCATGACTAGCTTCAGACCCAGAGGGTATTAAGTACCTACATTGTAGAAAGTAGGGTTTCTATAATTGGCATTATGGTACCTACGTAGTAGCAAGTAGGGTTTCTATAAGAGGAATTGCTATCACGTTTTGGGTAAGTGGCCCCCAGAAGGTACGAAGGACTCTTTGGGAGAGGGGCCCCTTTGCAAACCAACCTTCTTGGAGGTTCATGGTACTTATTAACCAATTATATCTGTACTGATAACCCACTTACAAGGTGCCCCAATATGGTGATACTTTGGGTGGTTAAGTACAGTTAGAATTGGGTTAATAACCCTAAACCCTAAGCCCTAAACTCTAAACCCTAAACCCTAAACCCTAAACCCTAAACCCTAAACCCTAAACCCTAAACCCTAAACCCTAAACCCTAAACCCTAAACCCTAAACCCTAAACCCTAAACCCTTCATGATTGGTTAACAAGCACCATGAACCTTCAAGTCCCTCCGCGTTGTTGGGAGGATGCAGCGGCGTGGATGCAGCAGCTGCGGGCGGCGCTTCAGCAGCTGTCCAAGGCCACCCTCCTAAACCCTAAACCCTAAACCCCAAACCCTGACCCCTGAACCCTGACCCCTGAACCCTGAACCCTGAACCCTAAACCCTAAACCCTAAACCCTGAACCCTAAACCCTAAACCCTAAACCCTAAACCCGAAACCCTAAACCCTAAACTCTAAACCCTAAACCCTAAACCCTAAACCCCAAACCTGCCAGCCGTCGAGGTGCCACTGAAGCGTGCTCGAACGCTGACAGGCTTCGGAGGCCCCGGTCTCTTCTGGTAGATTTTCACTTCCTTGAGTTTAGGGTTTAGGGTTTAGGGTTTAGGGTTTAGGGTTTCGGGTTTAGGGTTTAGGGTGACTACTTTGAGCCTCCGATTGCTCTGCAGACCCCGCCGACTCAGAGATCGATTTGAGCACGGTCCCGACGAAAGTCAACGAGGACGGCGTGGCCCCGTCCGCAAGCCCAAAGACCCCAATACCCTTATTTAGGGTTTAGGGTCGAGGGTCTAGGGTTTATTAAAGGTATATATATACATAATATAATACATATATATATATATATGTGTACACCTTAAATCATATCGAGGATCCCTATTTCAGTTAAGCTATATATTATTCTCAATTAAGGGGGACATCGGGCTGTGTGGGAGTTGGCCGAGTCTCCACCCCACGCAGGACCGGCCGTTTCCATGCAGCCACAGGACCTGCCAACGCTTCCATGCCAATTTGTGTCTTGGCTCTTGCTTCTCAAAGGGGTTTAGGGTTTAGGGTTTAGGGTTTAGGGTACCTACAGAGTAGAAAGCAGGGTTTCTATTATAGGAATTTACTATCATGGTTTGGGTAAGTGTCCCCGCATATATAGGTACTTAGAGACCCTTTTGGGATTTGTAGATTCCTGGCCACTTTGACGATCCGGCGGGCGGGGTCCCTTCATGTCGTCATGGCCATTGTTTCAGGAATGGCTACTGCAACGAGCACTACTTCTGCGACCTTGGGAAGAGCTTCTGCAACACCTTCCATGAGGCCTTTCTCTGCACGCGAGCCACGTTCGGGTTTAGGGTTTAGGGTTTAGGGTTTAGGGTTTAGGGTTTAGGGTTTAGGGTTTAGGGTTTAGGGTTTAGGGTTTAGGGTTTAGGGTTTAGGGTTTAGGGTTTAGGGTTTAGGGTTTAGGGTTTAGGGTTTAGGGTTTAGGGTTTAGGGTTTGGGACCCAAGCAAAAATTATTAAGTACATGGACCCTTAGGGGTGGCTGCAGGGCCAAGTATGTACCAGAAAGGTACCTGGTCCCTTTGGAACCCCTAAGCCCTAAACCCTAAACTCTAAACCCTAAACTCTAAACCCTGAACCCTAAACTCTAAACCCAAAAAAAGAACAACCCTAAACCCTAAAACCTAAACCCTAAACCCTAATCCCTAAACCCTAAACCCTACACCCTAAACCCTGTTTGCAAGTAGGCCCTGCGCTGGTGCGAGCTGGCCTTGATCTTCTTCGTGCAGGCAGCGGCAGACATCGAGTCCAAAGGCCATCGTCGGGAGTGCCTCTTAGGGTTTAGGGTTAGGGTTTAGGGTTCAGGGTTCAGGGTTTAGGGTTTAGGGTTTAGGGTTTAGGGTTTAGGGTTTACGGTTTAGGGTTTAGGGTTTAGGGTTTAGGGTTCAGGGTTCAGGGTTTCGGGTTTAGGGTTTAGGGTTCAAGGTCCCCGACAAAAACAATATCACAAGCATCAGAACCAAGCGAAAGAGGAGCAACACCTTCCCTGAAACGGTGCCGAATGTGTGGAACGCAGGCCTGCTGCTGCTCGTCGTGCTCTCCCTGCGCCTGGGCGGCCGATTTTCTGCTTGTTCAGGTTTGCTGGCGTCCGCGCTGCTGTATCATAGCAGGCGTAGCAGGAGTAGCGGAGGTGATAACAAGTACAAGTGGTGGTAGTAGTAGTAGTAGTAGTAGTAGTAGTAGTAGTAGCAGTAGTTAGTAGTAGTAGCAGTAGCAGTAGTAGTAGTAGTAGTAGTAGTAGTAGTAGTAGTAGTAGTAGTAGTAGTAGTAGTAGTAGTAGTAGTAGTAGTAGTAGTCGTAGTCGTAGTCGTAGTCGTAGTCGTAGTCGTAGGCGTAGTCGTAGTCGTAGTCGTAGTCGTCGTAGTCGTCGTAGTCGTCGTCGTCGTCGTCGTCGTCGTAGTAGTAGTAGTAGTAGTAGCAGTAGTTTTAGCAGTAGCAGTCGCAGTAGGAGGAGGAGAGGGTCGTCAATTTCGCACTGCGACAGGCCGGAGGTCATCAGCATCCCGAGCCGTTGTCGTGCCGTCGTCGTCCCTGCGCGAGCCGCACTTGTTGCGGCTGCCTTTGGGATGAACATTTGGGTTTAAAGATGTTTCAGCTCTTCCCAGGTATCCGGCTCTAATCTTCAGCTTGGCAGAGTTGAGCGGCTTCTCCGTGTCCTGGCGCTGTGCAAGTGGAGCTCCCAAACATCCTCAAGACATGCCCAGTGGCCACTAACTATGCGTGCCGGCACGCAGTCTTTGTGGGTCTTTTCGTTATTGTGTGTGTGTGGGGGGGGGGGGGGAGGGGGGTGTGGCTTGAGGTGTCCTCCCTCTCCGCACTGTTGCTTGCTCTTCCCCTGTCTTCGGTGGCCTACGCCAGCATCCGTTTTGACCCTTGGTAGCCCAGTGGTACCCTTTACCCTTTTTTGGGTTATGGGTTCCTTTATAAATCACCAACCCCAACAAAAGGGTGCCCTCATTATAGTATGGTTGCTGGGCTACCAAGGACCAGATGCAGAGGGCCACGCTGGAGTTTTCACTGTCCTCGGAGGCTTTGTACTCGGAGGCCGGCCCACAAGATGCCACCCTAAACCCTCAACCCTAAACCCTCAACCCTAAACCCTAAACCCTAAACCCTAAACCCTAAACCCTAAACCCTAAACCCTAAACCCTAAACCCTGAACCCTGAACCCTAAACCCTAAACCCTGCCCAGTGTCTCGGGCAGGTGCTGCAGGAGGACGAGATCCCGTCCCACACCTCGCTGGTCTTCGGTGAGGCTGGGGAGAAGTATCCAAGCGCCGACCAAATGCGGCAGGAGCTCGAGTCCGATTCCAAACCCAAAGGGTCCGGAGTCCTAAGTACCTACAATTATGGGGGGACACTTACCACAACCAGAATAGTAAAATAGTATAGAAACCTTACTTTCAACTATGTAGGTACTTAGGACCCTTCGGGAAAGAGTATACCGACCCTAAACCCTAAACCCTAAACCCTAAACCCTAAACCCTAAACCCTAAACCCTAAACCCTAAACCCTAAACCCTAAACCCTAAACCCTAAACCCTAAACCCTAAACCCTAAACCCTAAACCCTAAACCCGGTTTTTGCCATAGTATTGCAGGAGTTCGTGGGCGACCTGAAGCTCGGCTGCAGTGGCAAGGGTGTGCAGTGCAAATCAAGGGAGGGTTTAGGGTTTAGGGTTTAGGGTTTAGGGTTTAGGGTTTAGGGTTTAGGGTTTAGGGTTTAGGGTTTAGGGTTTAGGGTTTAGGGTTTAGGGTTTAGGGTTTAGGGTTTAGGGTTGAGCGGTGGCTGCCGTCTGAGGAAGCGCAACTATCTGCGGGCGCGACAGCACCTTCCAAGCTTTCAGTTGCTTGGCCTCTTCTGGAGAGCTGTGAAGGTGTTTGTGTTTGTGTGTGTGTGTGTCTGTACCCTAAACCCTAAACCCTAAACCCTAAACCCTAAACCCTGAACCCTGAACCCTAAACCCTCAACCCTCAACCCTCAACCCTCAACCCTCAACCCTCAACCCTCAACCCTCAACCCTCAACCCTCAACCCTCAACCCTCAACCCTCAACCCTCAACCCTCAACCTACCCCCTAAACCCTAAAACCATAAAACCCTAAACCCTAAACCCTAGACACTAAACCCTTAACCCTAAATCCTAAACCCTAAACCCTAAACCCTAAACCCTCAACCCTAAACCCTAAACCCTAAACCCTAAAGCCTAGACCCTAGAGCCTAAACCCTAGACCCTAAACTCTAAACCCTAAACCCTAAACCCAAGCATCGTGAGGAAAACGCTGCAGGAGGTCGTGAAGACAGTGGGCGCAGAAGGCATGAGAGCGCAGCTGAGGAGCATGGACGAAGAGTTCCATGCCTCTGCTGGGTGCGAAGGCACCGCCGAAGAGTCATTGCTGGCGTCCGTAGGGTTTAGGGTTTAGGGTTTTGGGTTTTGGGTTTTGGGTTTAGGGTTTAGGGTTTAGGGTTTAGGGCTTAGGGCTTATAGGGCTTAGGGTTTAGGGTTTAGGGTTTCGGGTACTCCCATGAAACCTCCTCTGGGGGTAAGCTTCGACGGTGTTCAGGAGCTGTGGATGTCCTGTTCTACGAAATCTATTGCAACGGCCTGCCTCACGTGCGACAGACCTGGCAGGAGCTGAACAGGCGCGGGCCCGTTTAGGGTTTAGGGTTTAGGGTTCAGGGTTTAGGGTTTAGGGCTAGCCTGCAAGCCATGAGCGCGCGCCTGCTGTGATTCGTGTTGTGGTCCCTGCTGTCAGGCGCTTGCAAAGTGAGGAACAACGGATCTGCGTTGTGGCCCTGCGGGACGGCTTCGCCGAGGAGGGCCGCAAGCGCAGGTGCTGCGAGGTGGTGCTGTGCATCGACGGCTCCTTGCACCGTGAGAGTGGCCCATCCTAGTCCCCAGAAAACCCTAAACCCTAAACCCCAAACCCCAAACCCCAAACCCCAAACCCCAAACCCCAAACCCCAAACCCCAAACCCCAAACCCCAAACCCCAAACCCCAAACCCCAAACCCTAAACCCTAAACCCTAGAGCCTAAACCCTAAACCCTAAACCCTAAACCCTAAACCCTATACCCTATACCCTATACCCTAAACCCTAAACCCTAAACCCTAAACCCTAAACCCTAACCCTGAACATCCGAACCCCGCAATTTTGCATGTAGCAAGAAGGTTACTTTGCCACCGTGCTGCTGTTGGAGCGAGCTTTGGCTTCTGCTGAGAGGAAGCTTCAGGGCCTCTGCCGCTCACCCAGAACTCTTGGAAACTCATGTGAAGCAGGTTTTATATTTCTGCTTTTGGTGAGTGTATATAAGGTTCCTTTTTCATATTGGTGAGTGTATACATTGGGTGTTCTTTTGGGGGTACAAGAAATATATACCCTGCTTCATGTCATCACGCTGTCCGCATTCCGGGTCGAGGGCTTCACCGTGTGGGGGAGTTCAAAAAGACAGCGTGTTAACACGACGGGTTCCGACGTCAAGACCCTCGCCACATCGCCGTTTACAGGCGGTAGGGTGTGGGATGTTCAAGCAAAATGATGTACTACAGGTTCCGAGCATAGGCTAACAGGCGGTTTACAGTTGGGAGGCTCCACCAGGGAGTGCTATGCTGGCGGCGTAACGTGGAATGTCGAAGTTCGAGCAGTGCACCTATATATTTTCTTCTTTTGTGACAAGCTATTGGGCAACTTCAAGTGGCCTTCTCTTGTCGTACGATCCGCGCGCCCGAGCAGCAAAATTCGCGGTGTCGGAAGAGTTCCACTTGCCAATCGTGTCTTTCACCGACTACTGAGTCGCGAAGTGACGATCGCTTCAGTCTTGTCCTTGCTTCTGCGTGTGTCGCTGTGTGGCTCGATAGTTCCGAGGGTTGATTTTCTTCAATTTTCACAGCGCAACCGCCGCACGCGAAGGAGGAGGAGGAGGAGGAGGAGGAGGAGGAGGAGGAGGAGGAGGCGGAGGAGGAGGAGGAGGAGGAGGAGGAGGAGGAGGAGGAGGAGTTGCTGGGAGGTCGACTTTCGTAGAAAGTTACACGCGTGGCAGTCCTTGGAGTGTACTCGGTGGTCTTTTTGGGTGCCCTGAGACTTCTCTTCTGGAGAAGCTCTTGGACTGCATATTGACAAATTGAACATTGCCTGGATAGCTTGGAGTGCTCTGGGTGTACTTTGGGGATGCATGTTAAGTCTTTGTTCGTGCCCTTGGTGTCTACCAGTATAGTTCGTCATTCCTCGGTGTCCGTGGTTCCTTAGAACCCTAAACCCTAAACCCTAAACCCTACACCCTACACCCTGCACCCTAAACCGTAAACCCTAAACCCTAAACCCTAAACCCTACACCTTTCTGCAGCAGAGGTTTGATGGCGACGACCTTTGGCCTGATGATCGACCCTCGTCCGCGAACTGGAGCCCAGGAGCTCAAGCAAGCAAAGACGACGAAGAGCCTGCCAAAGCCTCACCTTGGGCTTGCCATCATCCTGGGCCTGGTGACTGGGTTTAGGGTTTAGGGTTTAGGGTTTAGGGTTTGGGGTTTAGGGTTTAGGGTTTAGGTTTAGGGTGACTTACTTCTCCAACGGCTGAACTTTTTAAACCTTTTGGGTTTCCTTATTTAGTAGGAAGATACAGTGTAACCATTTTTTCCCTTGCTTATTGGAGAAGTAAGGTGAGGGCCACCTCCCTTCTTTGCAGCGCCTACTTCGCGCTGCAATATTTCCTGCGCTACGGGGGGCCGCCGCTGCAGGAGGGGCTGCCAGGCCCTCTCCGTGCCTTCTTGCGCCTCGGCCCTCACGACATTGCCCAGGAAGAGGCGGAGAAGTCTTGGTTGAAGGCAGTTGCGCTGGCTCTTCCCTACGCCGTCCTCATCTTGGTCTACAGTGGCTTGTCTGCGAACACATAATGAAGTAGAGAGAGAGAGAGAGAGAGAGAGACTTACAAAACCCTAAGCCCTAAACCCTAAGCCCTAACCCTAAACCCTAATGTCTTGGCACAAGTGCTTGGAAGCCCCACCACTTTTGGCCAGTTCCTTGTCAGGTCACGACCTGATGCGGTGCCGTCGCCAGGGATCCCGGAGGTCGGGGGAGGGGGGGGTTTAGGGTTTAGGGTTCAGGGTTTAGGGTTTAGGGTTCAGGGTGAGGGGTGAGCGGTGAGGGGGCGGGGGAGAGCGGGGGAGGGAGGGGGAGGGGGAACTACAAGGAGGACACGGGAAGGCGTAAGAGTGCAGTCGCCGCTGTGCAGACAGCGGAGGTTGAAGCCGTCGCAGATCATCTACGAGCGCCATTTCGGAGTCCAAGGCAACTGCTACGTCCTCAAGGTGGGAGCTTTGCTGAAGCAGCAGGGTTTAGGGTTTAGGGTTTAGGGTTTAGGGTTCAGGGTTTAGGGTTTAGGGTTTAGGGTTTAGGGTTTGGGGGTTTAGAACTCCTTCTTCACATGCTTGTGACCTGAGTGCCTTGAAGGTTGCCGTCATGCAGATGGTGACCGTGCTCCTGCAGGCATTCGGGAAGGTGGGTGAGTTTCAAAAACTTCCCATAAACATTAGCGACCATTGCTGGAAATTTGAGACGCCCCCAGGTACAACTGCTCGCAGGAATTGTCACCTTCGCAATGTACCAGAAGATCCCAGCAGTTTCGCAGTTGCAGGATTGCTTTTGGATCTTTTGGGTGTTCCTGGTGCTCAACAGCGTCTACCCGAGCATCCTCTTCATCGCGCCCAATGCCCGACGGTGTCGATATGGCTCCTCGGAGTGAACGTGCGCGGTTAAAGGGAAGCGGGGTAGGGCGCGGGCAGAGAGAGAGAACAGAGACAGACAGAGAGAGAGAGAGAGAGAGACACACTGAAAGAGACAGAGAGAGAGAGAGAGAGAGCGAGAGCGAGAGAGAGAGAGAGAGAGAGCAAGGGAGAGAAGAGTCGAGACAAGGGGAGAGAGGGGGAGAGAGGGAGAGAGGGGGTGAGAGGGACAGAGAGAGAGAGGGAGTGAGGTGCCGCTGTCATGGACGTGGTGATGGACCTGGGGTACATGCTCAACTACTTGGTGATTGTGGCCGCCCGTTCCCGTGAGATTACAAACCCTAGGCCCTAAACCCTAAACCCTGAACCCTAAACCCTAAACCCAAAACCCTCTTAAACCCTAAGCGCTAAGCCCTAAGCCCCAAACCCTAAACCCTAAACCCTAAACCCTAAACCCTAAACCCTAAACCCTAAACCCTAAACCCTAAACCCTAAACCCTAAACCCTAAACCCTAAACCCTAAACAGGGGCCGTTTTCGGATCCATGCTCCCTTGCTCAGGTGACTGCCATGTCAGAGCTCAGGCTGGAGACATCTGTGGGGGGCGGGTTTAGGGTTTAGGGTTTAGGGTTTAGGGTTTAGGGTTTAGGGTTTAGGGTTTAGGGTTTAGGGTTTAGGGTTAGGGCTCAGGCTGGAGACTGCCGTGGAGGGCAACTTCGGGGAAGTCTGGGAGCTGGACTTCAGCAACAGCTGCTTGGTTTTTTCGGTTTAGGGTTTAGGGTTTAGGGTTTAGGGTTTAGGGTTTAGGGTTTAGGGTTTAGGGTTCAGGGTTTAGGGTTTAGGGTTGTGAGTTTAGGGTTTGGGGTTGTTAGGGTTGTGGGTTTAGGGTTTGGGGTTGTTAGGGTTTATCTTGAGAAAGCCAGTGGACGATAATTATGGGCTACAGTTTCCTATTTTCATTTTGGGGGTATGGTAGCCTCTGATTTTGGGTCACCGCAGCAGCCGTCTGTTCCTTTTTTGCGGGGGCCTGCGCATCATGCCTGGGTGCTGTCGAGGCATCAGCCCCACTTTCGCCTTCCCCGCTGACATCATGCCGTACTTAGCCGTGTACGCCAGTCTTGCCCACACCTGCTGCGCTTGCCGCTCCGTGGAGCGCGCCAGGGAACTCTCCGAGAGGAGGGCCCCGGGCTTTCTTTCCATTGGCACGTGCTCTTCCCGTCCTGGCCGGCTGGCGCTGCGCAGTCTTCAGGACCCTAAACCCTAAACCCTAAATTCTAAACCCTAAACCCTAAACCCTAAACCCTAAACCCTAAACCCTAAACCCTAAACCCTAAACCCTAAACCCTAAACCCTAAACCCTAAACCCTAAACCCTAAACCCTGAACCCTAAACCCTAAACCCTTCAGGCGATGTATTCACCAATGCTGGTGCTGGTGCTTTTTCTGCTCCTCCGCTCCCCGGACGTGTATCCGGGCCACTCTGGGGACTTCAGCTGCTTCCCTTGCCGCTGCTCCAAGGACGGTTTAGGGTTTAGGGTTTCGGGTTTCGGGTTTAGGGTTTAGGGTTTAGGGTTTAGGGTTTAGGGTTTAGGGTTTAGGGTGAAGAGCATGAGCTGATGCTGGAATCAGAGCACGCTGTCGCAGGACCCGGGGGCGCTACATCGGAGCACCTCTTCTTCCGGGCCTCAAGCTTTTCAGGACCAGGGGTGAGGGTTTAGGGTTTGGGGCTTAGGGCTTAGGGCTTAGGGCTTAGGGCTTAGGGTTTGGGGCTTAGGGCTTAGGGCTTAGGGCTTAGGGCTTAGGGCTTAGGGCTTAGGGCTTAGGGCTTTAGGGCTTAGGGCTTAGGGCTTAGGGCTTAGGGCTTAGGGCTTAGGGCTTAGGGCTTAGGGCTTAGGGCTTAGGGCTTAGGGCTTAGGGCTTAGGGTATTTAGAAACACAGGTCAACTCTTTGACAGATCCTGACGCCTTGTGCCGTTTCACAGATTTGCAGGAGCAGCTGGGGCATTGGAATGTCACAGCCGGGCCCGCCCCTTAAGGGTTTGCTGGTCTGCTTCCTAAACCCTAAACCCTAAACCCTAAACCCTAAACCCTAAACCCTAAACCCTAAACCCTGAGCTTCTTGCCGGCAGCTGAGATCGTGTTGTTTCCTTTGGCTGCTCAGGTCCTGCACCCAGCATGCCGACGGCTGCATCAGCAGCACCTCTTATCCCAACGGTTATCCGGACGGTGATCAATGCACCGTCCAGGTCCGCGCAGGCAGCAGCCTTGTCATCCAAGTGGAGGACTTCGAGACGGAAGATTCTTACGACATCTTGACGGTGAATGGAATCGACTACAGCGGCTCTGGCTCCAGCAAAGGTCCTGGCAACATCATGGCGAGAGGGAACATCGAGTGGCGTGCCGCCGCTTGACTGCATCGGGTAGGAGGACCGCGTGTGCGCGTGTGAGGATGTGAAGTGCAAGTAGCGCACGAACCTGACGCTAAGGACTCTGCGCCCGAGACGTGGAAGAGGGGCTGGAAACTATATCCCCCTTGGGAATTATGTTTTATTCTTGTGTATATATAAAACCCAAGAGGATATTAAACATATTCTCTGTTCTTAAGGTCCTAAGGGGAGTATAGGAAAATCTGCCCCCGCCCGCCCGTGCGGCTGGAAAGCTGCGGCTTGGCGGCTGCCCTCCGACAGGCGGAGCTGGCCATCAGCGGCTTCGATAGCATCGCCGAGGCTGCCTTCGATCCTTTGGGATGCTGGGCAGCCCAGTAGTGCCCTTTTCCTTTTTTTGGGTTCAAGGTTCCCTAAAAAGGTAACGAACCCCTAAAAAGGTAACTAACCCAAAAAAAGGTGCCCTTAACCATATACTGAGCTACCAAGGATGTCACTTGATGCGCCTGTCCCTCACCAACAACACCCTCACCTCACTGCCATCAAAGAGGTTCCGGCGCCTCGCCTGTTTGGAAGCTTGGTAGTCCAGCGGTACACTTTTCCCTGTTTTTGGTTTGTGGGTTTAGGGTTTAGGGTTTAGGGTTTAGGGTTTAGGGTTTAGGGTTTAGGGTTTAGGGTTCCCTTATATAGTAACCAACCAAAAGAAGGGTGCCCTTATTGTAATATGGTTACTGGGCTACTAAGGAAGCGTTGGATTTGGGGAAAGGACAGCTCGAGCACCTGGAGGAGGAGGTTTTCGAAGGCCTCACGAACCTGCGGTTGCTGTCGCTCAGCGAAAACCGTCTCACCAACCTTTCCACCGAGCTTCTCAGACCGCTGCGCAACTTGGAGCAGCTTTTCCTGGGCGGCAAGGTCGATGAGCTTTTCGAAGTGATCGTTCAAGGGAACCATCTTGTCAGCTCCTAAGTAGCTGACTGAGTGTACACTTTACATTTTTTGGGATCCGATAGTCCCCTATAGAACTGAAGGTGTGCATTTTGGGGGGCTTATGAATTCAGCAACTGAGGCTTGCCGGCCTTCGACAACCCACAGCTGGAAGTGCTGGACATTAGCGAGAACGAGCTTACGGCCTTGGAGGACGGCACCTTTGCCCAGCTCCACCGCTTAAGAGTGCCTTGGGGACCACATGAACAAGGGTCTGTGGTCCATATACCTTATAGTAGAAGTTAGAGTCGAAGCAATGGGTTTATGGTCCATATACCTTAATAGTAGAAGTTATAGCAGCATAGGGTAGGTATATGCCCTAAACCCTAAACCCTAAACCCTAAACCCTAAACCCTAAACCCTAAACCCTAAACCCTAAACCCTAAACCCTAAACCCTAAACCCTAAAGCCTAAAGCCTAAAGCCTAAACCCTAAACCCTCAACCCTCAACCCTCAACCCTCAACCCTAAACCCTAAACCCTAAACCCTAAACCCGACATTTCGTCCCCAAGGTCCTGGACCTGGGCCAGAACAAGCTCCGCAGCGTTTCCAGCGGCGCCTTCGTAGGCTTGAAAACCCTGCAGAAGCTGGGGTTTAGGGTTTAGGGTTTAGGGTTTAGGGTCCTTTGCAGGTTTGACCAGCCTGCGGAAACTGGATTTGAAGCAGAACGAGCTGGCAACACTCCCAGAAAATCTCTTCTGCGGGTTGGCCTCTCTGCAGGAACTGGATTTGGGCGAGAACTGGCTAGCAGCACTCCCGGAGGCGCTCTTCCACGGCTTGGCCTCTCTGCAGAGACTGGATGTGAGCTCAAATGAGCTAGCAGCACTCCCTGAAGCCGTCTTCCACGGCTTGGCCTCTCTGCAGCAACTGGATGTGGGCTGGAACTCGTTAGAAGCCCTCTCGGAGGCACTCTTGCGAGGCATGGCCTCCTTGCAGAAACTGGATATGAACGGAAATGAGCTGGCAGCCCTCCCGGAGGCGCTTTTCCACGGCTTGGCTTCCCTGCTAGAACTGGATTTGGTCGGCAACAAGTTGGCAGCACTCCCGGAAACGCTCTTCCACGGCTTGGCCTCCCTGCAGCGACTGGATATGGGCGGAAATGAGCTGACAGCACTCCCGGAGGCGCTCTTCAGTGGCTTGGCCTGCCTGCAGAACCTGGCTTTAGACAGCAACGAGTTGACCCTCTCGGAGGCGCTCTTCCACGGGTTGGCGTCCCTTCAGAAACTGGGTTTGAACTTCAATGGCCTGACATCACTCCCGGAGGCGCTCTTCCAGGGCTTGGCCTCCCTGCAGCAACTGGATTTGCGATACAACGAGCTGGCAGCACTCCCGGAAGCGCTCCTGCGCAACTTGACCTCCCTTGAACATCTGTTTTTGGGGGGTAACCAGCTGAGCTGGTCTGTGAGGAGCTGCGTAGAGGCGGCCTTGAGCTGTGACAACTGCAGCTGCGAGGCGTAATGCATGCGGTTGCCGGACGGGATCTCTGCAACAAGTAAGGCTGGCAAAATAAGGCCTTGCAATCCGGCCCGGCTGATGGGGTACATTTGAAGCAGCTCCTTGAACTTTTTAATTTTTGAGAACACCGAGGGTGCCCAGTAGTATACTTATTCCCTTTTGGAGGGTTTAGGTTCCCTGATAAACCCCTTTAAGCAAAAAAGGGGCACCCTTTTTAAGCCGAGGTTGCTGGGCAGCCTACTCGAAGCTCTTTGTGTTGCACTCTTGCGCAGGGCTCATCGCGGTCGCGAAGCGATCAGAATCGCCCTTGGGTTTAGGGTTTAGGGGTTTAGGGAATTTAGGGGTGTAGGGGTTTAGGGGTTTAGGGTTTAGGGTTTAGGCCCGAAGCAACGCATCTCCGTCCGAGACCACAGCCTCAGAAGCTTTCAACTATCTGCCATCATCAGCAAAAAGTATGAAACTCTGCCAGCATGCGAGGCTTTGCACTTATGTTGTCCCTATAAGACTTCTAGCGGTGGTTAAATACTAGGAGTACCTTATTGGGGTTCTTATTGTCAAGGAATCTTACTATTTGGGGGTTACTTTAGGGGCCCCCTGTTTTCGTAAAACCTCCATTCAAGCGAGGCAAGGCTCACGCCAAGCAATTCTGATCTTGCATGGACATCCCAAGCACCTGATTGGTCGCATCCCTGCGGGTGCAAGTACCCAAAGGGGGCTCAGTACCTATATGGGGGGACACTTGCCCAAACCATGGTCGTAATTCTCATTTAGAAACCCTACTCTCTACTATGTAGGTACTTAGGACCCTAAACTCTAAACTCTAAACCCTAAACCCTAAACCCTAAACCCTAAACCCTAAACCCTACTGGTACTTAGGGCCCTTTGGGGTATTGAGGTTGCTTCCCGCGTCAGGTGGACCGGGCAGGAGGTCCTGGCTATGAGAAAATCGACCTGCGCCAGGCGTGGCACGCTTGTTTGGTTTAGGGTCTAAACCCTAAACCCTAAACCCTAAACCCTAAACCCTTAACCCTAAACCCTAAACCCTATAGGTGTTCGGGTATCGGGTTTGAAGCTTATGGGTCCTTAGGGCTTTGGGGTTAAAGGTTGAGGGGCCCCGGAACTTGCATGAAACATGAAGAAGTCCTTAGTATGTATGTCTAAAGAGGCAAGAGGCTTTCCTACTTGCAGCCTTGTGGATGGTTGTAAGTACGGTTAACCCTAAACCCTGTTTGGGGTTTAGGTTTTAGGGTTTAGGGTTTAGGGTTTAGGGTTTAGGGTCCTGAACGTTTAGACCCTGAAAAATCAAGTTTTCAACCGTTCGGAAGTCCCCTACTTCATAGTCCCCTAAACCCTACGCCCTAGTTGGTTCTTGGGGATCCGGCTTCATAGGCTTCAGAACTTGCGGGTTTAGGTTAACCCTAAACCCTAAACCCTAAACCCTAAACCCTAAACCCTAAACCCTAAACCCTAAACCCTAAACCCTACTGGGCTTGGGGTTTAGGGATGTTTAGGGCTTCTGCCGGGCAGGGGGGAGGGGCGGAAGTCTCGAATCCTGTGCGGCGCAGGTCTTGTCGCCTTATCCCAACGCGCCACGGCCAGCATTCTGTCCCTGCTACTGCTGTCGACCCTAAGCCCTAATCTCTAAACCCTAAACCCCAAACCCTAAATGCTAAACCCTCAGACCTAAACCTCAACCCTCAACCCTCAGCCCTCAGCCCTCAGCCCTCAGCCCTCAACCCTAAACCCTAAACCCTAAACCCTAAACCCTAAACCCTAAACCCTAAACCCTAAACCCTAAACCCTAAACCCTAAACCTAAACCCTAAACCCTAAACCCTAAACCCTATCGTTTCTAAACCTTAAACCCTAAACCCTAAACTAGTTGAGGTAAACCCCAACATCCTGCACCCTAAGAGCCCTCCGGTGGCTTGATGGGCTTTAGGGGCTTTGGGGTCTCAGCCCTGAACCCTAAAGCCTAAACCCCAAACCCTAAACCCTAAACCCTAAAGCCTAAACCCTAAACCCTAAAGCCTAAACCCTAAACCCTAAACCCGAAACCCTCTAACCCAATAATCGAAGAGCCCTGTAGCCCTGCAAACCCTAAACCTCCAGAACACCAAAACCTATCTTCTTTGTAGGTTACCTAAGAATCCTACAAGGTTTTTTAAAATCGTAATAACCTTCAAAAGAAGTAGCTTTCGGGTTCTGAAGGGTAAACACAATCATGGTGTGTTGCAACCAAGACAGGGCTTCGGTAACCACGAAAAGAAAGTTAGGATGCGCTGCGCCCCTAAATCCAAAACCCAAAACCCTAAACCCCAAACTCTTGACTTCTTGTTAAGCCAACCACGACAGCACGAGCGCGGTTGGGCTCGGTTGCGCTCAAGCCGACAGGTTGGGTACGGGTTCCATGGGTTGGTGGAGCGCCGCGGCACGCGTGCTGGGTTCGGACGATTCTCACGACCCTAAACCCTAAACCCTAAACCCTAAACCCTAAACCCTAAACCCTAAACCCTAAACCCTAAACCCTAAACCCCCTGGTGCCTGGTCACCGCCCTCCAGCGGGCACTGGATCCGGCCGACCCGGACGGGGGGGGCTCGGCTCGTCTTGGCGTGAGGCCGTGATGGTGATCGATGCAGGCATGGGGCCTTACGAAAAGAACCTGCAAGACTCAGAAAAGAAACCACCTAAGGGTTTAGGGTTTAGGGTTTTGGGTTTAGGGTTTAGGGTTTAGGGTTTAGGGTTTAGGGTTTAGGGTTTAGGGTTTAGGGTTTAGGGTTTAGGACTTTTACGACAGGGCTTCCCAGGTTTTTGTTTCTGTTGGGTCTAGGGTGTGTGAAAGAATCAGGATTTTTTGGGTGTCCCTCTGAGTCTCCAGGTTGAGGCAAGTGCTGAGTGTATACGCCGACAGCACAGCCTTTGTCTCAAAGCCAACTGCTCAGCTAAGAGGTGCTGGATTGCTGCATCCCTGAACCTTAAACCCTAAACTCTAGACCCTAAACCCTAGACCCTAACCTCCCAAAACCCTAATCCCATTTCTTGAACCCTTAAGCCGTAATGAGGGCGGGCAGTTCAAAGTAGGAGTTTTGAGCAACGGAAGCACTAAGCTTCTCAGCTCCCCAAACTCTTAAAACGAATCTCTCACGCCCTTGGGCTCTTACACTCTCGACCCCGGAGCTTCTTATATACGACCCCGGAGCTTCTTATATACAACCCGATAGTTTAGGGTTGAGGGTTGAGGGTTGAGGGTTTAGGGTTTAGGGTTTAGGGACCAGTAAAACCGAAACCCTAAGCTTACATCCCGAACCCAAAGCCCCAAGCCCTCTGAGCCCCCAAACAACTACATGCCTAAGCCCTAAACCCTAAACCCTAAACCCTAAACCCTAAACCCCAAACCCTAAACCCCAAACCCTAAACCCCAAACCCTAAACCCTAAACCCCCACAACAACAAGCCCAGGTGCGCTGGTTCGACGCCAGCAGCACCGCCATGGAGGGAACGGACCCCGACTTGGGGAAGGCCGCGGGGTGTAGGGTTTAGGGTTTAGGGTTTAGGGTTTAGGGTTTAGGGCTTAGGGCTTGGGGTTTAGGGTTTCGGGTGTAGGGTTTAGGGTTTCGGGTTTTAGGGTTTGGGGTTTAGGGTTTTAGGGTGTTAAGTTTAGGGTTTAGGGTTTTAGGGTTTAGGGTTTTAGGGTTTGGGGTTTAGGGCTTAGGGCTTAGGGCGTAGGGCTTAGGGTTTAGGGTTGAGGGCTTAGGGCTTAGGGCTTTCAGGGGTTTAGGAACTACGGCCTTAAACCCTAAGCTCGACCACCGCTTACAGATTTAGGGGTATTAGGGTCCGGGGTTTAGGGTTTAGGGTTTAGGGTTTAGGGTTTAGGGTTTAGGGTTTAGGGTTTAGGGGGGTCCGGGTTTTTTTTTTGCAAAGGTGTGGCTCGGCCCTGTCCCCTTGCAAAGGTGTGGCTTGGCTTGGCTTGGCTTGGCTGGGCGTGTCCTCTGACCTGGCTTGGCTCGGCTTGTCTGGCTTGGCTTGGCTTTGGTTGGCTTGGCTCGGCTTGGCTTGGCTCGGCTGGGCTTGGCTTGGCTTGGCTCGGCTTGTCCTCTGGCTTGGCTTGGCTCGGCTTGGCTTTCGTTGGCTTGGCTCCTTGGCTTGGCTTGGCTCGGGTGGGCTCGGCTCGGCTTGGCTTGGCCTGGCTGGCTTGGCTTGGCTTGGCTCGGCGTGGCTTGGCTCGGCTTGGCTCGGCTTGGCCTGGCTTGGGTGCCGACTTCGTTTTGATTTCCCTGTTCTCCCCAGTCGCAAAGATTCTTTTTACCGCGATGTAGCTGTAGCTGGTAGAAATACGTGGAGTGTATATATGTAGTATGCGCAAGCATTGAGTTTGCAAATGGCTGCGCCCCCCCCAACCCCCCCGCTTTTTTTGAGCCGTGCAAGCTTGCGTCAAAGCATATGATTCTTGTTGAAACCCATGATGCAAGCATTGAGTTTGCAAATGGGGGGGCTGCGCCCCCCCCAACCCCCCCGCTTTTTTTGAGCCGTGCAAGCTTGCGTCAAAGCATATGAGTCTTGTTGAAACCCATGATGCAAGCATTGAGTTTGCAAATGGGGGGGGCTGCGCCCCCCCCAACCCCCCGCTTTTTTTGAGCCGTGCAAGCTTGCGTCAAAGCATATGATTCTTGTTGAAACCCATGATGCAAGCATTGAGTTTGCAAATGGGGGGGGGGCTGCGCACCCCCCAACCCCCCTGCTTTTTTTGAGCCGTGCAAGCTTGCGTCAAAGCATATGACTCTTGTTGAAACCCATGATGCAAGCATTGAGTTTGCAAATGGGGGGGGCTGCGCCCCCCCCAACCCCCGCGCTTTTTTAAGCCGTGCAAGCTTGCGTCAAAGCATATGAGTCTTGTTGAAACCCATGATGCAAGCATTAAGTTTGCAAATGGCCCCCCCGGTGTTGGAACCCATGATGCAAGCATTGAGTTTGCAAATGGGGGGGGCTGCGCCCCCCCCAACCCCCCCGCTTTTTTAAGCCGTGCAAGCTTGCATCAAAGCATAAGAGTCTTTTTGAAACCCATGATGCAAGCATTGAGTTTTCAAATGGGGGGGGGCTGCGCCCCCCCCAACCCCCCGCTTCTGAAAGCCGTGCAAGCTTGTTTCAAAGCATATGAGTTTTTTTGAAACCTAGAGGCAAGCATTGAGTTTGCAAATAAGGGGGAGGGAGTCGGGGTGGTGAGAGTGGGGGGTGGGGGGGAGTGGGGAGGGGGGTGGGGGGGGGGGGGGGGGGGGGTGGGGGGGGGGTGGCGGGGGCGGGGGGGTGGGGGGGAGTGGGGGGGGGTGGGGGGGGGGGGGGGGGGTGGGGGGGGGGGGGGTGGGTGGGGGGGGTGGGTGGGTGGGACGGGAGGGAAGGGGGTTACCGAGCCACACCTTTGCAAGAGGACAGGGCCGAGCCACACCTTTGCAAAAAAAAAAACCCTCCGCCGGTTTAGGGCGGCTTTCAGGTTTTACGGCTTTCGGGAGTGTAGGGTTTAATTTAGGGGCTTAGAATTTGTTGTGTTTAAGTGGTTCAGGGGTTGGGGGCGATACGAGCATACGGCTTAGAGTGTTAGAGGGTTTAATCAAGGGACTAACGGAGGGCCCCTTATAAGGGACCTTGGGGGGGTCTTTAGGGGTCTACTTAGGTATATGGGGACTATATTTGGTACATATTAGTATATATATATATGTACATATACATATATAGGGGTTATATGGGGGAATAAGATTAAGGGCCCCTTCTACTTAATTTGAGGTTTAGGTTTGGGGCTTCGGAGCTTTTAGGGGTGAGGGTTTGGGGGCATATTTGTGTTTAGTACTTAGTGTGTAGTGTTTAGTGTTTAGGGTTTAGGGTTTAGGGTTTAGGGTTTAGGGTTTAGGGTTTAGGGCGGCTCTGCCATGAGGTTCAAGATATCGTGGAGTTACATGGATTGCGGGGTTGGGGGTATCTAGGGAGTGAAGCGGAGCCCTACATCCTAAACCCTAGTTCTTTCGGAAATTCAACTTACAGCAATATATTTGCACCTTAAACCTAAAGTCTAAACCCTAAACCCTAAACCATAATTTGGGAAATGCATTCCCCCCCCCCCCCCCCCCCCCCCCCCCCACCAAGCTCCAGGGTATAATCTCAGTTGCCCAGGGTGGAGCCCATTTTTCACAGTGAGCCTTCACTTCGAACGAGTAGGTTTTTTGTTCCGGTCGGAACCTTCAACTTAGTTGTTCAGGGCACCAGTGGGATGCGAAAAAGTAGTGGTGCGAATCCTCATCACTGAGAGGCAACAGGTAACCCCCTAAGTACCCCTAAAGCCTGAACCCGACATCCCGAGGTTTAATCCCTAAACCCTAAGCCCTCTAAGCACTAAACCCGAAGCCCTCTAAGTTTAAACCGTAAACCCTAAACATCCTAAACGCCCTAAAGCCTAAACCCGAAACCCTGTAACCCTAAACACTAAACACCCTAAACCCTCTAACTCTTTTACCCTAAGCACCCTAAACACCCTAGACCCTAAAACCCTACAATTGTACTATAATGACACCCCAAAGCCCTGTTCTAATTATTAAGACCCCTAAACTAAACCCGAAACCCTAAACATCCTAAACTCCCTGACACCCCAACCCTATGTACACCTCAACCCTAAACTACCCTAAACCCTTTACCCTCAACCCTCAACCCTCAACCCTAAACCCTAAACCCTAAACCCTAAACCCTAAACCCTAAACCCTAAACCCTAAACCCTAAACCCTAAACCCTAAACCCTAAACCCTAAACCCTAAACCCTAAACCCTAAACCCTAAACCCTAACCCTAAACCCTAAACCCTAAACCCTAAACCCTAAACCCTCAACCCTAAACCCTAAACCCAGGCCGTTCCGCCGCCCTTGCTCGTCACGGACTCCTCGTGCTTTGACATCGTCTGCCACCTCCGGGGGCTCCTCGGAGTCAAGGGCATTCAGACTCCCTGTAGGGTTTAGTGTTTAGGGTTTAGGGTTTAGGGTTTAGGGTTTAGGGTTCAGGGTTCAGGGTTGAGGGTTTAGGTTTTAGGCGGGTTTAGGGTTTAGGGAGTAAGGCTCGTCCCCCCTTAGGTTGTGCCCCTAAAGGTTCCCCTCCCGTAAAGATGCTGAAAAAGGGGCCCCGAAGCCAAAGAGCGCAACCTTACGGTCCAAGGTAGAACCTTCGGGGGGCTTCTCGTGTCTAACGTTTGGAGCCATGGGCCCTTAGTATGGTCACGTTCCCTTGTTTAAAGGGATCGTAAAGTATGGGCCCTCATTATGTGTAGTGTTATAAGGGCTATAGAACAGGGACCCAAACGAGATCGTGGCTGCAACAGCTGTAACGGCCTGGGAGAATCGAACCTTGCTTTTTAGGGTTAGGAGTTTAGGCTCACGTCTTAGGGCTTGGAGTTCAGGGCGTTCGGGTTCTGGAGTTTAGGGTTTGGGGCTTTAGGGTTGTGGAGGGGTTGCAAGGCTTTAGGGTAACCAGGGCTGTAGCGAGTTAGGGGCAGTAACACCCCCTCCGAAGGTCTAGACCACTTACTTGTTCAACCCAAAACCCTAGGACCCAGAAGCCTAGTTGCGTGCAAGGCCTGCACCACTTTCAACCTTGAACCCCAAACCGGAAACCACCCAACATGCCCAAGCCAAGCAATTCGCGAGACCATCCTAACCTAGTTATAAGTGATTTGGGGACTGGTTGAAAGGTGCCAGTTGAAGTCGTTCGCGTCTGCGCAAGAGGGCAGTGCATTCGCATACCCTGAACCCACAAACCTCCTGAAAACCTTGAGCTTTGGGAGGGAGGGCTTAGGGTTTGTGTTGCAGAAGCCGAATCCCTGGACTCTGAAACCTCAAGCCACCTAAACCCTAACTCTAAACCCTAAACCCTAAACCCTAAACCTTAACTCTGAGCCCTAAGCAAGGTTTGGGCACTTGCAGCGCGACATCTTTGTGGCGACCGAGCTGGTGGAGTTTGATGCATCAGGCTAGGGTTTAGGGTTTAGGGTTTAGGGTTTAGGGTTTAGGGTTTAGGGTTTCGGGTTTAGGGTTTAGGGTTTAGGGTTTGGGGTTTAGGGTTTAGGGTTTAGGGTTTAGGGTTTAGGGCTTGGGGTTTAGGAAGATCTTCCGTTTGGGAAGACCTTGTCAGAGAAGCCCCAAGCCCTCAACCCTAAACCCTAAACCCTAAACCCTAAACCCTAAACCCTAAACCCCAATCTCTGAGCCCTCAAGCCGGCTGCGAATCTTCGAGGCCTCTCAGGGCCGAAGGGGGGCTTTCGGGTTCAAAGGGTTTACCCGGCTCATGTGGTCAGTGGTCTAAACCCTAAACCCTAAACCCTAAACCCTAAACCCTAAACCCTAAACCCTAAACCCTAAACCCTAAACCCTAAACCCTAAACCCTAAACCCTAAACCCTAAACCCTAAACCCCCAAAGGCAACCTCTCCTTCGGCCAAACCTCGTTGCGGCCGCACTGCGCGCAGCTCCGGTGCGACTTCCGGCGTTTCTACTCGCAGGCGGCAGCTTGGACTTACATTGGCTTAGAGTTCAGGGTTTAGGGGGATTAGGCTTTAGGCTTTAGGGTTTAGGGTTGAGCTTTAGGGTTCAGCTTTAGGGTTTAGGGTTTAGGGTTTAAGGGTTTAAGGGTTTAGGGTTTAGGGTTTAGGGTGCACAATTCCCCTTCTCCAGCCCAGCTTGTAGGGCATAGCCTTCATGAGTCGAGGATACCGATCCGACATGCTTAGGGATCACGGTTCAGGGTTTGGTATATGTGGGTCTCAGGGTTTGGTTAGGCCAGCGATTGATTGTGGTTGGTCAGGCCCCAAAACCCTAAACCCTAAACCCTAAACCCTATATAAACCCTAAACCCTAAACCCTAAACCCTAAACCCTAAACCCCGAACCCCAAACCCTAAACCCTAAAACCTAAATCCTAAGCCCTAAACCCTAAACCCTAGCCCTAAACCCTAAACCCTAACCCTGTATGAACCCGAACCCAAAACCTTAAGAACACCCCAAGCGGACGTAGTACTGCAGCCCAAGGAAGCACAGATCAAGAAAGGCAAGACATCCATTCAGCAGCCGCTTGTCGGGCACCAGCCGCGTTCCGGGGTTTGTGAGGCCCTAAACCCTAAACCCTAAACCCTAAACCCTAAACCCCAAACCCTACACTCTAAACCCGAAACCTTGAAACCTTGAACCCTCAACCCTCAACCCTCAACCCTCAACCCTGAACCCTGAACCCTGAACCATAAGTCCTGAACCCAACCTCCATTTGGTTTGTGGTTTGGGGATCGGGGTTTTGGGGCAGGAGTCTAGTTTCCATCGCAGGCTTGGGTTTGTGATTTTGCTAGGATTCAGGGTTTAGGGTTTAGGATTTACGGTGTAGGCTAAGGTTTCGGGATTAGGGCTTAGGGCTTAGGGTGTAGTACTTTAGAGACCTATGAAGGTTCTCCTGCTCTTGACAAAGCTGACGCTGTGGCAAAACAGGGGGTTGAGGAAGTTGGGCCAGTGTGCGTGCTTTTTTTGTTGAAAGGTCCCCGAAGCCGCAGGGGATAGGAGTCCCTTGCAAGGGGAATCCTTACTCAAAAGGGAGTCTACCTTATTATGATCATTTCGGAGACTCACAGAATTTTGGACAAGTATTACCACGTGCCCAGCGCTGCTGGTGCTTCTGGGTCGTACATCGCAACGTTACCCGGACTATGGGTATAGTTGCACCAAGCACGGTCGTTGCAAGTACTTGCGAATGTAGGAGCGAGTTTCAGCCGTACTGCCCTAACTCTTCAAAGCCGGCAACTTTCCCAAACCCCAAGAACTCTAATTACCCTAAACCCTAAACCCTAAAACCGAAACCCTAAACCCCAAACCCCAAGTTCAGGGTTTAGGGTTTAGGGCCTAGGGCCTATGCCCCAAACCCTCAACCCGAGTTTATGTCTTCAGAGCTCCTGAGCCCCAATGTAGTTCTCTTGAAGCATCTGCCAAAACCTCAGCGCGAAATTCTAAACTCCTAAAGGTATAGGGTTTAGGGTCAGGTTTTAGGGTTTAGGGTTTAGGACTCATTTCCCTAAATTTCCCTGATCTATACCTTATATAGTCCCTATATAATCTCATGCCTCTAAGAGATTAGGGTCTAGGGTCCTAAAGCCAAAGCCCTTGAGCCTAAGCCTCTTCAGAAGCCTCTGCAACGCGATGCTGCCCAAAGTCTTCGTCGCCTACGATGCCGCTTGCAGGGAACTGGGGTTTAGGGTTGAGGGTTTAGGGTTGCGGGTTGAGGGTTTACGGTTTATCCTACGGGGTTCAGGGTTTAGGATGCAGGGTTCCAGGTTTCGGGTTTAGACCTTGAGATTCGGGGCTTGAGGGTGTTTCGGTTCAGGTAACTTGGAGGTTCATTAGTACCTATTCATTAACCAAGTAGAACTGTACTTATAATTGTACTTTGAACCATATTTGGGCACTTAAGGGGCTTATAAGTGGGTTATAAGTACATTTATCATTGGTCAAGAAGTACCATGAACCTCCAAGTAGGGGGGAGTTCTATAGGGCTGGAGTCCCCTCGCGTCCCACAGCGGCCAACTTTTTTTCATGCGACCTGAGGGGGATCTCTGAGTTGGGCAGCCCTAAACCCTAAACCCTCAACCCTAAACCCTAAACCCTCAACCCTGAACCCTCAACCCTAAACCCAAAACCCAAAACCCAAACCCTAAACCCACAACCCAAAACCCTCAACCCTAAGCCCGAATCCCTGAACCCTGAACCCTAAACCCTCGGTGTGCCCAGTTGACAGTCCAGTGCGCCGTAGCCGTGGGTCCAGTGTATGCCTTTCCAAAACCCTAGACCCGAACCCAAAACACTAAACACTAAGCCCAAAACCCTAAGCCCTAAACCCTGATCCCAAGCAGCCGAAAACCTCTAGACCCTCAGAGCCTTCACCCGACTAGCACCAAACCCCATACCCAAGAAACCTTATACCCTAAACCCTAACCCCAAGCCCAAGAAGTCATCCCTTTCCGGTTTAGGCGGTCGAGGTTCAGGTGTTTAGGTTTTCGGGTTTAGGGTTTAGGGTTTATGGTTTTGGGTTTGTATAGGAGTTAGGGTTTAGGCTGTATAGGCTATAGGTTTAGCTTTTATTTAGGGGGGAAAATATGTTTAGGGTTCAGAAGTTATGCGACTCGTTGATGGCTTCTTCTGTATCTTCAGAGGTACGCACGCTGTATGCTATAATTGCTAATAGTATTCCCTTATGGTCCCTTTATAATTATACTATAATACCCCCCAAAAAAATGAATAAGCATACATAAAAACATTAAAACAAAATGAATAAGTCAACCTAGTCGAACTATTCAGGCCCCTATATTACACGCAAGCCGCCAGGCACGTCAGTGTCTACGGGCGCCCTAAACCCTAAACCCTAAAGTCTTAAAGTTCTGCACCTAGCCCAGCCCGACTGCAAGGCTGAGCGAGGTTTAGGGTGCAGGGAAAGCCCCCAAAACTCAACCCTAAACCCGAAGCCCTAAGCCCGAAGCCCTAAGCCCCAAGCCCCAAGCCCTAAGCCCTAAGCCCTCAACCATAAACCCTAAACCCTGGCAAAACCCTAAACCTTAAAACCTTAAAACCTTAAAACCTTAAAACCTTAAAACCTTAAAACCTTAAAACCCTAAAACCCTAAAACCCTAAACCCTAAACCCTAAACCTTAAACGAAACCCCAAACCCCTGAACCCAGGTTTCCTGCATCCGTGGCTCGCAAGGCTTGGCTCTCTAGGGGCTGTCAGCTCACACGAGTCAGAGAGTTTAGGGTTTAGGGTTTAGGGTTTAGGGTTTAGGGTTTAGGGTTTACGGTTTAGGGTTTAAGGTTTTGGGTTTAGGGTTTAGGGTTTGGGGTTTGGGGCTCAGGGCTTTGGGGTTTAGTGGGAGCTACGTTGCCGTTACTCTGAGTTTTAGGGTTCGAAAGCATGGGGCTTGAATGCGCGTGCTAGATTTGGATACCTGTGATTTACCAAATCTGCACCTTCATGAGGAACCTACTAAGCCTTAAACCTTGAAGCCAGATTCTCAACAAGGAGGCAAGTGGCCCACCATTTAAAGTGTATCATGACTTGAAAGGTTGAGGTGGCTTCCCAAAAGGTTTGGGGTTTAGGGTTTCGGGTTTAGGGTCTAGGGTTTAGGGTTAGAGAACTGATCACATGAGCCCGAAATCCCAAAAGCCTTGCAAAGCTGCGAGTCCTTCCCACGAGGAAAGGCATGCCTTGACTCAAGATCTCTCTCTTTCTGACCAGGCGGCAAAGCCCCAAGCCCTAGACCCTAAACCCGAAACCCACTAAGCCGTAAACCCGTAACCCTATAAACCCTAGCCCTAAACTTTAAACGCTAAACCGAAACCCTAAACCCTAGCCCTAAACCCTAAACCCCGCCATCCCTGTCCCGCAGGCCACGGCTATCCTTTCTTGGCGAGGCACTGGGTGGCTTAGCGGTTGGAGACTATGGCACCCGCCCTTATCGTGGGTTTAGGGTTTCGGGTTTAGGGTTTGGGGTTGACTTTGGGAGCCTGCTTGGATGGGCCATTATAGAAGGCCCTTTTGTGGGGTTGATTCTGGGGGATCATGTCCCGAAACTTAGGGTTTAAGGCTTCGGTTTTTGGGTTTAGTGTTTCGTTGTTCGGCTTGCAAGTGGTCATTACCTGGTCAATCTTCGGCCATCATTTGGTCGTCACTTTTGTGCTCCGGGAGCACTGTTAAAACGTGTTATTTTCGTTTGTGCGGTGCGCTAGGTGTGTGGAAGGCCCTAACGAGATCTCAAGAACAGAATGAAGTAGGATGGGGGTTATGGCAAGTTAGAGGCCTAAGCTCTACAAACTCAAAACCCCTAAAACCCCCAATCGCCATACCCAAACTCCCAAACCCTGAGCCCTAAACCCAAAACCCTAACACCTAAACCCTAAAGCCTAAACCCTAAACCCTAAACCCTAAACCCTACACCCTTAACCCTTAGCCCTCAACCCTAAACCAATAAACCCTAAACCCTGCGCAGCCCCGTGCGCTGCCACATCATTGCCACAGCGTTGTGGACGAACCGACCTTCCCTACGGATCGCGAGACGCTTGGCTTCGTTTCGAACCCTGAGATAGGGTTTAGGTTTTAGGGTTTAGGGTTTAGGGTTTAGGGTTTAGGGTTTAGGGTTTAGGGTTTAGGGTTTAGGGGTTTAGGGGTTTAGGGGTTTAGGGGTTTAGGGGTTTAGGGGTTTAGGGTTTTTAGGGGTTAGGGGTTTAGGGGTGTTTTAGGGGTGTTTAAGGGGTGTTTAAGGGGTGTTTAAGGGGTTTAAGGGGTTTAAGGGGTTTAAGGGGTTTAGGGGTTTAGGGGTTTAGGGGTTTAGGGGTTTAGGGGTTTAGGGGTTTAGGGGTTTAGGGGTTTAGGGGTTTAGGGGTTTAGAGTTTAGGGTAAGCCCTCCACTGCAAAGCCTCAAACCTTTCTCTAAATCTTTCAAGCAATGCAAAAGGTAACCCCTGACCCTGTCACCCTAAAGCCCTATGATGTGAAACTGTATCCCCATCTATCAGTATGTCCGTGCCCTCTGACCCTAAATGCTAAACCCAATTGCCTCGTGTACCCTACATGATGTGCTGGCAATTTCTTGCTCTCGTTTCTCGACCATTAACCCCAGATGTACGACGCATGAAGCGGACGGTATAGCCCTAAACCCTATTCTAAACCAAAAACCCTAAACCCTAAACCCTAAACCCTAAACCCTAAACCCTGAACCCTGAACCCTGAACCCTGAACCCTGAACCCTGAACCCTAGACCCGAAGCTGCGCCTCTTGCACCAGGGCGCAGCCATTTAGTGCAAGTGAAGGCGCTGGCAAAACCCAGATGAATTCAGCAGAGGCCTTGGGCCCACGTTCGGCTGTGTATAAACCCTAAACCCTAAACCCTAAACCCTAAACCCTAAATGCATCGATACCGTTTTTCACCTTTGCACGCCTCCACGGAGCCACTGCCGGCTTCTTTAGCGCGACTGCCGGAGTGTTGAGTGCCCTCCAGGATCTCGCGAGTGACTGATCCGAGCCCGACACCATGCAGGGTGTCGACGTTCGCGCAAAGCAGCACGGGTGTGGTTGTTGTACGTGCCAGAGAATATCCCACCCACCCCGAGACCACCTTGCCTGCGAAACACCGTGGTCGCAAGTGAACTTTTGATTTAATGGAAATTTAATTTCAAATTCATTTTAATTCATTCGGCTTATCTTTTTTCAAGGCCGCCAGGGAAAAACCACCATGTAAAATAAAGTCAATTTCGTCATGGTATGAGTTTTAATAAACTCATATGAAGGTTGTGGCGAAACAAAAACTTTTTCAAACAACTCCCGGGATGAAGAAGGACATCTTCGTTCAGATGAAGGCAGAAAGGCGAGAGATGGACTCTCCTGCAACAGCTGTTCTCTTCCAGTTGAACGAAGGAACGATGATACCGCAGAGTTCAATGTAACGCCTGTTTCCGACTCTGTTCTGAATGCCCGTGTGAGGTGCTTGCGTGCCCCGTTTCGCCAGATCCCCTCCCTCTCTGCCCCTTCCCCCCCAGTCTCCGCAGGGTAGGCTGTTCCTCGTCCTGCCCCCCTCTCCCTTCCCCCCATGTCTCCACACACTAGGACCCCCAGACCCTTATCCCTACTCACTTGGGCACGGCAGTCGCGTTTTGCAACATGTCCACGTAGAAGAATGAAGAAGCCTGATCAAGTAGTTTTCTTGCAACCCTTGTAACAAAAGTATGGTAGAGCCCAACACTCTGTACTTAGACTAAACCCTAAACATCACTGCTGGCTTGCAGCGGGGTGTTTTCCCACCAGGCCCCACATGGAGAATCTTGAAAGATGAGGTCGGTGGCTCTGGGGTTGAGGTTTAGGGTGTAAGGATTAGGGTTTAGGGCTTAAAGTTTAGGGTTTAGGGTCTACTCTATCATACTTCATTGCGCGTTATCATATTATGTAGTATCATTTAGAGTGCCTGATTATGCAAGTTTTGTTGTTTGGGGTTGCCAATTGAGGACTGAGAGTTTGTTTCAAGCGGTCGGGATAGAGGGTTAAGGGTTCAAGATCCCCGGCATCTTACTAAGGGCCTAAGACAACTCTTGCTACCTATTGATTACTGTGAGCAGGCATGACGTAAGTCAACTACTATCACTAATCATGATGGCGTTGAGATCCTGCATTTGCTCTTAATGGAGGCCTCAGGGTGCTCCAGGTTCTCCAGCGGTCCCAAAAGCATTGACAGCATGTAAGCAAGTGCGCAGGCGCAATGTGGCATCTGCCTCCACACTCAGAATCACTACAAGGGCATACTATGAAGGAAGCTACCAAACCCTATACCCAAAGTCTTTCAACGCAGAAATTATCCTTTGTTCCTGGAAACGCTTAAGCTCCATAGTAGCGTTGTGGCATAGTTTGGGATTGAACGAGAAGCAAGTGCTTGTTTCCTTGTTCATGAGCATCGGGAAGACCGTACTTGGATGGGAAAAGACCTTATCCATCAGTACTACAAACACCACAGCGCTTCACACTGGTCGTCCGTACTTTAAGAGCTCCCTCGCTGGCTGGGCGCGGTGTTACCACCACTGGGACCAGCAGTACCTTCCCTATATCACCCCCTTTCAGGAGTTAAGACTATAGCTCCTATACCTTCAACCCAACCCCCCATCCGCTGCATCTATTGGCTCGAGTCGGCGCAGTTTAGCGTCTACTTGATGGGCCAACCTCGTAAACCCCGGACTCCCAAACCTGGTATTTACCGTTCCCCAAACAGCAATGAAATTTCAAATGTCATAGAAACAAACTATCTGCGCAACGGCTGCCGCGACAGCATGGCAGAGGTAGGAACGCAAGACATGGATTTTTTCATCTCATTCTCAAAACAGGGGTCCGTGCAGATCACATTATTTGGGGGTGGATGCGGTCGGACATGTCAGGCTTCGGGCTTGGGGGTTTCTAGGTCCTCATCATGGATTGATTAAACCCGGAGCCAGGCAGCAAGGTTTGGCTGCCTGGTAGCCTGCAAGTTTGCTTCCCCTTCCTCTCCACCTCCGGAGCCATGGGTCCCATCCGCTGAGAAGTCCTCCCTGCTGGTCGCTGGGCGTCGCCGCCTGCGCAAGCTGTCCCTTAGGAGGAGAATGGAGGAGACGCCTCTTCTTCCCCTAATGACACGTGCTCGCAGAGACTTGTCCCTTGTTTGCTTGCGCTCTGAGGAGCTGGCCTGCTGCAGCACGACGGCCCGAGTTGATGTGGTGCAGCGCGCTTCTTTTCGTGCGCCAGGGTCCGGTACGTTTCCTGTATCATGAGGTCTTGGTCGAACTGTCTTTCTCCCTGCTGCTTTTTTTTCTAGAGTGTTTCTGCGCGGTCATGTGTTGCATACTTTCACGTGCACAGGACAGGCCCATTCCACGTCCTAGACCTGCTGCTTCTGCTGCCCCTACGTAAATATGCTGGAACTGTGTCACTGCCCTTCTCTGGTCGCCGTGGCCAGGGCTGCCACCTGATCTGCGAGGCTGAATAAAAGAATTCGAACGGCGAGAGTTTGCTTCCTGGTCAAAACTTGGCCGAGATGCACGCGCGCCTGGCCGAGCTAATCAAAGAGCGCCAACGCCTTTTGAAACAGGACCGCGTGTGGCGTGGATGAGTTCAAAAGCCAAAATACATCCACAACATCGCGAACAATGAGAAAAGGAATCGAAACGATGTCCACGTGTTGTAGCAGTCAGAAAGGGTCACTTCCCTATTAATACCCTTCGAGAATCAGCCGCCGTGGTAATTGCACAACAGTCGCTGCTTATAGGTTTTGAATTGGTGGCAATATATACACGTTGTTATTTGCTGGAAACTCCACGCGATGATAAGAGGAGCAGGAGCCACAACGCAGCTTTTAAGAAGAACACAGCGAGCTGCAGGATGTCAATGAATTTGCAAGCGAACGCTTGTTTCAATTCGTTCAGCCTGAAAGGCCGGCAGAGGAGTTTCTGCGCCGCCGCCTTAGAGACGCTCGGAGGCAACTGTGTGGGTGCTTGACATCACTTGCCCCGGATGCGTGAGGCCTGGAGCAAGGCCTCCTTTACGAGACGGAGGCTCCGTCTCCCTGCTTTTTTTTTGGAAGCAGCGCAGTACACATTGGCAGGCTGGCAAGCTCCAAGCTTTCCGCCGCTGCTTGCGAGGAGCACCGGTGTGTCGATAGATACTATGCCGTATGCACAGACGGTGGCTGTCGCACGCAATCTTGCAGCTCTGCCTAGCTTTCGATGTGATGTGGTACTGAATAATGGTGTGGCGCAGGCTGCCTACGGCGATTCAAAGGCCTCTGCCAGTGCCGTGCAGCTAAGACAGCAGAGGCGTGTGTGTAGTTTTTTTACTACGGTAGAAACCACAAAGTTGGAACATGAACTATAGTCCTGATGCCCTTAAAGCAAAGCATAAGGGATCCTAGGACTAGTTGTCCTGGATGCATGTTCCAACTTTCTGGCTGGTTGTCTGGGAGCGTGATGCAATCAATGCTGACTGTGGTTCCCAGCATTGCATCATGTTGATAGCAGCTTGTGCTGACGAGGAGCGAAACGGCCTTCTACATATTCGAGAGTCGAGCTAAGACTTGATAACGCAAACTTTATGGTTATCCAGGAATAGAAGTTCTCTTCAGTCATGCTGATTGTTCGATTTCTTGTATTTCTCAGATCTTTATTCTAATAATATTGGTATCTTTGTTGTCTTATTTTGATATAGATCGATATATTCGACTAGGGGCGCCGAGTTCGTGCTGCATCACCGCCTGCACTGGGTTGCACGCAAATTCGCACGTAAGACCGAGGCGGAGCGGAACGCCGTCTGGTTCTCTGCCAAAGGTCGCGCACGGCGGCGTGCGCCGAAGTGCTCCCGCTAGCCATGGCGAATCTCGCTGCAGCTCTCAAGCTCTTCAAGGTGACGGACCTGGAGGCTGCGCACGCACGGCGTGGTGCCTGAGGGTAACTGGGACCTCTTCACCGCAGCGGCACGGTGGCGAGTTGCTTTCCCGACCTGCCACCGCCCGCAGTGGCGCTGGTCCATGGGCTGCACTACAACTGTGCCGATGCCGGCGCCCGGGCTCGCCGCCGTCGATGCCGCACGGGACGGCGGTAGCGGAGCTGCCGAATTCCAGCAAAGGAAAATCGGGAGGAATGTTGCCATCCGGAAAAGGGCGAAGCGACTCCTTGTTTGAAAGGCCCTCCTCTGGCCAGCAAGAGCCTTATGAAAGCCTCACTGCCTTCGCCCAAATCCTTCGCCGCGCTTCTGAAACAGGGACATTTTGTCCCTCCCGAGCACGTGGCAGCTTGCAGCCGGGAAGACCAGGTTCTGGTGCGCGTGGAGGAAGAGCACCAGGGCTTCCGGGAATTGCGCCCGCAGCGCCTCCCACGCCAGCGTCTTGAACTCCTCATTCGTCCAGGTGCCGGCCTGGGCTCTGGGATACCGATGAGTACGGGCCGGTCTTCGCTGCCTGCGCCAGCCACTACCCCAAACCCTAAACCGGAGGGCTCAGAAGAGACTTTAGGGTTAACTCTTCCTTATTGAGTCGGCTGCTACGGAGCTTGTCAGCTCTCCCATTTTTCCCGCCTGGGGGGTTCGCCTTGTTTTCGGTCTTCGACCCTATACCCTAAACCCTAAACTAAAACCCCACACCCCACACCCGAATGCTGCGCATTCTCAACTAGGGTTAAGGCTGCTTTAGTGCCACGAGCTCAGCCCGAAGCTCTAGCCACTCAACCTTACACAACTCCCAAAGCCCTAAACATCCCTAAAGAACCCGACTGAGCAAACCTACAACCTAAACCCTAAACCCCAAACCCTTAACAGCAACCCCTACGGAATCCCGAAGCCCTCCATTGAGGAAACGATGCCGGCGACCGAATCACGGTGTACGGCAACGGAGACGAGGCGCAGGCAAGGAGTGGAACTGTGGATCCCAGAAGCCCCCGGGTTTAGGGTTTAGGGTTTAGGGTTTAGGGTTTAGGGTTTAGGGTTTAGGGTTTAGGGTTTAGGGTTTAGGGTTTAGGAATCCCCCTGAACCCCTAAACTCTCAGCCCCAAAGCACTGTAAGCCTCGGCATGACCTTTGGCTTGTGAGGTCAGGCAAAGCCGATGTGACAGTCTCGATGCCGATTCGAAGAATCATTGAAGTATTTGCTGGGTTTCGGGTTTAGGGTTTAGGGTTTAGGGTTTAGGGTTTAGGGTTTAGGGTTTAGGGTTTAGGGTTTAGGGTTTAGGGTTTAGAACGAACCCTGAACCCTAAACCCTAAAGAGCATCTTTTGGCGGCTCATGAGCTACAAACCGAAACCCGCACAGGCTTACCAGAACCGACTGGAGCTCATAGCGCACACCGCTCTCACTGCCGCAGGTGGATTTTCCAGTTGGGGGTTGATGGTTTGGGGCGTAGGGCTTAGGGTTTAGGGTTTAGGGTTTAGGGGTAGGAGTTTTGGGGCTTGCAGACTCTACTTTTATCCCCCCCCCTCCCACGCAAACGTGCTTCTTGTATTGGTGCATGAGCTCATGGTTTCTAAACCCGAAGCCCCCCCTAAGCAGAAAACCCTAAACCCCAATTAAGCCCAAACCCTGAACCCTAAGCCCTGAACCTTAAACCCGAAACCCCTAATCCCAAAACAGTTACACCTGGGGTCTTTTGCATTTGTTGAAGCCTCATGCAAACATCCTCAGCCCACGCCCCAAAGCCTTAAACCCTAGAAAGCCCAAACCTGTACCCTAAAGTTTGGGGTTCAGGATTGCAGGGCTTTAGCTTCCGGATTTTAGGTTTAGGGCTGTAGGGCTTTAGGGTTTAGGGTTTAGGGTTTAGGGCTAGGGTTTAGGACTTTAGGGCTTTTGTTGGGATTTTAGGGTTGTAGGCCTTTCGGGCTTTCGTGCTTAAATGCCGGGCCATTTGTTCGTGGATCGCCCGTTTTGCAGGGTCTAGGGCTTGTCACATCTGGGCTGCTGAGTTCAAGGTTCTATGGTTTAGGGTTTAGGGTTGAGGGGTAAAGGGTTTAGGGTTTAGGGTTTTGGGTTTTGGGTTTTGGATTTAGGGTTGGGGCCTTCAGTACTTGAAGGGTAAACAACCAGTATGTGCCCGAAATAAGGCTATATCCAACTATAAGTCTAGTCGCGCTACTTGCAACTGCACTCGTAACTTAGGCCACGGAGCAGGCATATTCCATCACGGTCGAGTTTGCGGCCGCGCTGCACATGCCATCTCGCAAAGCTGCGCAGTTGCTCGGAGCTGTCGTGCGTGTGCCTTTGGGAGGAGTAGGTTGTCCAGCTGCAGAGCACGGTGCGCTGCGTGTCGCAGTTGCGTCGCCAAAGCCAGCAAGTGGTAAAGTCCCGTTCGGCAAGGTTGCACCCCAGCGGTGTACGAAGATTTCGTTCAGTTGGGAAACGATGCCTTTGTGCGGCAGTGGGATGCGCAGGGCGAGCACCGCTGCACCTAAGCGAGACCCGTGAGCCCGCTAGTCATCCCGAAGCAGAGTTTGGGAATGGGGATTTGGGCGGCTTTAGGTGTAGGGCTTAGGGTTTCGGGTTTAGGGTCTAGAGGGTTTCGGGTTTAGGGCTTGAGTACCTGTGCGAATTAGGAAAACACTACACGAGAGCCCCCCGACAAAACTGGGGTCGCAATGTAGATGAACCCGGGCAGCCTCCGACCTGTCGACCCACTTCGAAGTGCTAACCTCCCTCCCCATCTCCCCATGAACACTGACTGAACTGCCCCAAGCCCCAAGCCCTAGGCCCTACGCCCTGTACCCGCAACGCCCTATACCCGAAAAGCCCTAAGCCCTATACCTGAAAAGCCCTAAGCCTTGAGCCCTACACCCCCCCTTAGGCCCTAAGCCCCAAAACCCTAAACCCTATAAGCCCCTAAACCCTAAAACCAGCTGTTCTCCATCCTTCCCTAAACCCAAACCCTAAACCCTGAACCCTAAACCCCAAACCCCACACCCTCGCAGGAGAAGGACCAGAGACGGCGCCGGCGCACAAGCCAGCTCTGATTCTTCCGGCCGCTGGGTGCTGGGTTTTTTTGGAGATTGGGGGGGTTAAGGGTTTAGGGTTTCGGGTTTAGGGTTTAGGGTTTTGGGTTTTAGGTTCATGGGTAGTTGGTGTTTTTGTGCTCCAAGAAAGCTCAGTAAATCAATAGGTTGAGGTTTTTAAGTTTTTTGTCCAGACAGTCTAGAAAATAGATGGAAATTATGAGCAAGCTCTGTCCCACATGGCGCACCGTAAAATGCCCTTAAACACTAAACTCCCTGAGCCTAAAGACCCGCAGCTGCCGCCATTCGGTCATGAATGGGTAGGGGCTCCTGCAAGCCAAACTCCCAAACCCTTGCTTACACACACAGACACACAAATGTATTTTATATCTGTGCATTCCCTCCACTTTTGCTTCCATGTATGTTGCACTTACCTGTGACGCTCAAGCCCTCTGAGTAAAAAGGTTAGGCGCGCCCCTGCTCATGGCTTAACGGATAACAACTGGTGGATTTCCCAAACTATAGGTTATCAGCCGTAGGCTCCCCGGAGCTTGCGGCACCACTGACCTGGAGTTTCGACTCAGTGCATGGGTGACAGCCCCGAGCTGGTCCCCACCGAGGTAGCAACTGATCTCGGTACAGACGGATTTACAGACGCAGAATCCGCGGAGATGGACCTCTCAGGCACTTTGGCTATGCCACCGTCTACGGATGGCCGTGGCCTAGTGCTGGAAGAGAATGCAGCGGCAGCTAATGTGTTTGCGCCAAACGCACCTTCTCCTTTCGTAGGGCTAGGAGCTCCGCAGATCCACATGTACCGACAACAGTTTCAGCAGAACATCACGATAGGTGAAACACCTGAACAAACAAGACTTCTCCTCACTGAGTTAGAGAACGAAGCAGAGTCCAGGCACCAGAGGTTCCGCCTAGCTGCTGAAGAAGCCCATGATCAACAAATCGCAGATGTTGAAGAAAGGGCTAACAGGCAGCACGAGGAAGTCGTTGCTAGACTTGAGTCTGAAATTGCTAGCCAAAGGTATAGCTTTGTCGCGAGGACCCAAGGTCTCTTTTCAGAACTCCAGCAACAAAACCAGATAATCAATTTTCAGTCAGAACATTTTTCCGATGTTGGTTCGCAAATCACACGTCTCAGGACAACTCTGGTTGAAGAGGCTGAACAAAACAAGAGGGAAAGCATTAACGAGATTGGGGAATGGTTTGGGAGAGAGCATGATGAGGCAATGAAAAGGTACCGCAGTATAGCCCTGGAAACTGAAGAGCAAATGAGGATTCAAAACATGACCCTCCAAGATGAATTATCATCAATGGAGCGTGCGCTCCAGCTCGAACAGGACAGGAATTTAGGTATCAATCCCTCGCAGCAAGCTCAGTTTCCCAGCGCCACTGCCCCAGTTGCTCCAGCGCCAAGCGCCGGGCTTAGTGCTCCGTGTGCCCCTCAGTTTTCAGATCCGAGTGTGATTCCGATGAACATCAGGGCATTGTTTCCAAACTTCAGTTTTGGCGGTGTGGCAACTACTGCCACTCCAACGGGACCACAGGGTCCGGTTTCTGCCCCAGGGACCCCAACAGCATCAGCTAACGTCCCAAATCTAGGATCCTCTAGTGGTGGTTTGAACGCCGGAGCCCCTGGTCTTGCGGCCCCAACAGGCACGCCGGGAGGTCCGGCAGCTAATGGAGCCGATTTAATCGCACAGACGCAGCAAGCGCTGCTTGAAGCCGCCAAGCTTCTTAAAGGAGACAAAAGCGGTGAAGATGACAAACCAAAGGTTAAAGAAGCTGAAACCATCCGCCTGCCGGATTTCCCTAACCCCGAAACCTACCGTGCATGGAAAACCGCAACACGGGAGGCAGTTAGGGCAGCTTCAGATAGACCAGATGAAGCCTTCTCTTGGATTCTAGAGGTGTATTCTAAGAATGCTGATCATGAAAAGCTTCGTGAACCCGGTAAGTTCCTCACGCTGGATACCAAAATCCTAGCCGCTCTCACTAAGGTCGCCAAAGGTGAGTTATCTCGACAGGTACTCACTTTCAAGGAAACCGAGGCGGTTCAAGGACGTGCCGTACGAGGGCGCCAGGTTTTGCTTATGTTTGATCAGTACTTCAAGACAAATGAAGAGGTAGGATCGCTCTACTCGGTAGAAGACCTTTTGAAGGTTACGCTGCATAGTGACGATCTAACCACATTTCTGCACAATTGGGAATCAGTCATTGCTGGCATGAGTCATGTCCCAGAAGAAATGGTTCTGCGTGACATCCTTCTTCGGCAAATCCGAAAGTCCTCAAGAATGAAGTATGATTTGGAAATCTACGACAGGGCGAAAGAGGGTTCTGCCTCACACTCCTATGCGTTCTTGTTGAAGTCAATCCGGGATTTGTTGACCCGTGAAAGGATGCGCAAGAACAGGGATAGAATCGCCAAGTCTCATGGGGACAAGTTTGGTGCTCCTGTTGTTGAAGGCGGAAGGCCGACACGCCCTCCGTCGAGGAGTGGCCGCGGAAGGGATCGCTCTGCCGGTAGCCAGTCTAATTCAAAGTCAAGGTCTCGCTCTAGGACCCCATCCAGATCTAGATCACCTAGCCGATCACAAAGCCCAAAGCCAGTTTGCTACGACTTTCAAAAGGGTAAGTGCACCAGGGGTGACAAGTGCAAGTTTTCGCACAAACCCCGTTCGCAATCCCCTGTTCGCACTGCCCCGAAGAAGAAACAGGTCTGCACGTTTTGGAAGAAGGGAAAGTGCACTAGGGGAGATAAGTGTCGTTTCTTGCATAGGGAACCGAGCCCTACTCCCTCAGGTGGTGAAAACGCAGCCCCGGCCCCTAAGGGCCCAGACAAACCAAGGTCCCCGTCACCCGCGCCAACGCGCAGGAAACCAAGCCGTGGACGCTCTAAGGAAAAGGACAGGAAGGCCGCATGCTGCATCTCGCTTGCGGCTGCAGCCTCAGCTGGTCCTGAGGAGAGTGAACCACAAGATGGGGACAAAGACTACTGGGAAGTAGACTTCAAAAGGGGTGAAGCTGTTAGGCACCATTTGAAGTACAGAAGTACTATGTACAAGCCCGAAGTGTCATGTCCTGTTGCTCTTGAAAGGTTGAAGGGTAAGGCCAAAGTGATCAAGACGCTTCCCATTTCTCCGTACATTGCAAAGGAGAACTGGGACTGGAAAGAGGGAAGAGGGGGAACCGGCGATAGGACGCCGTGGACCGGCAAGACTGTCTTCAAGATCAAAGAACAAAATAAGAAGGTCAGGTTTTCCGACAAACCCAAAGTCAGGGAAATCCCCTTTGAGGGAAAGGGGTACAAACATTCCTACAAAGTTCGCAGGTACAATACTTGCTATGCTGATGCGGAAAACTGCCCTAAGCCTGACGCTAATGACCTTCAGGTTGCAATTAGGAACGCAAGGGAACTCAAGATGCTTCTTGCCCGGCATGAGGGGGGAGAGAAAACCGATTGCCACTTAGAGTGTGATGAGCCTGATTCTCTCATGTGTGGGATGTGCAAGCACGTTGTTGAGAGCTCAGAGATCGCTTGTCCAGGGATCGCCACGCCCTTAGAATTCCTTGCTGACACAGGAAGCGAGGAGGACCTTATCAGCGAAGCCGATCGTGCTATGTACTTCGGCGAAGAGCCAGTAGGCAATGCAACACGACAAGTGAATCTCATCACTGCTAATGGTAACGTCAAAGGTGACAAGTCGGTTAGGATCGACTTCCCGGAGTTTGGCAAAGAGCTAGAGTTCTATGTTCTCAACAGCACCCCTCCTGTTTGCTCCGTAGGCAGAAGGTGCATGGAGGACGGTTATGAGTTCCACTGGTACCCCAAAAGGCCGCCTTACTTTGTTGCGCCCAATGGTCAAAGACTAAGGTGTAGAATGAGAGGTATGGTCCCAGTGCTAGGGGGAGGAGCAATGGCCGCTCCAAGCGCTAAGGAGGAAGCCTCAGGTTCTCTCGGACGACCAGTTTTGTCCGAGGGTTTTCAGAAAACTGCCGCCCATTAGGGCCGGCCGAGGCTTTCGCAGGAGCAGCAGAGGAACGAGATCCAGTGGTCGAGCACCCCGATCCTGAGATCTCCGCGGCCATCAATGAGGTGCCGCCGATAGATATCCCCAAAGAGAAGCTCAAACGACCAGGTTGGGTTTCGCACCCAAATGCTAAGTACTTGATTGTCGGACACAAACCAAAGACGTTTCGTACTGCTACACCAAGGTTTCCAAGATGCGAAGTCAGATCTACTTGGTTGTTCAGGGAAGGATCTTGGGTCAAGGTTGAGGATAAAGTGAACATCAGGGAGCTTGACAACAAAGTTGCCCGACTGGAGGGTAACCCAATCCTGAGCCTCACTATCTTCGAAGACCCCGATGTTGAACCTGACAGTGACAACGAAGGAAACGCCCGCAGTCTTGCAGAGGCCGATCTGAAAGCTGAAGCCAAATCTGTAGAGCACTTGTTCTCGCACAGGCCCAAGAATCCGTTCTGCGAGGTATGTCAACGCGCAAAGATGTTGGCTCCCCAAGCCCGCAAAAAGGGGGGCTCAAGTACCATTGTGTCAAAGGCCTTTGGGGATCACATCACTGTTGACCATATCATCACTCGTGACCTTCGTGATCATGGGTTCCAGGACGAAAGGGTCGCACTTGTTGTTAAGGACGTGTTCACCAAATTTCGTTACGTCTACCCCTCTCCGACTAAGTCAAGCGATCAGTGTTTTGAAGACCTTCTTCACTTCCTAGGTCAAGAAGATGCGGTTGGCGTTTTCTACTCAGACAACGCACCTGAACTTCATGCCGCTATCAAAAGCCTAGGTGTCCGACATGTTACATCCCGCGAATATGTGGACACCAACAAGTCGGTAATCGAAAGAGAAATTCGGACGATCTTGGAGGGTACCCGCTCCAACCTTGTTCAGGCGGGTCTCCCCGACAAGCTTTGGCCGTTGGCCGCCCAACACCATGCGATGGCACTTAATGCAACTAAGAGGCTTGACAACGGGATTGTTCCCTGGGAGGCCAGGTATGGGGAACCGTTTTCAGGGATAATGATTCCTTTTGGTGCACGTGTGTTGTACTGGAACAACCCCAAACAGAACATTCCTGCGAGCTCTAAGTTTGCGCCGACTGGTGTTGAGGGAATATTTCTTGGTTACCACATTCAGCCTGGCTTCGTTTGGAAGGAGGAATACCTCGTCACCCCCGTCAAGGGTTGTGACTTTGCGTTCGAAATAGGAAACTTTCCCATCCTGAGGTCGAAGCGAATGGAGCTGTTGCCCGGGGATTTCACATTCCCAATGAGATCCGAACAGCTCGCACTGCAGGAGAGCCTCCGTAAGCCGACCCTCGCAGATCAGGACTGCTCGTGGGGAGGCACAGAAGGTGCCGGAACACGCGCCCCGCCTGGGGATTCGCCGGACGAGCCTTTGCCTCCGCCCGGTGTGCCTGATTTGGACGGCTCCGATTTGAAGGATCGTTTGTCCGAGTACTTGGACCAAGTGGCCAAGGAAAACGAGGACTATGTTCCCGAAGATGTCGGAGCTGTGGAGGACTGGCTGGGGAGGGATGCTCCTGGATCTTCTAAGGAAGCAACATCCACGCCTAAGGCCTCATCTACTCTACCAAGACATGACCCCAAAACCATGCCTGACGGGAAGAAAGTCCAAAGGGTATAACTGGGACGGGGTGAGGTTGGTTAGAGATAAGAAGGGTTCCAAAAGGCCACCTGATACCCCTTCGGAATTTTGGCACATGTATTCCAAGGCACAACGGGAGGCTGACATTGAAAGATTCGAACGCAAAAAGGCTCGTGAAGCCGAGGAAGATGCTCGCAAGGCCCTTAGAGACTCCCCGGCCATGCCTGTCATCGCCGAGCCTGACCCCGAGCCCCATAGGGACCGCATGGCGTCCTTGTATTGGGCCAAACTTGGTCAGGTTGCGAGTGAGATGTTTGCTGTTGTTGCCAGGGTTGTCGGGCCTAAAGAGATCGAAAGTACTCCCGCTGCTAAAGAAGCCATGGACCGAGAGTGGAAGAAACTTGCCGATAAGTCTTGCTGGCTCGAGAAGAAGGTTCGAGAGTACCGGGATGTTGCCGCGGAAGCCAAACACAAGAATGTCAAGGCCCATTTCGGGAAAATCTTTGAGATTTGTTCGGTCAAGGGGGATGAACTCCCGGACGGGCACCCCCAGAAGAAATGGAAGGGTCGTAGTGTCTTCCAGGGCAATAATGTCCAGGACGAAAACCACGATCACGCCATTTTCGCCGAACTAGGATCAAGCCCCGCTAGCATGGAGGCCGGGAAAATCATCGATGTGTTTGGTAGCCAACCCGGGTACGTGAAACAGCAGGCTGATGGCATCGCTGCATACACACAAGCCCTTTTTAAAGGCATTGAGACGTGGGTTCGTCTCCCTCGAAACAGATGGCCTAAAGAATGGTCTGGGTATGAAGATCCTGTTTGCCCACTCAGGCTCGCTTTGTACGGCCACCCTGACTCAGGTGGTATCTGGGAAAGGTACTGTACAGAACAGTTAGAGAGTGTTGGTTTTACTGCAGTTCTACCCGACATTTGGCATTCTGTTTTCTACCATGCTGAACTAGATTTGTTGCTTGTTGTGTACGTTGATGACTTCAAGATGGCCGGCCCCCAAGACAAAATCAACAAAGGTTGGGAGTTGATCGCTAAGGTGATTGACATGGAACCAGCCGAGGTCTTGGGACGGTACTTCGGGTGTCATCACGTTGAGCAAAATCAGGTCCAGCTTTCACGGGAGGACCACCCATTTGCTTACGTCTTCGACAAGAAGCACGCTAGCCCAGCTGCCGACTACCAAGTCCGGCCGAACCGCAAAGAGGACTTCTGGGAGGTCGACGCTGAGTTAGCTGCAGTCGTTAGGCATCACATCTATCCTCGTAGGAAACTTTATGTGCCTACACAGGACGACGTGTCGAAATTTCCCCACATAAGCTGTCAACGAATCACGGTGTTTGATGATGGTAGGGACCCTATCCATGATGACTTGAATCAGGGGGGCCCCGCGGACCAATCAGGTTGGTGGACCGGGAGAACATATTTCCCTATCACTGAGGTCAGCGACGAGGACTTTTCTCATGCTCTCGCAGCTAAGCACAATAAACCCAAGCGGTCCAAAGCCGAAGCTAAACGAGAAGCACGACAGAGTAAGTTCAAGAGCACTGAATCTATCAGTCAGGGAAAGACCCCTTCCATGACTGTGCCCGTGAACGTTGTGTACTACGACATGCGGGACTTCTTGGTGTCATGTGTTGATAGGTACTGTGAGTTGGCCAAGGTCGACAAGAAATCTCTGAAGCACGTAGCGACTCCTTTTCATGAGAACCGGGTAGCAAAAGTTCTGGAGAACAATGAACCTAGTGGTAAGCTGCAACCTATTGCTAGCCGTGTACTCATGAAGGTTTTGTTCGCTGCGAGAATGGCCAGGTGGGACTTGTTACGCGCCACTCAGGCACTGGCATCCAGAGTCACCAAGTGGTCTCGCGACTGTGACGTTGCTTTGCACAGGTTGATCAGTTACATAAACTCTTCTCTTGAAGTTCGGATGAGGGGATTCATAGGGGATCGCATTCAGGATTGTAAGTTGTGGATGTTCTGCGATGCTGACCACGCTGGTAGCCACGACAGTAAATCCACTTCAGGCTGTGCCCTTTACTTGGTAGGCCCCAATACTTACTTTCCCCTAAATGCTTTTTCCAAGAAACAGACCAGCATCACCACTTCAAGTACTGAGAGTGAGGTTGTGGCTGCCAACCAAGGTATTCGTGCCCAGGGTCTGCCCAGCCTCAGTCTTTGGATTTTCCTGTGGCGTGAGGTTGCGAGTAGGACCGCCAGCTACCAAGCTAGGCCGAAAACCAAACCTAATCAAAGGGAAAACGACATCATTGCACGAATTGATCCTGAACTTGATGAGATCCGTTATGGTGAGTGTAGGGCGGATGGACGAAGCGTTTCCGATTTAAACGGCCTTAAGGTCCACCTTAGTCCCAAGTTTGCCGTTCAACTCCTTGAGGACAACCAAGCTACCATCACCATTCTCCTCAAAGGTGACAGCGAAAAACTACGTCACACCGATCGGACTCAACGCATTTCCTTTGCTTGGATCAAACAACAGTTCGAGCGTAACTTCTTCGAAATGATCAATGTTGACACCAAAGAGCAAGTAGCTGATATCTTTACCAAACCTTTCGCTGACCGAGGTAAATGGGAACATGCTCTAAGGCTCATCGCGCACGTCGATGCCCCTCTTCAGGGGGGACGGCAATCTAAGGCACACGAGTCCGATGCTCATCTCATCAACAAGCCTGTCGTTCATGCTCACCCTGTGGTGAAGCCGTCGGGCGATCCTTGCGCAGTCGCAGCTGAGCTTACCAAGGACCGTGACTTCAGTACTAAGGCTTTGTTGCGTGTAGCCCAGATCATGTACCCCAACAAAACCAAGCGAAAGATGATTAAGCTTGACAATCGCAGCTACTACCATATCTTTGGGCAGTGGTCTTACGGAGGAATGCAAGGGGTGACTAAGGCAACACGTCGGTGGCCTCAGATTGCCCGCTTCCTAAATGGAGTTGTACAAGCCCATGCTCCTAAGGACTTCACATGGAACTCGGTGCTGCTTAATAGCTGTACTAGTGCCTCTGTGCACAAGGACCATGGGAATGCTAAGGATAGCATGAGCTTTGCCCTCAGTGTCGGGGATTTCAAGGATGGTGAACTGTGGTTTGCGGACCCCCTTGTTTCATCTGAAGATGCTATTGTTAGGGTCGGTCCAAATGGTAAGCGCCTTAAGGGTCGTGCTGTGTCCACCCTGAACAAAGCCATCATTTTTGATCCGCGAAATTTACACTGTGTGTTACCTTTCACTGGAACACGTTTCTCCATTGTTGCGTACACCTCCCGATCCCAAGACGCACTGCAAGATCCAGAGCTCAATTCTTTGAAGACGCTTGGATTCAGGCTGCCCCCACGTGCGGCCAGCGCTGCTTCTGCCCGAGAATACTCGAGGCCGTTGGGGTTCAAACGAATCATGGTCGAGTTTTGTTGCTCCCCCAACAGCAAACTAGGGCAGGATCGTAGCGCAAGTCAAGGGTGTTATGTGTTGCGAGTCACCAGTGAGGATGACGTCTTGAAAGACTCTACATTGACTTCAGTTGTTCAGAAAATTAGTACCCTCTGCGACGAGGGGGGAGCATCTAAGCCAATTTTAGTTTATGCGTCGCTTCCGTGTACTGGTGGTTGTCCGTGGAATCGCATGACGCCTGACAGCCCAAAGTGGGAACAGCATCAGGAACTGTTTTGCAAACTCCTCAAGCAGTTCCGAAAATTCATTAGGAAGCTCAAAGAGTACAAACCACAGGTTGCCTTCGAACTCCCTAAGGATTGCGACTATTGGAAGTGGGACCATGTTCAGCATATGGTTAATGATTTTGGACTTGAGTTCTACCGTTGCGATGGTTGCATGTTGGGGATTACGAATCACCAAGGATTACCACTAAGGAAAGCTTGGACCATTGCGTCGTCGATTCCATTGCAGCGGCTGGCAGCGCACAAGTGTGATCGCAGTCATGTTCATGGCGAGTCTAGAGGCCAGGACCTTAAGGACAGTGAGAACTATTCACATGCCATGACTGATTGCATCCACATTGATTGGAAAAGCTTTTGCGATAGGCGTTCTAACTATGCAGCTTGTGCACAACAACAATTTTCGTGTGACCACAAACACGTTTGCACTCGCAAAACTGAACAAACTAACGCATTAGCTGCCTGCTGCATTCTCGCGGCAGAGTTCTGCGCGCCGGACATGGAAGCCACCAACGCTGGAATCGTTGCTCCGACGGAGGTCCTGCGCCAGTGGTGGGATCGCCGGTTATGGGAGACTTCATTGTCTTCCGAATACCGCACCATGGCGCCTTTCCAGGAGGATGAAGCCAGCGTGAATAACTTCTACAAGTATTTGCCGCGGCCACTGGCATGCGAATATGCCCTCAGTGACGTCAGGGAGGCTGGTTTGGTGGCCAAAATCGGAAAGCTCACCGATCAAGGTTTGGCCATGCTCCAGCCCGAGTCTACTCGAGGCCGTTTGCGCTACCTTGTCATCGTCGCAGACTCTACAACTACGTTCCTCACTGAAGGAAATTGGAAGACAGATCTGCTGGCAGACATCAAGGCCAACCGCGGCAATGCCTTCCCACATCATCTTGGCGTTGAGTACATTCCTACATGGGGTGCGAATCTCACGCGGCTCGTAGAGCTCGCCGTGGGAAAAGTCACCCAACTGGAGCGTGAAACTGGCGCCAGTGGTCAGGTGAGCATTGACCTCATGATGATCTGGAACGGGAACGAGTTCGTCGGCGAAAGAGGTCTGTTTTTGGACCCAGGCTTCAAGAGCAAGACGGAGTGGCTTCGTGGTTACCCGCATATGGCAAAGGGGAGCTGGGAGTTCATTGGACCAAAGGTTCTCCGGGAGATAGGCAAGTTGGCGGATCTACAGTCACGGGCGTCAGTGGGTACTGTGCTGCTCACGTCTGCGACCGACGCTGCCAACTACTGCCTCCCGCGCGACTGGGGTACCATCATGGCGGATTTGCTCGACTATGCCGCCCAACTTGGGCTGGCCGTCAAGCATTTCAATACGCCTGCAAGCCAGATCCGCAAATTCGACCACTTTCACTTCCAGGAGGACAGCGCCTATCGTTTGCAGCTGTTGAGGTGGTTGGGTTTTACCGCCAGGATTATGGTCCTTCGTCACCAATGCTCCTTCTTCAAGGAAGCTGACATCGACCTGATCCTGCAAAACTACGGCCACGTCTCAAAGCCTAACGTCAAGTTCGCTGTGGACGTGCAGGTGGAGGAGAAGCTCCTGAATCACTTCCGTAAAGGAAGAGTAGCGCCCACACATCAGCCGCTTGTCGAGGCTGACCCGTGGGACGACATCTACTTCCAAGGACCCCAGGAGCAGTTCCCCGACACCGCGCCGAACCACTTTGTCCACCGGGACTTCAAGGACCACGTTCACCTGGGAGATGGGGAATATGTTACCCGCGAGGACTACGACGAGATGATCAAGAAGAGCGAGGAAAATGCCCCCCGTCCAGGGGAGGCCGTCGTTGTTCCGTCATCGTCGTCAACGGCGCGGGAGACTAAGGAGAAGCTTTTGGCCAGGGGGGAGGTCTACAGTCGTCAGCGGACCGACCCTGAGTCCAGTGCCCCCAAACGGGCAAAGAAGGGCCCACACGAGGCTGACTACGACGAGCCCATCAAGTCCGGCTACTACACAACCGATGACGATTGGTGCCTCGTCGACATGCTGGGCCTCGATTGGGACACAATCCATTTATGCCCACCGGAAGGTGAGGCCGAGTGGGTTGACATCCTTCAGGACGAGATGCCGAACTTCAAGTATATCAACATTCCCCAGCATCACAAGACTGCCTTGTCCGGCATTGTTCGTGGCAAGATCGTCCCGGGCCTGCAGGGCGATGGATTGTGGTGCTCTACGAGGAGGATTCTCGAGGCCTGGAACAAGAAGACGAACAAGGATTATGGCCTCGGGATGCTCCTCACTGTCGTCAAGAACGACAATCGCAGCAGGTTCCAGCTGCGAATCGACCGCAACCACCCCCTCGCCGAGTACTACGGCCTAGGAGGGTACCCTACCCTTATTAGGGCGAACCAAGGCATCTCCAAGGATGCTATGAAAGGGGTGCCCGACTCGATCCTTGCGGAGGCCTGGTTCAGCATGATCCCAGAAGCAGAGATGGATGTGCATTCTGCCACCTGGGAAGGTCGGCCGGTTTTGCCCCTGGAGAAGATTCCACGCAGGCTCTACCACCGCACCTACAAGGATCGAGCCTTTGCCATCTTGGACTCCTGCTTTATCCCCGGGCACCACACCGCGAATGCCTTTGTGTATTTTGCCGACCGGGAGGTAGGGCCGGGAGAAAACGTCCCTGGCGTGAGGAGCGATCGCCCCGTCGAGATCGTCATCAACACCATGGAGGCCCTCGGTCAGGGCGCCGGACTGTTTTACTCCCGATCAGACGGCGTCCTCTGCCGAGAGGCTATCTCCGGGTCCACGGTCCTTTATATTCGTGACACAAGGACCGATGAAATTTTGTGGTCCGCCACGGATGGGCCCGAAGGACGGGAGGAGGAAGAGAATGCCCCTCAGGTAGAGGAGGCCGAATCTTCCGGAAGCATGGTTGTTGAAGCCGTGGGACCTCTCCAGGAAGCACAAGAGGAGCCTGATGTCGAGCATGAAGAAGCCCCATTGGTCAAGGAGGAGTTCGATGTTCCCATCCTTGAGGAGGTCGAGAGCACCGTTCCTGAACTTCCACCTCTACGCGTTCGCTTCAACACCGACGCCGATGTCATCGAGGTGTCGCCTTCAGGAAGGAACCGTTTGACTGAAGGTCAGCTGCAAGTGGTCCCTGATGAAGGAATGGCTACCCGCTCTACGGCACCGGCAACCCAAGCGCCGCGGTCTGGATGGAACAGGGGAATCACGCAGGTTCAGTGCGTCAGTTGTGGCAAGCTCCGTCTCGAAGGTCAGCACAAGTGCTTCCACTGCGGCTACTACGTCACCCGTGGGGCCACCCAGAGCGCCTTCAGAATGTGGATGGCGCGTGAGCGCTCCCATGTCTTGGACGCCCTGGCAGAGCAATTTGGGAAGGGCCTTTGGGAGTTGGATGCCGCGAAGATTCGCCAGGCCGCTGGAACGCATGATTTGAGGGGACAGCAGAGCGTAGATGGCCGAGCTATCATGTTAGCACGCCAGAATCTCAAAGGCTTCATGAAGCACGGCTACACGTCGATGGTGGACAAGTTCGACCATGACGACACCTACGCGATCCACGCTATCAAGGGCGGCTGGACGAGAAGGCGGCTCACTATTCAGGACTGCGTGGCATGCGCTTATCTTCCCAATCAAGGTCGTTCCCGCGAACAACGTGAGTTGGGCTACGGCTCCAACAAAGCCTGGGAGAACAAAAAGGTCAATCATGAGGGACTGGCTCGCATGGTGTTCTTCGACAAGAATGCCGACGATGTCGTCCTGGCCGGCCTCATTGACGACCCCAACCTCGAACCTATGGGCTACGCTTGGCTCGGCAACTTCATGGGCGTGAAGGAATTCGCCCGGACCATCCGCGTCACCCGTGCGGTTTCCCACATCCTCACCTTTACGGAGGGCATCATTGGCATCCCGGACTTCGATGAGGAAAAGCATCTGGCAGTCTTTTTGGCCGAGATCCTCTCTGAGAATTATGGTGGGGCAAAGGAGACGTGCCGAAGGATGAAGGAATCGGCAGAAGCGTCCCGGGCCGCTCAGGCGCGGGCGGATGCAAGAAGGACCTCGCAAAATGCCCCCCGTTTTGGGGAGGCCGATCGTGACACGAATCGTGGCTGGTCGTGGAGCGACAACTCTTGGTCGCAGGGCGACTGGCATTCCTCAAGTTCCTGGCGTGATCGCCAGTGGCAGGATCAAGGATCCTGGTGGAGCTCAGGGAGTCGCACTACGGAGCACTCCCGTGGACCTTGGCGCTACGACCATCGAGATCGCAGCTGGTGAGTCCTGAGTTCCGCAATTCTGCTGGAGTAGCTTAGCATCTTGACCGTGACGCTCTGTTTTCCTTTCTTTTGAGGTCGGTGCTGAGTGAACCACTGTTTTGCACGAGCCACCTTTGTATCCCCGCCGGCGTTTCAAATTTCTTAAGCTGGTGCGCGGTGATCTGTGGCGTTGAACCTGAATTAAAACTCGGGTGAGCGCACTTTGAACATACAGTAGAGGAGCAAAACGCAGCACGTAGTGCTTGCCGTGGATTCGTTGACTGCGTTTCAGCATTCTCACGCTTCAACGAGGGGGGTGTATTTTATATCTGTGCATTCCCTCCACTTTTGCTTCCATGTATGTTGCACTTACCTGTGACGCTCAAGCCCTCTGAGTAAAAAGGTTAGGCGCGCCCCTGCTCATGGCTTAACGGATAACAACTGGTGGATTTCCCAAACTATAACAAATCTTCTTCTAGGCCTCAAGACCCTTGACCCTGACATCCTCAACCCCAAGCCCCCAAGCCCCCAAATCCTAAACCCTAAACCCTAAACCCCAAACCCTAAACCCTAAACCCTAAACCCTAAACCCTAAACCCTAAACCCTAAACCCTAAATGTTGCAATGCCCATGTTTTCACGATTTCGAAAGCCTCAAGCCCGACCCTGCTGGGTCCTAAACCGGAAGCCAAAAGTTGCAAACAAGGGTTTAGGGTTTAGGGTTTAGGGTTTAGGGTTTAGGGTTTAGGGTTTAGGGTTTAGGGTTTAGGGTTCACACGGCCTACCAAGGTGCTTGGCTTGGGTGGGAACTCGTTCCACCCGGAGGACGCCTGCACAGTGCTGACCCGAAACCCTAAACCCTAAACCCTAAACCCTAAACCCGAAACCCGAAACCCTAAACCCTAAACCCGAAACCCCCCTTCAAGCTGTGGAGGATGCGGTGGCGCTGGCTTTCAGATCCTTTCGCCGCCGGTTCACGCAGTTCTTCCATTCCGTCTACGCCGCTGCGGCCGCAAGGGCTTTAGGGTTTTTTGGGTTTAGTGTTTAGGGTTTATGTCAAGGGTTTAGGGTTTAGGGTTTTTCGGGTTTGGGTTTTTTTTTCGGGTTTAGGGTTTGAACGCTTAGGGTTTCGTGCTTGTCGGGTTTTCGGGTTTCGGGTTTTCGGGTTTCGGATTTAGGGTTTACGGTTTAGGGTTTTTCGGGTTTGGGGCTCAGGTTTTTTCGGTTTTTGGTTTTTCGGGTTAGGGATTTTTCGGGTTTGAGGTTTGGGTTTTGAGGGGGGCTGGGGAGGGACCCTTACGAGGGACCTGAAGGGGTATTGAGGGTCATTTGGGGGCTACTTAGGTATGTATGGACTGTATAATATAATATATATATATGTATATGTATATATGTATATATGTATATATGTATATATGTACATATGTATGTATGTATATATACATATGTATGTATGTATATATGTATATATATATATATATACATATATAGAGAGAGAGAGAGATAGGGGTTATATAGGGGAATAAGATTAAGGGTCCCTTCTAGCTTTCCCTCCTTTTACCCCTTAATGGAGGTCTGCTGCGGAGCCTAAACCCTAAACCCTAAACCCTAAACCCTAAACCCTAAACCCTAAACCCTAAACCCTAAACCCTAAACCCTAAACCCTAAACCCTAAACCCTAAACCCTAAACCCTAAACCCTAGTAACCCCAAACCCTAAACCCTAAACTCCAAACCCTTCCTCCTTGGAGGTATGCTGTGGCGACCGTGGTCCCAACTACGCCCTGAGCGACTTCATTGAGTCGGCTGTCAACAAGAGCGCGGCCTGTTCGCCTTAAGGTTAGGGGTTTAGGGTTTAGGGTTTAGGGGTTAAGGGTTAGGGTTCAGGGTGTAGGGTTTAGGGTTGAGGGTTTAGGGTGTAGGGCGTAGGGCCTAGGGCTGGTTTAGGGGTTCATGATTTTTGGGGGGCTTAGTGGTTTAAAGGCCGAAGCCCCAATGGCCCATGAGGGTTCACGGTTCAGGGCTCAGGGTTCAGGGTTTAGGGAAGCATACGCGAGCCGCGTTGTATACAGGGTCCTGCCAAGCGCATCTGTTTGCATCTTGGTCTTGTGTCAGTTCGCGCCGCCCTCAGAAGTAGGAGCTGGCCAGGTCCTCAGCCCTCACAAGTAGGAGCCTAGCGACAGGTGGGCTGCTTGTACATCCCTCCAGTTTAGGGTTTATCAATTGGGCCCAGGGATTGGGGTTTAGGCCCCAAACTTTAAGCTTTACAGCCTAAACCCTAATCCCTAAACCCTAAACCCTACATAAACCCTAAACCCTAAACCCTAAAAGTTTCGAGCTCCGAGCTTTTGGGTCGTTTCTTGGCTCAGGGCAGTGGAAGCCACCTGTCCGAGCTCATGCGGTTCACTAAACCCCAAACCCTAAACCCTAAACCCTAAGCCCTAAGCCCTAAACCCTAAACCTTAAACCCTAAACCCTAAACCCTAAACCCTAAACCCTAAACCCTAAACCCTAAACCCTAAACCCTAAACCCTAAGCAGCCTTGAACCCTCCAGAATCCGAGGTTTACATGATGGCCCAGAACGACACCCTGGCGGCGAAAGCGCTGCCGTGGCATTGGGATAAAAGGCGCGCACAGCCCCAAGCACCCCAGAAAGCACAAAGCCCAATTTAGGGTTTAAGGATTACGGTTTAGGGTACAGGGTTTTAAGGTTTAGGGTTTATGTGTTATGGGTTTAGGGTTTGGCCCTGAACTCTAAAACCCCCCCCCCAAAGAACCCAATATACCTCTTGAAGTTTCTCAACCCCTAAACCCTACACCCGAAGCCCTAAGCCCGAAATCCTCAACACCATTCGGCACTCCCAGCACCCCTCCAGAAGGACCCGATAAGGGCCTGAGTGGGGTTACTTGCGGTTTAGGGTTTTGGGTTGGGGATTTGTAGTCTTCCCTCGAATTGAACGTAAGGGGTTTGAATTGTAGGGTTTCGGGTTTGGGTGCTTTGGCCTTGGGATTGTTGTTCTCTTGTGGGAGTTTTTGTGTTCAACGGTTTGCGGGGAGGGACCCTAAACCCTAAACCCTAAACCCTAAACCCTAAACCCTAAACCCTAAACCCTAAACCCTAAACCCTAAACCCTAAACCCTAAACCCTAAACCCTAAACCCTAAACCCTAAACCCTAAACCCTAAACCGGAGGGGGGGGGGGTGTTCGGTGTGTGCTTTTGCGGGTGCGGGATTGGGTTCGGTGTCGTTGTGTTTGGAGTTTAGGGTTCTTGGTTGGGAGCTTAGGGTTTAAGGCTCGGAGCGGGGGGTCTGTGTCATTCTTTGAGATCGACAACCTAAAGAACTCTCAACCCCTGCTATCAAGGGTCGATGTGCCTCCAAGAGAGCCCGAGACATCCCGACACAAGGGCCGCGGTCTGAAAGTTTGGTTTGAGGTTTAGGGTTAGAGTTTTGGGTTGACCCTGAACCCTGAACCCTGAACCCTGAACCCTAAACCCTAAACCCTCAACCCTAAACCCTAAACCCTAAACCCTAAACCCTAAACCCTAAACCCTAAACCCTAAACCCTAAACCCTAAACCCTAAACCCTAAACCCTAAACCCTAAACCCTACTCTTCAGATTTTGCTTTCAAAAGCACCAATAAACCCTACTCTGAAACTTGCGGTTCAGGGCTTAAGCTTTAGGGAACACTCTGGGGTTTAGGGTTTAGGGTTTGGGGGTTAGGGTTGAGGGTTTAGGGTTTAGGGTTTAGGGTTTAGGGTTTCTATAGGGTTTCGGGTTTGGGGTTTAGGGTTTAGGGTTTAGGGCTAGGGTTTAGGGTTGAGGAACTCTCTACTTGGAGGCTCATGGGTACTTATAGGTAGGGCATCTGGGGTGCCCCCAGAGAAACGTCTGCCCGCGTGTCAACCTATAGTTACGCCGGGGGCCTAGAACTACTCTGTTAGGGTTAAGGGTCTAGGATGCCCAGTAGTACCCTTGTTCCCTTTTTCTAGGGGTTCCCTTATAAACCACTGTAAGCACAAACGGGCACCGTGTTTCATCCTCGGTTCATGGGCAACCTGGGATTCAAGTAAAACTGCTAGAGCTGAAAACGCCCGGGGACTACAACTGCCCATAACATGAACCTTAAAGAAAAGCTCATACAGCCTGAGCCCCAAACCCCAAGCCCGAAGCCCCAAACCCCCAAGCCCTATTTAAACCCTAAACCCTAAACCCTAAACCCTAACCCTAAACCCTAAACCCTAAACCCTAAACCCTAAACCCTAAACCCTAAACCCTAAACCCTAAACCCTAAACCCTAAACCCTAAACCCTTTAAACCCTAAACCCTAAACCCTAAACCCTAAACCCTAAACCCTAAACCCTAAACCCTAAACCCTAAACCCTAAACCCTAAACCCTAAACCCTCACCTTCAGGGAGATCCAGCTCTCTGTTGCTGCCACGCGTTTGGAGAAGATCGGGCAGGTATTGAGGTGCCAAGGGGCCTCCTAAACCACCCTAAACCCTAAACCCTAAACCCTAAACCCTAAACCCTAAACCCTAAACCCTAAACCCTGAGGTGCCAAGGGGGCAGTGGTTTTGGGGCTTGGGGTGTTCGGGCCCTGACGGGTGAGGGTTTAGGGTTTAGGGTTTAGGGTTTAGGGTTTAGGGTTTAGGGTTTAGAGTTTAGAGTTTAGGGTTTAGGGTTTGAAGTTTGGGATCTGGGGGTTTGGGGTGCAAGTGTTTGGCTTAGGGCCGTTTCGGTTTTTGGGAATAGAGGGTTCAGACCTTCAGCCTGCGTGGCGGAAGGCTTAGAATAAACTGGGAGCAGGTGGAGCGAACGAAGGATTTGTTCGGTACCAGCGCCCGTACAGTCCTGCTACATGCCGACTATCGTCCTGGTGCTCCCAAACAAGAGATGCCAAACCCTACAACCCCAGCCCGAAGGCTTCCACGCTACTGTACCCCTTCCGAAACTTAAGCCCTAAACCGAAAGACGTCCCAAACCCTCAGCCCTAAACCCGAAACCCGAAACCCTAAACCCCCAAACCCTAAACCCTAGACGCTAAACCTCAGCCCTAAACCCTAAACCCTAAACCCTAAACCCTAAACCCTAAACCCTAAACCCTAAACCCTAAACCCTAAACCCTAAACCCTAAACCCTAAACCCTAAACCCTAAACCCTAAAGACTCGGTCAGGCTTGGCCCCCTCTACGTGGTCGAGATCCATGAAGACCGGCGCGTGAAGGCGGGCCCCGAGCTCTGTTTGACCACGAGCCTTTGGGGGCTTGATGGCTCTTTTAGGGGCTTTACAGGGTGGGGCCCCCTAGTTATAAGTAGAGTTATATGGGCCCTAAATTGGGTTATAGGGACCCTAAGTTAGGTTATATGTCCCTTAACTACAGTTAGTATAGTAAGGGGGCCCCACCCTGTAGGTGGTTTTGTAAAATATGTAGGGTTTTTAGATGTTTTTAGGGGCTTTAGGTGTTTATGTAAAATACATTTTCAGGGTTTTTAGGGGCTTTAGGTGTTTATGTAACGCATATTTTTGGGGGGTTTTTGGTTGGCTTTTGCGTCAGGGTCTTTGGGGATTTATTTCGTGCTTTTAGTTTTTGCGTTCTGACTTTTTAGGGTTTTATCCAGGGTTGTTGCGTTATTCTATTGGTTTGTACATATTTATACAGATATGGGCTCTTAGGGTTTAGGGTTTAGAGTTTAGGGTTTAGGGTGTAGGGTTTAGGGTTTCAGGTTTAGGGTTTAGGGTTTAGGGTTTAGGGTTTCAGGTTGAGGGTTTAGGGTTAGGGTTTAGGGTTTAGGGTTTCGCGCAGGATGGGGGTTCGGGTTTTCAGCACCCCCCCCCCCCCCCCCCCCAAGCCCAAAATCACTAATTGCATTGCGCCCCGAACCCTTTAACTTTGTAGCTTTTGAACCCTGCGTGTGGGTGGTTCTCTAATTTCATTAGGGTCCTCAGTACAAGGGTGCCGTACTATATCTTGGACCGAAAAAGGGACCCTAATTTGGAGAACTACCCATGTAGGGTATTTATAAGAAGTGATGAACAAGCGACAGCAACAAGGGACATAGTGGGACCAAGAAAAGACGAATTGCAGCACCCTTGAACCCGAAAGCCAAGTTCTGAGCCAATTAGCCCCAACGCGACCTTGCACCCGTAAAGCCCGAACCAAAACCCAAACTTCACAAGTGCATGTATGATTTATCAGATTTTGCGTGCTTCGCACAAAGTCCCCAGCATTACACGTTGGACCACCCTATCGACCCAAAACCCTGTTCCTGAAGACCCCAAACCCTAAACCCTAAACCCTAAACCCTAAACCCTAGACCCTAAAACCTAAAACCTAAAACCTAAAACCTAAAACCCTAAGCCATAAGCTCCTAATTTGAAATGCTCAACCTCACCAAATATCCCAGCTTCTAGAGCTCCCTGAACCTTAAAACCTAAACCCCAAATCCAGGGTTTAGAGCTTAGGGTTTATAGGGCCCAAACCTAAGGATTTAGGGTTTCGGGTTCACGGCTTAAGGAACCACCCTCCGCAAAAACATAACCCTGCACCCAAAATGGAATGACAATTATTTCATCTCTTGGGATTAATGCAGCTAACCCTAGATCCTAAACCCTACACCCTACACCCCTGAGTCACCTGACTCGAACCCCGGACCATTCACCCTAAGCCCTAAACCCTATACCATAAACCCAAATATTAGGGTTTAGGGTTTAGGGTGTAGGGTTTAGGTCCCCTTCCCACGTTGTCCAGGAGCGTCGGCAAATTACGGAGAAGCAGCCAAGCCGGGGGGCACTTGCGTTCTCGTGGTTTAGGGTTCAGGGGTTTTGGGGTTTTGTGCTTAGGGTTTAGGGGTTTTGGGTTCAGGGGTCTTGGGGTTGTTGGGTTTTGGAGTTTTGGGGTTTAGGGTTTAGGGGTTTTGGGGGCTTTGGGTTCAGGGTTTACGGCTTTTGGGGTTTAGAGTTTAGGAAGTTTCGGGTTGCGGGTGTAATTAGGGTTGAAGGTTTAGGGTTTTGGGGTGTTGCATCGATCAGCTGAACGTGGGAATTAGTGTAGGCCAAAACCAAGCCAAAGCCATTCCAAATTCATATCTATGACACTTTTGGGACACGGGCATGCTTGAGTCGGGACGTTTGGCAATCGGCAAACTTTCAGGGCGCTTGAAACACGAGTCACAATTCGATGTTTGGGGCACTTCGGACTTGCGTTTGGTTCATGTGTGGATACTTGGGATTCTGGAATGGCTTGGGTCTTGGGACACTCTGGCAAATTGTTGGCCGACTGTTGGGAACCCTAAACCCTAAACCCTAAACCCTAAACCCTAAACCCTAAACCCTAAACCCTAAACCCTAAACCCTAAACCCTAAACCCTAAACACTCATTGGATGTTCAGGTCGTTCGGGGCCAAAAGGCAATGGATGCCAGTCCTCGATGGTTGCTGGGAACCCTAAGCCCCAAAACGGTATGTAGGGTCGAGGGTTTCGGGCATAGGGTTTAGGAGCCTGCCAGCCCTAAACCCTAAACCCTAAACCCTAAACCCTAAACCCTAAACCCTAAACCCTAAACCCTAAACCCTAAACCCTAAACCCTAAACCCTAAACCCTAAACCCTAAACCCTAAACCCTAAACCCTAAAACCTAACCCCTAAACCCTAAACCCTAAACCCTAAACCCTAAACCCTAAACCCTAAACCCTAAACCCTAAACCCTAAACCCTAAACCCTAAACCCTAAACCCTAAACCCTAAACCCTAAACCCTAAACCCTAAACCCTAAACCACCCTAAACCCTAACCCTACCCTAAACCCTAACCCTAAACCTAAAAACCCTAAACCCTAAACCCTAAACCCTAAACCTAAACCCCTAAACCCTAAACCCTAAAAACCCGAACCCTAACCCTAAACCCTAAACCTAAACCCCCTAAACCCTAACCCAACCCTAAACCCTAAACCCTAAACCCTAAACCCTAAACCCAAAACCCTAAACCCTAAACCCTAAACCCTAAACCCTAAACCCTAAACCCTAAACCCTAAACCCTAAACCCTAAACCCTAAACCCTAAACCCTAAACCCTAAACCCTAAAAACCCCCTAAACCCTAAACCCTAAACCCTAAACCCTAAACCCTAAACCCTAAACCCTAAACCCTAAACCCTAAACCCTAAACCCTAAACCCTAAACCCTAAACCCTAGACCCTAAACCCTAAACCCTAAACCCTAAACCCCAAACCCTGAGGTAGGCCCAATCCCCACCCTGTCCGACAGCTCACCGCTTCGGCTCCCTCCGCGCTTACCAGCCACTTGGAGCCAGGATTTGTGTGTTTAGGGAGGGTTTACGTGTTATGTGAGACCCTAAACCCTAAACCCTAAACCCTAAACCCTAAACCCTAAAAACTAAACCCTGAACCCTTTCGGTTAGGGCTCGGGCATCAGGGCCCCTTTTTTTGTTGAGGATGCTCCGGATTCCGTAGAGTTGTAGGGATTTGGGCTTTGGGGGCTTTTTGGGTTTGAGGTTTCGGGTTCAGGGTTCTATAAAAAATTATATATCTATATTTTTTTATACTTGTATATATATATATATATTCCTAAACCCTAAACGCCTTAAAGCTGTGAACTTCCGAAGCCTGAGCACATGACCCCTTGACGAGCCTTAGGAAGTCCCATTCCCGAACCCCTGTGTAGACCTAAAGCCCCCTGAACCCTAAACCCTAGACTCCAAATCCTAACCCGAAACACGGAAGACTCTAGACCCAAATTCCTAAACTCTTCACCCGAAACTCTCAACTTTAGACCCAAAACCTTGCACCATCTACCCAACCCCAAATCCCAACCCCCGACCCCAAGCCCTAAACCCCAAAGCCTGGACCTTAAGCCCTGGAGCCCTGAACCTGAGACCCTGAAACCTAAACCCTAAACCCCAGACCCTAGACCCACACCCCAGACCCTGAACCCCAAATCCTAGACTATAAGCTGCAACCCTAAACCCGAAACCCGAAACCGCAAGCGCTAAGCCTGAAACCCCAAACTCCAAACCCTAAACCCCGAACCCTAACGCTTAACCCCTACACACAAAGTTACAGCGGAGGCAGAAGCGGCAGATGCAGGCCGTAGAGGAAACGATCAAGGCCGAGAGCTGTGGTCTAGGGTTTTTAGGGTTCAGCGTTAGGATGTTGGGAGGGTTTCGACAGCAGACTCCTTTCTAGTACCCGTTGTCACTTTACGAACCATTAAGGTGGGATCCCCTAACCCCTATAATAAACCCTAAACCCTAAACCCTTCCTAAGCTTCCCTTCAGGATCTCCTAAACTTTACCAGGGATCTGGGTAAGCCAGGCGCAGCGACGGCAGGGCGACTGGCCAGCCGTGCGCACCCCAGCCGTGGACAGCGACGTCTGAAGCCCTATACAGCCCTAAACCCTAAACCGGAAACCCTAAACCCGAAACCCGAAACCCTGAAGCCCCAGTGACGCTTGCATCCTTGGGTTAGCGGTTACAGGGGTCTTAAGGGTTAAGGGTTAAGGGTTTAGGGTTTAGGGTGGTAGGTACCTAGGGAACCTTAGAGAAGCCTAGACAGCCTTAGGGAGGGAGTATTTTGCATACCCCCCTTGAACCCGCCTCCCTTAAGAACCCGATCATTGAGGCTTAGGGAATTTACTCCAGAACTCCTTGCAGGTGCTCTGGGTCGTGGTACTCTACCTTGGACCCCTGAGGTTGTACCCTTGAGTTTTGGGACTCCTTTTTATGGATCCCCTGGGAGAATATCAGGGCCATATTAGGAATGAATTACATGTTTCCTCAATGTGGCCGTTGCTTCCATATTCAGGACCATGTAGCTACGCCAAGATGCATTGCTTGTTTTTGTGTGGGTGGAGTTCGGGTTAGGGTTTAAGGTTTATAGGGTTAAGGGTTTAGAGCATGTCAAGAGTAACGGTGGACCTCGTTCTCAATGTTGGAACCATGGGCCCCTAGTATGGCCCCTCATCCGATCCGAAGCATGGGCCCTATTCATAAAGTGTATGGGTTACATAACATGAACCGACCCAAACTAAGGGCCCATACTCCCGCAACCTACCATACGGGGCCTAAGCAAGCTGGAAGCGATTATGGTATATATATATATATATATTTTTTTTTAAATTATTTATGTAGAAATTTATTCATCTATTTGTTTTTTTATTTATATACATACATATACACAGGATTTAGCACCGAAACCTTAGTCCAGGGTTTAGGGCCTAAGCCTAAACCGTAGTTCAGGGTCTGGCTTCAATCATAGCGCGGGACTTAGGACCCAAACCAGAATCCAGACTTCGGGGTCAGTTCAGGGCCTAAGGCAACATCTAACGAGAGGACCATTAAACCAACAAAATCTATACAGAAGTTCTAATACCCTAAGCCCTAAACCCTAGACCCTAAACCCTAAACCCTATGATATTTCTATCACACAAACTTCCGGGGGCTCAGGAAGCGGATTGAAGGGCTGTCAGCATAAACAAGGTTCGGAAGAAACAGAAGTGCTTTAAACTGCAAATGTTTGCAGAGTCTTTATAGAGTTATCATTCGCTGTGTATATATATATATATGTTTATATACATATATGTATATCTATATATATATATATATGTATATATATATACACATATAGAAGCGGATTTTATATTAGCGTGCTGTTATGAGATTCTCTGTGCGGGTGGCGGTTTTTCCAACGCTCGACAATCTGCTTGGCCAGTGAGTGCCTGCACTTGAGAGGCTGAACCCCAAACCCTAAATCCTAAATCCTAAACCCTAAGCCCTAACCCTGACCCCCAAAAAAGCCCGAGCTCAGTTCCTGAGCCACCAAGGACCACGTCCACATCAAGCTGGGAGGCTGCTTGAGTGTTTCTTTTTCGGCTTGTATGGTTTGATGGTTAGAGGTCCAAAGCCTAAACCCTAAACCTCGCATGACCCTAAACCCTGACCGTAAATCTCTAAAGCTCCACACTCCAAACTCGAAGCCCTAAACCCTAAGCCCTCAACCCACCCCCCCCCCCCCCCCCCCCCCCCCCCCTAATTCCGCAAAGGCCGCACGGCGGTCTTTCTTCATTTTATTTCTCAAGGGGTGTGGGTGTCCCTGTGGTTCTAGCTGGGCTTTCAGGTTTAGAGTGACTCATTTAGGGGGCTGTTGGTGCTAGAAGCACCTAGGCGCGCCCCGACTCGTGTATTCCCACCCCCGTTTCAGGTTTTAGGGCGTTTAGGGTTTAGGGTTTAGGGTTTAGGGTTTAGGGTTTAGGGTTCAGGGTTTAGGGTTTAGGGTTTAGGGTTTAGGGTTTAGGGTTTAGGGTCTAGGGCATGCTAGGATTCAGATTCGAAAGATTAGCGACCCCGTCGATCTTATCATACTAGTCGTGAACAGCACGGATCTTTACACCATCGGATCCCTGATGTCTCCCTAGACCCTAAACCCTAAACCCTAAACCCCAAACCCTAAACCCTAAACCGTATAACTCCTAGACCCTGAGCCCGAAACCCTAAACCAGGTCTGCAAGACCACTTAATGGTGCTTGACGACGAGGAGGAGGGTGGCATGCGACTGCGCGTCGGGGGAGCCCAGGAGCCTTTCTAACCTTAAACCCTAAAAGCTCTAAACCCTAAACCCTAAACCCTCAACCCTAGACCCTAGACCCTAAACCCTAAACCCTAAACCCTAAACCCTAAACCCTAAACCCTAAACCCTAAACCCTAAACCCTAAACCCTAAACCCTAAACCCTAAACCCTAAACCCTAAACCCTAAACCCTATAACCCTAAACCCTAAACCCTATAAACCCTATAAACCGTAAACCCTAAACCCTCAGCCCTCAGCGCTAAACCTACCTAGACCTCGAACCCTAGGGGATTGGGTTGTTTTTTTTGTTGTGGGCCGTGGGGTTATCGGGTTTAGGTTCATCTCTTGAAATCTAATTCGGGAACTAGTCCTGGCAGCCCATTGGTTCCCTTTTGCACATTTTCTGTTTCAGTGCGGGTGCATTCGGATCCAGGCTTTTCGGGCAACACGAAGAAACCCTACAGGTTTGGGGTTTAGAGTTTAGGGTTTAGGGTTTACAGAGTTTTGCTCAAACCCACACGCAGGGATGCCTCCCTCGGCATGCACGAGGGAAATCTTTCGTGAAGAGTTCCGGGGCACTTATCCTTGGGGCAGACAAGTATGGCAGCTCGTGACCACTTCCTTTTCGGCACTTGCAACCTTGTATGTAGCTACCCATGAGCCAGCAAGTAGCCCTGGATGAAGGAATCCACCTTTAGCCATAAAAGGGCGCTGAGTATAAGCTAAGGTAAGTAACCTTAAGCCCTCTAATAGAAACCCTGAAAGAAGGCAGCCCCCCTCCTCCTTTGGCTTACGGGTGTTCCTGTGCTCTTAGGTTCCTGGGCAAACCAGTTTGGGGCCTATAGGGTTCCGGGTTGATTGTGAGACCCTAAACCCTAAACCCTAAACCCTAAACCCTAAACCCTAAACCCTAAACCCTAAACCCTAAACCCTAAACCCTAAACCCTAAACCCTAAACCCTAAGGGGGCGGGGGGGGGTTGGGGTGGTTTTTCCCTGACGGTCCGTGAGTTTATGCTGTGTGGTGGCCTGGCCCTCCGTGGAAAAGCCCGGCCGCCCCCTACCCCCCCCCCCCCCCCTACCCCCCCCTACCCCCCCCCCCTACCCCCCCCCCTACCCCCCCCCCCTTACCCCCCCCCCCCGTTTTGGGGGGGTAGGAGGAAAGAGGGAGGTTTTCACCTCCTTTTCCCATCCAACACGCCGCCAGGGTCCGGAAACAAGAACCCATAAACCCTAACCCTAAACCCCAAACCCGGAAACCCTGAAACCCTAAACCCCCCCTAAACCCTAAACCCCCCCAAACCCCAAACCCTAAACCCTAAACCCTAAACCCTAAACCCTAAACCCTAAACCCTAAACCCTAAACCCTAAACCCTAAACCCTAAACCCTAAACCCTAAACCCTAAACCCTCCCCCCCCAAACCCCTGGACCCAAGGATCAACTCTAAGCCCTCAACCCTAAACCCGCATTTTGTTCTAAACCCTAACCCTAAACCCTAAACCCTAAACCCGAGACCCTAAACCCTAAACCCTAAACCCGAAACCCTAAACCCTAAACCCTAAACCCTAAACCCTAAACCCTAAACCCTAAACCCTAAACCCACGGTCCGACTCTCAGGTCCAAAAGTCCCTCACGAAGGCGGAGGAGGAGATCGTCGCCAGTCCCAGGCTGCTCCGGAAACTTCGGGATCAGAGGCTCAAGGTTTAGGGTTTAGGGTTTAGGGTTTAGGGTTTAGGGTTTAGGGTTTAGGGTTTAGGGTTCAGGGTTCAGGGTTTAGGGTTTTTGGGTTTTGGGGTTTTGGGGTTCTGGGGTTTTGGGGTTTTTGGGGTTTAGGGTTTAGATTTTTCGGGATCAGAGACTCCGTTCTAGGTTTCGGGGGGGTTTTGGGGTTTAGGGGTTTAGGGGGGTTTAGGGGGTTTAGGGGGTTTAGGGGGTTTAGGGGGTTTAGGGGGTTTAGGGGGTTTTAGGGTTTTTTTTTTTTTTTTTTTTCGGTTTTTGGGTTTTTGGGGGGCTTTTGGGGTTAGGGGTTTAGGGGTAAGGGTTTTGGGGTTTTGGGGTTTTGGGGGTTAGGTCTTTAGGGTTTTAAACAAAGCGCGGGGATTCGTTGAACTTCCGCCGCCTCCACTCGCCGCCCGACAGTTTGGGTGGGTCTCCTCTGTCGTAGCAATCATTTTTCGCAGTATACTGTGCCGAAAAGTTGGACAGCTTTGTGACCTTCCTAAACCCTAAACCCTAAACCCTAAACCCTAAACCCTAAACCCTAAACCCTAAACCCTAAACCCTAAACCCTAAACCCTAACCCTAAACCCTAAACCCTAAACCCTAACCCCTAAAACCCTAAACCCTAAACCCTAAACCCTAAACCCTAAACCCTAAACCCTAATCCCTAAACCCTAAACCCTAAACCCCAAACCCCAAACCCCAAACCCTAAACCCTAAACCCTAAACCCTTAACCCTTCACCTGACCTTTTAATCCTCAATCTCCACCATAGTTTAAGGACCTTGCTTGAAGACTCCTAGGTGGCCATCAGTAGGGTCAAGGGTTTAGGGTTTGTGGTTTAGGGTTGTGGACTTTATTCTTGATAAGTGGTCTGTGTGTGAAGATGCTAGACGGCAAGCATCTGAAGTCAGAGTCGAGCTCTTCGATATCTTTACTCGTCAGCACGCACTCAAGTGAGCAGCAAACAGCAGCAACTGTTCAAGTGAACATCCACATGGGCTATGCTGCTCAAGTGCACTCAGATGCTGGCTGAGCCATTTCCTCTTGCGATCCCAGCGATGGGGGGGTTGTGAATCTTGTCAAACATCTCTGTACAGCCTCGATGTTGTGGCTCTTCATCTCTCGCATGATGTTGTACAATTTCCTCGGCTCTGTTTCTGGCTGGCCTCTGCTGGCCCTCTGGCTCTGGGCTGAAAAGCGCGACTGGCGGATTATAACTGTTGCTCCTGATGCCGAGAATGGAAAAGCTTTAATGCGGCCGCTTGACAGTCGGAGTGGGTTATTTTCGTCGGTTTCGGCTCTATGCTCTACAGTGTGGTTGGCTGGGCCAAGATCTGCGTGCACCAGCGCGGGCAGTTTTCCCCAAGGGCATTTTGAATTCATATGTACAGGCGCCTACTTGACGCTCTACCTCAAGTTTCAGGAACCCTTTGGCAAGAACTCACACGGGAGGTCGTCGCACAGGCCTGGAGGCAGGGTCTGGGGTTTGATTCTTGAGACGTGGGCTTGCCTGGGCGGTGCCCCCCATGGCGTGCCTCTGGGCACTTTCTGGTTGGCTGGCAGGCGGCAGTTTTCACGCTGACTTGTCAGTGACCAAGATTAAATTTGCTGCAGCTTTCGCCACGCTACAGCCGAGCATTGTTTTTCGGATGGTGGGATTTGGCACCCACTTGAACATGGGCATTCGTCGGCGGCATCAGCAGCTTGTGGTAGCTGTGACTCGCCAGTGCTGGGGTGGTGGGTGATTTGCTCTTGATGGTTGGAAGCTTGGTGCTTGCCCATTGTCATCCATTTTCTGCAAGTCTTTCTCTACCTCACAGGTAGGCGCAGGCGATTACAACATCCTCCGGCTGAAAACATGGTCAGTGCTTACTTGTATGCTTGTGTGCTTCGCAAGATGGCATCACCCTCAGCCTGCAGGGCAACGGGAGAGGAGAGTGAGAACACGGCTTCAAGAATGTGGACTTTATTCTTGATAAGTGGTCTGTGTGTGAAGATGCTAGACGGCAAGCATCTGAAGTCAGAGTCGAGCTCTTCGATATCTTTACTCGTCAGCACGCACTCAAGTGAGCAGCAAACAGCAGCAACTGTTCAAGTGAACATCCACATGGGCTATGCTGCTCAAGTGCACTCAGATGCTGGCTGAGCCATTTCCTCTTGCGATCCCGCCCTAGCTGCGCCCCACCCTTTTGTTTGTACATACCCCGGGGTGATTTGCTCTTGATGGTTGGAAGCTTGGTGCTTGCCCATTGTCATCCATTTTCTGCAAGTCTTTCTCTACCTCACAGGTAGGCGCAGGCGATTACAACATCCTCCGGCTGAAAACATGGTCAGTGCTTACTTGTATGCTTGTGTGCTTCGCAAGATGGCATCACCCTCTGCCTGCAGGGCAACGGGAGAGGAGAGTGAGAACACGGCTTCAAGAATTAGGGTTTAGGGTTTAGGGTTTGGGGCTCAGGGCTTCGTTCTATCTTAGGACTTTGTTGAAGAAGGAATCCCAGCGTGAAGTTCCAAGCATGTGGAACTGCAGGTACACCCCTACTTCTAGCCCATTCTGGCCCTAGCTAGAACTTCTAAAGCCCCTAAACCCTGAACCCTAAACCCCAAACCCTAAACCCTAAACCCTGAACCCTGAACCCTAAAGCCGATTCTTCAGCCAAACATGATCTCCAGTCGCAGTGCTGGGCTCTTTCGCCAGGAAGGGCGAGAACGACTTGGCCTACCTCCAGGCCGAACGAAGGGTTTAGGGTTTAGGGTTTAGGGTTTAGGGTTTAGGGTTTAGGGTTTAGGGTTTAGGGTTTAGGGTTTAGGGTTTAGGGTCTAGGGTTTAGGGTTTAGGGTTTAGGGTTTAGGGTGTAGGGTCTAGAGCGAAAGGAACTTAGGCGGTTTTGGGGGGATTTGCGGGTTTGGGGTAAACCCTAAACCTACAAGCCGAATGCAGGCACCCAAAGCCATGAACCATGCAACCCTAAAACCCTAGCAAAAACCACAAAACCGACAACCCCAAACCTCAGAGCCTACCCCCTAAGCCCTAACCTCCTACCCCAAAGCCTAAAACCTTCAACCTTTAACCTTGAAACCTGAAACCCTAAACGCTAAACCCTAAACCCTAAACCCTAAACCCTAAACCCTAAACCCTAAACCCTAAACCCTAAACCCTAAACCCTAACTCCTCATCCCTGTCGGCCCCCTGTGTGAGGAGCTCTTGGTGGCTTCCCAGGCTTCCACGAAGCAGCGGGCGACCGCCGAGATCTCAGCCTAAACCCTAAACCCTAAACCCTAAACCCTAAACCCTAAACCCTAAACCCGAAACCCGAAACCCGAAACCCTAAACCCGAAACCATAAACCCTGAACCCTGAACCCTGAACCCTAAACCCTAAACCCTAAACCCTAAACCCTAAACCCTAAACCCTAAACCCTAAACCCCAAACCCTAAACCCCAAACCCTAAACCGTAAACCCCCTTTAAGGGTTTAGGGCTCCCATGTCTCCTTTTACGCATCAGCCCTAAGGAGTCCACGACGCCAACGTATGTTTGGGCTGGGCTTTAGGGCGCTCCAAGCCCTAAAGCCCCGAATCCCCAAAAACTCCCGAGGGCTTAGGGTTTAGAAACCCTAAACCCTAAACCCTAAACCCTAAACCCTAAACCCCAAACCCCAAACCCTAAACCCTGAACCCTAAACCCCGAACCCTAAACCCTAAACCCTGAACCCTAAACCCCAAACCCTAAACCCTAAGCGCCTAAACCCTTAAAACAAAAAAAACTCTGAATCCCCAAAAACCTCCCTCAACCCAAGGCTTGGCTGCTGCGACCCGACCAGCGCGAGTCCCGGGCTGGCTTGGGTTTCAGGGTTTCGGGTTTCGGGTTTAGGGTTCAGGGTTTAGGGTTTAGGGTCCTTGAGAGTTTAGGGTTTAGGTAGGGTTGCGGGTTTAGGGCTATGTAGCTTTGGCTTTGGAGGTTTCAGGTATTCGTTCTTTTTTGGGTTATCTCTTATAGCGCTCTGATGGGAGGGAGGCTCATGGGGAGGGAGCTTTAGGGAGTAGTGGGGAGGATTAGGGAACCTTGGGTTACATCCCTTAAGACCCTATAACACACAGGACAGGGTTTGTAGGGTAGGGTTCGGGGTGAGGGTTCTTCCCTCGCCATTGAGCCACAAACCCAAGAAAGCAGGTTCGGGGTATCCTTATAGGGTCCTTGAGGGAGGGGGTTTCCAGGGGGGTATGTAACGCAAGGTTCCCGAATACTCCCCACTCCTCCCTGATAGGCTTCCCCTCAGGTTCGCTAGGTACCTACTCCCCCAGACCCTAAACCCTAAACCCTAAACCGTTAACCCTTAACCCTTAATAACCCTTAAGAACCCTTAAGAACCCTTAAGAACCCTTAAGAACCCTTAAGAACCCTGAAGAACCCTGAAGAACCCGGAAGAGTCCTAGAACATCCGGGTTTCTTCACGGAGGGGTTCTGGCGCACAGGCTGCCGCGAAGGCTCAGTGCATCGACCAGGACGTCGGTGGCCATCGAGGCAGTGAAGAAGCTTGGCTAAACTCCTACACCTTGAACCATAAAGTGCTTAAAGGTTTAGGGTTTAGGGTTTAGGGTTTAGGGTTTAGGGTTTAGGGTCTAAGGCTCAACTCCTACACCTTGAACCCTAAAGGCTCAAGCCTAAACCCTATACCCTAAACCTTGAACACGTCGACCCTTTTGTAGACCCTAAACCCTAAACGCAGAACCTTGAACCCTGAACCCTAAAACTTGAACCTGAACCCTACACCCTGAACCCTGAACCCTAATCCCCAAGACTTGAACCTGAACCCGAACCCCTGGCCCGAACCCCTAGACCCTAGACCCTAAACCCTAAACCCTAAGCACTACAATGGATGTAGAGTTTAGGTCTTAGAGGGTCCAGGAGCCAGGGCTTAGGGCTTGGGGTGCAGGCGGGTTTAGTATTTGAGGGTTATAGGCCTTCGGTAGTAACGAACACGGGAGGAAACACAGGGGTCGAGTTTCATGGGTAGCTAGAAGTAGGGTTGCAACCCTAAACCCTAAACCCTAGACCCTAGACCCTAAACCCTAAACCCTAAACCCTAAACCCTAAACCCTAAACCCTAAACCCTAAACCCTAAACCCTAAACCCTAAACCCTAAACCCTAAACCCAAAGAAGGTTACAGCCACTGGGGCGGCGAGCTTGGCACGGAGCGATGGCGCGGACAAACATGAGTCTGGCCGCTCGCACCTGGCCCGAGTTTCTGCTCAGCCGTCTGCCGCTGGAACTACGCAGCCGGGTTTAGGGTTGAGGGTTTCGGGTTTAGGGTTTCGGGTTTACAGTTTAGGGTTTAGAGGCGCTGGAAGGCCATGCGATGGAGAGGTCATCTTGGCCATCCTCCACCTAGCAAAGCAGGCCTTGCGCACTTGAGACGCCACTGGGTTTGGGGTTTAGGGTTTAGGGTTTAGGGTTCTGGGAGCACAGCGATCTTGTTGGGCTTTGGGATTGGGGCTGAAAAAGTTTCGGTTATTCCTCGGTTCCTCTTGGGTCCTAGACCCAAAACCCTAAAACCCTGAACCCTGAACCCTGAACCCTAAACCTTAAGCCCTAAACCCTAAACCCTAAACGCAGCTGCCCCTACAATTGCACCTTAACGTCCAAGCCCTCATAGATCCGGAGCCCTCAGGCCTCGGTTTAAGGTTTAGGGTTTAGGGTTTAGGGTTTAGGGTTTAGGGGCGCAGGTGATAGAGGGCTCCGGATTTACACTGTATCCTTAGATCGTCAGCCTTTCTAGGCTTTGAATGTCTTAGGTAGACCCTATAGGCCTAAAGCCTTGACCCTGTAGACCCGAAACCCGAAACTCGAAACCCTAAGCCCTAAACCCTAAAACCTAAACCCTAAGCCTAAACCCTAAACCCTAACCCCGAAACCCCTGTCCACGTGCCCCACAATGCGCGGATCCAAGGCGCAGCGTGGATAGGCGGCGAAGTTCTGTGGAGGTGCTTGCGGTCTTGGCTTTGTACAGCGGTTTTTGGGCATTTCGTTTGGTGTTTTGAGGTTTTTTGTGGCGTTTCTTCTTGGGGTTTACGGGTTTAGGGTTTCGGGTTTAGGGCTTAGGCTTACAGAGCCCATGAGCTTCCCAGCAGCCAGATGAGGGGTTGGAGCCGTAGATTTTGTAGCAGATCTAAGGCTCCCAGAGTGTCGTTCAGGCTGCGGTTTGCATTGATTCAGCCCCCTAAACCCTGAAACTCCGAAACCCTGAAACCCTAAACCCTAAACCCTAAACCCTAAACCCTAAACCCTAAACCCTAAACCCTAAACCCTAAACCCTAAACCCTAAGCCGGGAAGAATTGCCGCGCCATGCCTTCATTGGGTTTCTCAGCTGCTCGTATAAACCCCAGCCCTTAAAATTGGGGCACCCCGCAAGGGGGCCATCGTCTGCATAGCCGAAGATCTGCATTGCCTGGAGGTTCAGGGTTTAGGGTCTCGGGTATCAGGTTTCGGGTTAGGGCTTCAGAATATCGGTGATGCCCGAAGCAGGATATACTGCATCCGAGCCGCCAAAAGCCCTATGCAGTCCGCCATGTACCCCTTGAACCTGAACCCTTGGTAGCCCCGTGGTACCCTTTTTGCCCTTTTTGGGGTTCAAGGTTCCCTTACAAAAGTAACCAGCCACAAGAAGGGTACCCTTTTTACAATCTGTTCGCTTGGCTACCAACACTGCTTGCCACACGGCGCCGTTTTTGGTTCGTGCACCCTAAACCCGAAACCCGAAACCCTAAACCCGAAACCCGAAACCCGAAACCCGAAACCCGAAACCCTAAACCCTAAACCCTAAACCCTAAACCCTAAACCCTAAACCCTAAACCCTAAACCCTAACCCTGTTCATGCCAGGACATTGCCGGCAGCATGGATGTGAACTTGGCTACATGAGCATTGGCATCTAGGGCTGAGGGTTTAGGGTTTAGGGTTTAGGGTTTAGGGTTTAGGTTTTAGGGTTTAGGGTTTAGGGATAGAGAAGTACCCACCCACCCAGAGAATCCCACATCATTAAGACAATATAAAATTCTCATTTTCAGCTGCATCTTGAACCCGGCGTCTTGAGCCTCAGATTATTCCACAAACTTTGGCGGGCATAGGCACAGCATGCCTACGCCCACGAAGGTTGTGCCTATGCCCACGAAGGTTTGTGAGGGGGTTAAGAGCAAAGTGCGTGGGTCAGGTGGATATGCATGCCATTGCCGCCCTTTGTTTGCCAGAGACTTTATTTAAATCTAGCTAAATTCAGGTCGCGGAGAGGACAGTGGAAACATCACCAAGGAGCTACGGACCCAAATTCTACCCTAGGATCGACGCAGGCTTCAACCCTAAACCCTAAACCCTAAACCCTAAACCCTAAACCCTGAACCCTAAACCCTAAACCCTAAACCCTAAACCCCAAACCCTAAACCCTAAACCCTAAACCCTAAACCCTAAACCCTAAACCCTAAACCCTAAACCCTAAACCCTAAACCCTAAACCCTAAACCCTAACCCTAAACCCTAAACCCTAAACCCTTGCTTTGTTAGGTCCTTTCGCATACGTCCCAAGAACAGGCGACATGGTATGTTCGCGAGCAGTACATCCTCGGCTCTTCTTGCCTACACAAGGTGACTCCCTGCAAGGAGACAAAAGAATTGGCAAGCCTCAATTCAGTCATTCCCTAAACCCCATCATCCCCAGTAACTTTTTGAACCAAGGAGAAAGGTTTAGTAGGACTAAGGTTTAGGGTTTAGGGTGTAGGGTTTAGGGTTTAAGGGTCGGGAAGTTGGGGTTTGGGGTTCATAGGTTTGGTTTCTTGCTTGAGGGCAAGCGCAAACCTCTTGACCGAGAGCTGGGGCCTCGGCCCTCCTTCACACTTTCTGAGTATTGTTTTGGGTCTTGGGGTTTAGGGTTTAGGGTTTAGTGAGGGTCTAGGGTGTGGGGTTTAGGGTTTAGGGTTTAGGGGTCTATAATCTTCATCCCTACCGCCTAAACCCTAAATCCGTTCCGCAGTCCCTCTATCGGCCGTGGAGCGCATTCCCTAGATGGGAAATCTGCGCGGATCTTTCACCACAGCGCCGGCACAGCAGGAGCGGCAAGATTGTGCAAGTAGGGTTTAGGGTTTAGGGTTTAGGGTCTAGGGTTTAGGGTTGAGGGTGTAGGGTGTAGGGTGTAGGGTTGAATTAGGCCTTGTAATCCTTGTGCCCTAAAGCTTGAAATCCAATCTCACCAGGACTTGGTTAGCCGGGCTCCGATACAACGGCCACCGCTCGGTTTTGTTGACTGTGGCCATGCTAGCCTAAGCCCTGAGCCCTAAGCCCTACGCCCTAAGCCCTATATGCCTACAGAGATAAAATGCCAAGACCCTCAACCCCTCTAGTGTTCGGGTTTCGAAGGCCGGGGGCCACACGAGGGCACACCCTGGGCTTCCAATTAACCCCTGATGTTGGGGTTTTAGGGTTTAGGGTTTTGGGTTTAGGGCTCAGGGTTAGGGGTGTAGGGTTTAGGGTTTAGGGCTAGGGTTTAGGGTTTCGGGTTTAGGGTTTGGGGTTTCGGGTTTAGGGTTCAGGGTTTCGGGTTTGGGGCGTAGGTTTTGAGGGTTTCAGGGATATCCCTCGAGTAAGGTAGTTTAGGTTTTCTAGAGTTGAGGGCATAGGTTTTGCAAGTCCTTGGTAGTTGAGGCAACAGAATCTGGTTGGCTGCCTGAGACGGCTAAACCTCCAACCCGACTCCCTGAATCTAAGCCTTAAAGGCCAGTCAGCGCTTCAACCTTTCAAGCCTCAACCCATAATCCCAAACCTAAAGCCGACCCTAAACCCCGAGACCTTTAACACTTAGACTCTCACCCTAAACCCTAAATCACCCTAAACCCTAAACCCTAAAACCCTAAACCTTGAACCTAAACCCTAAATCCTAAACCCTAAACCCTAAACCCCCCCCACACCCCATGGAGAGGGTCTCTGACAAACATCGGGTCCCGCGAAGGGTCTTCTGCTTTTGGGGGAGACTAAAGAACCTGAGCTTCGGGTTCTTTGTGCTTGCAGTTGCCGGGTTTGGGGTTTAGAGTTTAGGGTTTAGGGTTCAGGGTTCAGGGTTTAGGGTTTAGGGTTTAGGGTTTAGGGTTTAGGGTTTAGGGTTGTATGGCGCTGCGTTGACGGTTTGGCGAGTCCAGGGTTTAGTGTCTGGTGCATAGGAGTTGCTCTGGCAGCAGTCTTGCCGCTCGTATCATAGTTGCCCAGAGCAAATGTGTACTTCGGGGCATGGGGGAGCACTGTCGATACGTGCGGGTCTGGATGGTGCCCTTGTCAAGCAGCATTGCGCATCATAGCCCACATCCCTAAACCCTTAACCCTTACTCCTTAACCCTAAGCCCTAAACCCTAAACCCCAAGGTTCGCAGTCTGTTTCTGGTTTCAGCGTGCACTGGATGTTCATGGGGCTCTTTCACAGACTCGTCTTCTCTTCCTGGAGGCCGAGGCTTCTTGTTTAAAGCTGCCTACGTATCCCAAGCCACCCCCGCCCCCCTCCCTCCCCCCCAAAAAAGGTTAGAAAACAATCAAAAGCATACCTAAATGCATGTCAGTTATATATATATATATATATCATGTATACATTTCTACCATATGCGCAGGTATAAGTGGCTCCTTCAAACTGTGCCTCCAAGACCATATCGCCTGTGGCTGCGTTGGCCACAAAGCCGTTGGCCAAGCCTGCCAAGCCCGGAGGAGCAATTTGGTGTGAGTGGGGAGTTCACCTGTTGTCTTGGTATCGAAGCCGAAGCCCACTGTTTTTGCAGAGCACAGGCATATCACGTATGGAAATGTGTGTGTATATATACATATATATGTAAGTCTAGTAGTGCGTTTTTGGTTGCTGTGTGAAGTATGGTACGACATGGTGGTATCGGTTATCAGGGTCTGATATAGCATAATGCTATTCAAGGCTCGAAGCTTACTTAGTATTTCTTAGCAGGGAATTTGGGATGATTTGCTTTGCAGTCAGGGCTTGGGGTTTGGGGTTTGTGGTTAGGGTTTAGGGTTTAGGGTTTAGGGTTTAGGGTTTAGGGTTTAGGGTTTAGGGTTTAGGGTTTAGGGTTTAGGGCTTGCTGAGCCGCAAACCGATTTTTAGGAGGAGCACTATGCTGGTGCGAATTTCTCACATGGCCTTGTGACTCCAGGGAAGTGCAGCCAGGTACGTTATCAGCGGGAGAGGCCGCTGTAGGACAAGTTTCACAGGAGCCCTAAACCCTAAACCCTAAACCCTAAACCCTAAACCCTAAACCCTAAACCCTAAACCCTAAACCCTAAACCCTAAACCCTAAACCCATCTTGTGGGGCTCCCGTTGCGGAGGGTCACTGCGACTGCCGGCACTACGAAGCTTTCAGCAGGAATCAACCCTAAACCCCATGGGTTTCCGGGATTTGGGGTTAAGAGTTTAGGTTGAAGGGTTTAGGGTTTAGGGTTTAGGGCTTAGGGTTTAGGGTTTAGGGTTTAGGGTTTAGGGTTTAGGGTTTAGGGTTTGGGGTTTAGGGTTGAGGCTTAGGGTTGAGGTTTCCATTGCAGACCAGTCGGGTTCAGGACTTAGGGCGTGTAGGGTTTAGAGGGTAGCCGTGCGATTCATGAACCCACGCCCCTTCATGTTGTACCCTGCGCCCTAAACCCTAAACCCTAAACCCTAAACCTTAAACCCTAAATCCTAAACCCTAAGTCCTGAACCCTTCAAGTTTGGATTCTGAATTTGAGGTCTCGTAACACTTAAGCCAAGTGGGCATTCATCTAAGTTGTGTTTAGGGTTCGGGGGTATCCCTACCGCAGGGCTCCGTATGTCAAGAACCTAAGCCCTAAACCCTAAACTCTAAGCCCTAGGCCCTAAACTCCCCAAGTATCATCCTTGGTAGTTCTCTAAGTTCGGGTTTAGGGTTTAGGGTTTAGGCTTTAGGGCTTCGGGTTTCGGGCTTAGGGTTTAGGGTTTGGTCGTGTTTCATCCAAGCCGTTTCCGGTCGCAATCCCTCCTCGATTTGCTAAGAAGCAGTAAGTTTACATGCGCCTCCTGTCCCGAAGGGCTGAAGTGCAGAAAAGAGCGGCTTAGGCCCATCTCTTTGTCTTGGGGTTCAGGGTTCAGGGTTCAGGGTTCAGGGTTTAGGGTTTCGGGTTTAGGGTTTAGGGTTTCGGGTTAAGGGTTTAGGGCTCTGCGGTACAGAGTTTCGTGCTGCGGGCTAAGCAGGGTTTAGGGTTTAGGCTTTGGGGCCATGGGCAGCAGAGCCCGAGTGGCTTCACGGGGCTTAGGGGTTTCAGCTTGTTTGTGGCGCTCGTCAGGGCTTGTAGGGCCTGATGGAAAACAGGGACGTAGGACCTAGGAGGTTGTCTAAGATGTTTTCGATATTTGGATAAGGCTGTTTGGATTCTGGTGAAGATTCCTTCCCCATAGCCCTGGTGCAACCTTGCGGGCGATGGCTCAGATTCGAGGTATGGTTCATGATCCCAAAGCAGCAGCACCCTCGTCGCAACAAGAACTCGTCGCAACAAGAAGCTGCGTGAACACCTGTGAGTTCGAGTTGGGTTTAGGTTTAGGGCTCAGGGTTGAACCTCAGTGCAGAGGGACTTTAAAGCAGACGCGAAACTTCAACTCTAACTACCCCCTAATCCCCTGCACCCTCGTCTCCATCCATGGAAGAGAGTGAAGACATACCACTGGCAGACCTTTCAGAGGACGGCGGCTTTCCTGTGAAAGCGTGTTTGGGCTTAGGGCTTAGGGTTTTTTTGGCCTAGGGCCTAGAGCTTAATCCCTAGGACTTAGGGCATGTACAGGACCCTGACAAACCTCAAGCCTAACCGTGGCCAAAAGAAAGAGATCCACAAACAATTGCTTCTCACATAGCTGCGTCGTGGGCCAACCTCTCATTTTCCTGGCTCTGCCCAGGGAGACTTGCGACGCGCACGTGGCGCTTGCAGCCCTGAGTCCCAAACCCTATGCCCTATAAACCCTAAACCCTATAAACCTATAAACCCTATAACCCTATAAACCCTAGAAACCTATAAACCCTTAGAAACCCTAGAAACCCTAGAAACCCCATAAACGCTATAAACGCTATAAGCCCTATAAACCCTATGAACCCTATAAACCCTATAAACCCTATAAACCCTAGAACCCTAGAACCCTAGAAACCCTAAACCCTGGACTTTCAGGGCTGCTTTTGCTCCTTGGGTAGTAGTTAGGAGCTGCGCAGGACGAGGAGGACAAGAACGACACCGTGCCCCAAGCAGGACTACAGGAGGTGTCTGGGGTTTAGGGTTTAGGGCTTAGGGCTTAGGGTTTAGGGTTTAGGGTTCAGGGTTCAGGGTTCAGGGTTCAGGGTTCAGGGTTTAGGGTTTAGGGTTTAGGGTTCTAATCGACTGGAAGGTTTCGAGAGCTTATACGAACTGCTTATCGCAGAGGTTACCATGGTTACCCTACACCCTAATCAAACCCAAGATCCTAAACCCTAAACCCTAAGCCAAAAACCACAGGATTGAGACCCCAGAACTCTCCCTAGGAGGTACCAGCTCCTCTGTAGGAGGGTCGTGGGAGCCTTCGGGTAGTCAGAGCTAGTCCCGCGAACCGGATCTTTTGGGGTGTAGGGAGGGGGCCTTCCTTGGTTGAGTAGAGTGGGGTTGTTGTAGCAAAGGTGCCCATCAGGGGCCCCAAAACCTTGAAATCCTCAAGCCTTGAAACCCTCAAACCCTCAACCCTCAACCCTAAACCCTAAACCCTAAACCCTAAACCCTAAACCCTAAACCCTAAGCCCTAAACAACCCTCAAACCCTAAGCCTCCACATGGATTTAGGGTCAGGGCCTCAGAGGAAGCTCGGGGCGTGTGGATACGATTGAGGGTAGGCTTCCTTCTGCACGCGTCCACCCGTGACCTCGCTCGTTAGGTTGCGGTTTTGGGGTGTAGGGCTTCGGGCTTCGTGTCTAAGTAGGGTTTAGGGTTTAGGGTTTAGGGTTTAGGGTTTAGGGTTTAGGGTTTAGGGTTTAGGGCTTAGGGCTTAGGGCTTAGGGGTTAGGGTTTAGGGTTTAGGGAACTAAAGAAGGTTGCAGCCACTGGGGGGGGGGCGAGCTATGGTGTTGCGTCCCCTTGACACATACTAAGGATCAGAATATTATTGTAACATTTGTTGTGTTTTTGTTCGTATGGCTGTTATGATGATGATTGGCAGTTGATGATTGTTTTTACTCTTCTTGTTGTTCTGGTTATTAAGTGTAATGGTTGTCACCTGCCAGTGTGTAGGGTTTGGGGGTATTGGTAGGGCATACTCTACCCGTGAGCTTTTAAACCCTAGACCCTAAGTGCTAAGACCTCAACCGCAAGCCTTGTAAGCCCGAAAGCCCGAGGGTGTGTCGACGACACCGACGATGGGGGCGAGTGCCAGTGCCGTCACTTGGCTTAGCGGAGCTGTCTCGGGTTTTGGATTGTAGGTTGCCTGGTTGATAGTGAGTCGCGGGAGGGCTTAGGTTTTAGGATTTCGGGGTTAGGGTTGAGGATTTAGAGACGCGAGAGGTTCCCTTGTTCAAGTGCAGACGAATGGGCCTGGTTTGGGATTATAGGTGGCGGGCACCCCAAAGCGCTTAGCCCTAAGCCCTGGATCCGAAACTGTGGCTCCTGGTGACGAGGATGCTCGGATATCCCTTGTTTAAGTAGCTCCAAAAGACCCGTTCTGTGCAAGGTGTAGAGTTTCGGGTTTAGGGTTTAATCCGGGTTTAGGGTTTAGGGTTTAGGGTTTAGGGTTTAGGGTTTAGAGTTAGGGTTTAGGGTTTAGGGTTTAGGGTTTGGAGTTTAGGGTTTAGAGTTTAGGGTTTAGGGTTTAGGGTTTAGGGCGCGCTGAGGAGAAGCCGGCGACAGCTTCGGCTCCCGAAGCAGATGGGGGAGCCAACCCTGACCAGGCACCGGAGGGGGTTTAGGGTTTGGGGTTTAGGATTTAGGGTTTAGGGTTGAGGGTTTGGGGTTTAGGGTTGAAGGTTTAGGGTTTAGGGTTTGGGGTGGAGTTGCACTCAGGAGACTGCAGCAGCAATCACCAAAACCTCTTGACCCCCATCCCGAAATAGGTGGCAGCGTTGAAACGCGTTGCAAGTAATTAGGGTTTTTCCAGAGCACGAGCTGGCGCACCTTTTTTTTGGGAGTCTTTTGCATATTTGGGTCCATGGCCCCGGCAACGAGCATCGCGATTGACTCTCCGAGACGATGCGGGCATTTCCCAAAATAGGGGTACCCCCTTTTTATACCCCCTAAACCCGAAACCCTAAACCCTAAACCCTAAACCCTAAACCCTAAACCCTAAACCCTAAACCCTAAAATCCCCTGACAGCCCCAAACAGGGTACCACCCCCAGTACATGTGGAAGCCTCGTGCTCTAAATTGCTGAAGTCTTCCGCCGCTGCCGACAGCAAGTTGGCATGTGGGGGTTACCGAAAACAAGGGCACCCTTTTAGGGTTTAGGGTTTAGGGTTTAGGGTTTAGGGTTTGGGGTTTAGGGTTTAGGGTTTGGAGTTTAGGGTTTAGAGTTTAGGGTTTAGGGTTTAGGGGCTCCCTTTAAGGGGATTCTCCTCTATTTGGGGTAGAAAAGGGCGTCTGGCATGGCTGTTTGGGTTGGTGTGCCGGTCCCTGGTAGCCTTCAGGAGAAGCTGCCGACAGCTGCAGCTCCACAAGTAGCTGACCAGGCACCGATGGTTTAGGGTTTAGGGTTTAAGGTTTAGGGTTTAGGGTTTAGGGTCTGGCGCGGAGTTGCATCAAGAGACGGTAGGGCATCTAAAGTATCCAAAGCTCCACCAAAACCCATTGCCGCCATGCTCACGAGGTGAGTTGGAACTGACGCACTCGTTATGTAGCTCTTCTTGTTTATTTATCAGCCCAAATGGTCTTAAGTACCTATCTGGGAGACACTTCCCCAAACCATAACTGTAATTCCTATTATAGAGACCCTACTTTCTACTATGTAGGTACTTAGGACTTTTTGACAAGAAATCATGTCAGCTCAGCCGTAACGTTGACGCTTCAGGGCATAGCATGTAGGGTTTAGGCTTGTCCCTACAAGTTGCAACAGATCTGTCAGAATGCTCAGTGCAAGCTGGGAGTCAGAAGGAGGGCACTCTCACGCCTACGCCCAAGTTGAGTGCCACGGGAGGTCCCAGAAGTGCCAGCCGCCGCACAAGCAGCCGGCCCATCTGCGGACGAGGCTACAGCGGTATAACGTGAGTTCTGAAATGCTAGAAACACCCTAAACCAACCGCAACTCATAGACTATATGAAAAGTTGAAGGAGATGTTGGGCATGAAAACGCATATACTTGGTATCTGGTGCACTATATGCCCTGTGTGAGAACGGCCTTTTTCGGCCGCATGTTTTTTTCGCAAAAGAGTGCAGGAGATGCCAACTGCAACGGCCGCGGCAGCTGCAGCAGCCCCGCAGAAAGAGCAGGCTACTTGGTTGGCCGGGAGTGTTGGCTAGGCTTGTAGCTTCCGGGTTTAAGCTTCGGGTTGCAAGTAATCATTTCTTGATACAAGGCATGACGTGACTTAAGCAGACCCTCCCCAGTTTGCCCTTAAGCCACTCTGATTCCGAGCATCCCAAGAGCAACACCCAAACCAACCCTCAAAACTCCGAGCCAACGAGCCCCTGATCCCGAGACCAGGTTTGTGGGGAATAGGGTTGAGCGTGCCCTGAACACATTAAGATCTGTAGCAGCTAGGAGACGTCCGCGGCAGCGGCAGCTGTTAGCGAGGAGAAGAAGGCCGGCTTCGTTCCGTTTCTGTTCAGGGTACAGGAGGCAGGGTTTAGGCATGTCCCTACAAGTTACACCAGATCTGTCAGAATGCTGAGTGCAAGGGTAGGGTGTAGTATATCAGTTGCGCAACTCGGGGTCAGAAGGGGGGGGCAGTCTCACGCCAACGCCCAAGTTGAGTGCCGCAAGAGGTCCCAGAAGTGCCAGCCGCCGCGCAAGCAGCCGGCCCGCCTGCGGACGAGGCTTCAGCTGTATGACGTGAGTTCTGAAACCCTAGAAACACCCTAAACCCCAACTCAATAGACTATATGACAAGTTGAAGGAAATGTTGGGCATGAAGACGCAAATACTGGGTATCTTGTGCACTATATGCCATGTGTGAGAAGGGTCTTGTTCGGCCGCATGCTTTTTGTCATAACAGAGTGCAGGAGATGCCACCTGCAACGGCCGCAGCAGCTGCAGCAGACCCGCAGAAAGATCAGGCTAGTTGGTTGGCCGGGAGTGTTGGCTACGCTTGTAGCTTCAGAGTGTAAGGTTCGGGTTGTAAGTATTCATGTCCTGATACAAGGCATGTGACTTAAGCAGACCCTCCCCAGTTTGCCCTTAAGCCACTCTGATTCCGAGCATCCCAAGAGCAACACCCAAACCAACCTCCTCAAAATTCCGAGCCAAACAACAAGCTCCTACACCCTAGACTAGCTTTGTTGGGAATACGGTTGAGCGTGCCCTGAACACATTAAGATCTGTAGCAGCTAGGAGACGTCCGTGGCAGCGGCAGCTGTTAGCGAGGAGAAGAAGGCCGGCTTCGTTCCGTTTCTGTTAGAGGCTTCAGGGTATAGGATGCAGGGTTTAGGCATGTCCCTACAAGTTACACCAGATCTGGCAGAATGCTGAGTGCAAGGGTAGGGTGTAGTATATCAGTTGCGCAACTCGGAGTCATAAGGGGGGCAGTCTCACGCCTACGTCCAAGTTGAGTGCCACAGAAGGTCCCAGAAGTGTCAGCCGCCGCGCAAGCAGCCGGCCCATCTGCGGACGAGGCTTCAGCTGTATGACGTGAGGTCTGAAACCCTAGAAGCACCCTAAACTCCAACTCATAGACTATGTGACAGTTGAAGGAAATGTTGGGCATGACAACGCATATACTTGGTATCTGGTGCACTATATGCCCTGTGCGAGAACGGCCTTGTCCGGCCGCATGCTTTGTCACAAAAGAGTGCAGGAGATGCCACCTGCAACGGCCGCGGCAGCTGCAGCAGCCCCGCAGAAAGAGCAGGCCAGTTGGTGGGCCGGGAGTGTTGGCTAAGGTTGTAGCTTCAGGGTTTCAGGTTCGGGTTTTAAGCTTTGAACCTTAGATGCAAGATGATGCAAGGCATGACGCGACTTAAGCAGACCCTCCCCAGTTTGTCCTTAGGCCACTCTGATTCCGAGCATCGTAAGAGCAATACCAAATCCTCAAACTCCGAGCTGATCAACAAGCTGTAGTTTCGGGGAATAGGGTTTAGAGTGCCCCTGAAAACATCAAGATCTGCGGCAGCTAGGAGACGTCCGCAGCAGCGGCAGTCGTTAGCGAGGAGAAGAAGGCCGGCTTCGCTCCGTTTCTGTTCAGGGTTCGGTTGTCTTTGCTGAGGCCTCAGGGTATAGGATGCAGGGGTTTAGGCTTGTTCCCTACAAGATACACCAGATCTGTCAGAATGCTCAGTGCATGGGTCGGGTGTACTACCAGCTGCTCAACTCGGGGGTCAGAAGAGGGCAGTCTCACGCCTAAGCCCAAGTTGAAAACGAAGGAAGAAAAGAAAGAAAAAGAGGAGATGAAAAAGAAAGAGCTTGAACAAGAGATGGAGAAAATCAATGAAAAAGAGGACAAGGAAGAGAAAGAGAAAGAGGAAATGAAAGAAGAAGAGGAACAAATAAGAAAAAATACAAATAAAAAGAACAAATACTAAGAAACAAAAGAAAAACATAAATAGCAGAAGAAGAAGAAGAAGAGCCGCAGGAGTCGGTACCAGCAGTGCCAGCCGCCGCACAAGCAACTGGCCCTTCTGCGGAGGCTTCAGCGGCCATGCGGGATTTTAAACCCTCAGCCCCCGACTCTATACCTAGGACCGGGAGTAGGCCCTCATTTCCTTTTTTTTTGGGGGGGGGGGGGGGGTTGGGTTCCCTTGTAATCCCCTTAAAATACCCCACACCGCAACTCATAGACTGCATGCCAAGTTGAAGGAATTGCGAGGACTCAAGCCTTGCACTTGGTATCTTGCACACTAAGCCCTGTTTGAGGACAGCCTTGTTCGGCCCATGATTCATCGCAAAAGAGTCGGAGTGCAGGAGATGCCACCTGCAACGGCCGCAGCAGCTGCAGCAGCCCCGCAGAAAGAGCAGGCTAGTTGGCGAGCTGGGAGTGTTGGCTGGGCTTGGATCTTCAGGGTTTATGGTTTGGGTTTAGGGTTCATGGATGTTCAGGGTTACCCTTAAACCCGAAACCCTACCAAGCGGCCTGAACCCTGAAGTGGGCGTGTTTGAGCAACCCTGAACCCTAAACCTTTTGAACCGCGTTTAAGCATCATCATGATCATGATCATGATCATCATCATGATCAGGATCATCATCGTGGTCGTCATCATCATCATCATAATCATAATTAATCATCACTCATTTCGCTCAAGTCTTCAAGCCACGAGGAAGCTCCCCCCGGTTGCTCAACTTAAACACGCCCTGCGTTCCACCTCCGTGCAGCAGATGCAACACCTAACCCCTCTTCTAAGGATTTGGAGATTCGGTAGTGGCAGGTTCGTGGCTCGCTCTAGCCCCGAGCCCTCAAACCCTGCAACTGATCAGTTTCAAGTATCCCTAAACCCTAAACCCTAAACCCCAAACCCTAAACCCTAAACCCTAAACCCTAAACCCTAAGCCCTACAAGTAAGTCGGATCAGGAGCGGCCACTGGCGGCAGCGCCGCAGGCAGCCCGCCCTGCGGGCGAAGAGGCCACGTGGGCGGCAAGGCTTGGGTCTTATAAGGCTTTCGGGCTAAGCCCTAAACCCTAAACCCTAAACCCTAAACCCTAAACCCTAAACCCTAAACCCTAAAGCCTAAAGCCCTAAACCCTAAACCCTAAACCCTAAACCCTAAACCCTAAACCCTAAACCCTAAACCCTAAACCCTAAACCCTAAACCCTAAACCCTAGCCCTTTAGGCTCTTGGGCTTTTCAGGGCTCTAGCTGCTAGGGATCCCAAGAAACGCTGGATGCCAGGGCCTCTTCTTCGTCGACGCGGCTGGCGAGGCTGCTGCCGCCGCCGAGGCCTCGCGGTGTGCGGGGCTTGGGTTTAGGGTTTCATTAGGGTTTAGGGTTTAGGGTTTAGGGTTTAGGGTTTAGGGTTTAGGGTTTAGGGTTTAGGGTTGAAACGTGTAGGGTGAACAGCTTATAGGCTGTGGCCCGAAAAGGCTTAGGGTTAGCTGCGCTGCTTACCAGTTTGGGTTGAAAAGAAAAAGGGTTTATGGTTTAGGGTTTTGCTTGAGTTTGGTGGCTTTGCTCGAGCCCTTTTTTTAACCCCCCTGGTTTTTGTAGGACACCTCAGAACTCCTGAAGGGATACACAAAGTAGGCTTGGGGTTCTTCAGGGCAGGGCTTTAGGATCTAGGGTGTAAGGTTGGAGGATTTTGGCCACCCTAGACCCTGTAAGCCCTCTTAACCTTCCATAAACCCTATTCACCGTAAACCCTAAACCCCATACACCCTGAACCCTTTACACCCTATACACCCTGAACCCTAAACCCTATAAACCCTGAATGCCCTAAACCCTGAACCACAGCTTAGGGTACCTGAACCCAAAGGGTCCGAAGAACCGATATGGGGGACACTTCCCCAAACCATACGAGTAATTCCTAGCCCTAAACCCTAAACCCTAAACCCTACACCCTAAACCCTAAACCCTAAACTCCAAACCCTAAACCCTAAACCCTACTTTCTACTATGTAGGTACTTAGGACCCTTTAACTTGAAGCCCGACGCCAGGCCAGCAAGGAAACGCCGCCAACTCCTGCGCCGGCTCCAGCACCTTTGCAGCGGTTTAGGGTTTAGGGTTTAGGGTTTAGGGTTTAGGGTTTAGGGTTTAGGGTTTAGGGTTTAGGGTTTAGGGTTTAGGTTAGGGTTTAGGGTTTAGGGTTTAGGGTTTAGGGTTTAGGGTTTAGGGTTTAGGGTTTAGGGTTTAGGGTTTAGGGTTTAGGGTTTAGGGTTTGCTGCAGAGTGAGGTTCCACAGGCCGGAAAGGCCCCTAAACTGGAGGGCTAGGGTGTAGGGTAGGGTTTAGGGCTGGGGTTTAGGGTTTAGGGTTTAGGGTTTAGTGTGTTGGTTTAGGGTTTAGGGTTTAGGGTTTAGGCTTTAGGGTTTAGGGTTTATAGGGTTTATAGGGTTTAGGGTTTATAGGGTTTACAGGGTTTATAGGGTTTTCAGGGTTTATAGGGTTTATAGGGTGTATAGGGTTTATAGGGTTTATAGGCTTTATAGGGTTTATAGGGTTTATGGGTTTATGGGGTTTGTACGGTTTGAGGTTCTGCAGGCCGGAAGGCCCCGTAAACTGGAGGCTTAGGGTGTTGAGGGTTTAGGGTTTAGGGCTAGGGTTTAGGGCTTGGGGTTTTGGTTTAGGGTTTAGGGTTTAGGGTTCAACCCTCAACCCTAAAGCCTCATTCCTCAACCCTACACACCCCTAAAGCCACTTTGGGGGGTGGTTTCGGACCTGAGACTGAAGTGTTCGGGCCTGAGTCTGGTTGTACCTTTCTAAACCCGTAGACCCTAAACCCTAAACCCTAAACCCTTGTATGGGGGTTTACGATAACAAGGGGCCCCTAAGTTAGGTCCCAATGGTAGGATCCTCTTCTAATATGAACCTCAATAGGCTGCCCCTAATTTCGGAAACCCTTATATGAGCGACCGTCAAAATTAGCGTTGATTAGCTTTAGTAAGGGACGGACATCAGTGTATGGTTTGGTGGCTTCTGATCTGAAGAACGATATGGGACACACAAAAAACGATAACCCCAACATGATGATAGATATGTGCGATGTAGGGACTTAGTATGAAACTTGCGGAAGAGCGTCTTAACCTGCAGAACGACATGGGACACGCAGAAACGATAATCCCAACATCCATGTCCTTCAGCTGAACAAGCAATGTTGACTGCAACTTGGGCTTCGGCTTCAGGATGTAGGGTTTAGGGGTCATGGTGGAGCCCTTGACAAAGTTTCCACTTAGCCAGGGGGAAAGTAACATTCTATTCCCCATCGTTCTAAAGGATCCCTGCACGAATCGAGTTTCTCCCCCACCCTCGCAGTGGGGTTGCTCGCGTTTAAGCCAAACTCTTCCCCTCGCCCGGTCTACACCTGGCCCGGAAAGTCCCTGGAGCGCAACCCCTAGCCCCCCCCCCCCCCCCCGAGAGCCAAGTCCGGGAGTGCCCAACCCCCTTTATCTCCAGAGAGTCCCTAAACCCTAAACCCTGAACCCTAAACCCTAAACCCCATAGTATCCCATCTTCAGAGATTTCAGGGAGTGCCCAACCCAGGGTATCTCCAGAGAGTTTCCGGAGTGCCCAACCCCAGAGAGTCCCCGAACCGAAGAGTATCGGTTAGGGTTTAGGGTTTTGAGTTTTGGGTTTAGGGTTTAGGGTTTAGGGACGTCCCGCGCCCCGCTTGCGCACCTAGCCGGGCACTCTGGTTTCTGATGCGGACCCACATGGACAAAGCCACCAGCTTCTCGAAGCTCGGACAACCTACGCTTGACGCCTTCTTTTTTGCACCTGCGTGGTCCTGGTCCGCGAGCTTTTCCCGGAGCAGCTTTCAGCTCGGACAATCTACGCTTCATGACGCCTTCTTTCTTGCACCTGCGTGGTCCTGGTCCGCGAGCTTTTCCCGGAGCAGCAAACCCAATGACTGTCAGAGATGCCTGGAGCATGTCTGGTTCCTGTATGAGACTCACCTGCCTGCACCCACTGCGATGCACCCAGCGTCCGTGTCTGACCTAGTCACGTGTGCCCTAAACCCGAAATCCTAAACCCCCTAATCCCAAACCCTAAACCCTGAACCCGAAACCCTAAGCCCTGAACCCTAAACCCGAGACCCTAAACCCTAAACCTGAACCCTAAACCCTAGACCCTGCACCCTGAACCCTCAACCCTCAGCCCTCAGCCCTCAGCCCTAAACCCTAAACCCTAAACCCTAAACCCTAAACCCTAAACCCTAAACCCTAAACCCTAAACCCTAAACCCTAGACCGACCGACTGCGATGCTCCCAGTGTCCCTGACTGATAGCGCAGACTTTGTCCCGGCAAAAGCCGAAGACTTAGAGAACACCCTGAAGCCCTCGACCCTTAATCCCCAAGTCACGTGTGCCCTCAACCCGATCGAAATCCTAAACCCCAAACCCTAAACCCTAAACCCCGGCCTTAAACCCTAAACCCTAAACCCTAAACCCTAAACCCTAAACCCTAAACCCTAAACCCTAAACCCTAAACCCTAAACCCTAAACCCTAAACCCTAAACCCTAAACCCTAAACCCTAAACCCTAAACCCTAAACCCTAAACCCTAAACCCTAAACCCTAAACCCTAAACCCTAAACCCTAAACCCTAAACCCTAAACCGAAACCGTTGTGAGACGAGGCCGAATCGGAAGAAAGCAAAGCGCCAGAAAAGGAGGCTGCTGAGGCGGTTGAGGGCTAAGGAGTTACGGTGTGGGGCTTCGGGTTTACTTAGGGTTCACGGTTTAGGGTTTGGGTTCAGGGTTTCGGGCTTCGGGTTCGTTGCGCTTTCGTGCTTAGATAATCGGAACGCCGAGAGGGTTGTCGATTTCGACGTCTCGTGACAATTCCGGTCAAGCTGTCAAGTTCTTCTCCCCAAAAACCCTGCATCGAAGCCACCCCAAACCTAAGCCCTAGCCCCGACCCTCCAAGGCAGAAGCCTAGGAGCTCCTTGAGCTGCTTTTGCTTAAAGGCCTAGGGTCTCCAAGCTGTCTAGCTCCCTTTCTTTGGAGGGGGTGTGAGGGGGCGTTGAGGGTTTGGGGTTTAGGGTTCAGGGTTTGGGGTTTAGGGTTTGGGGTTTAGGGTTTGGTGTTGAGGGTTTAGGGTTTGGGGTTGAGGGTTTGGGGTTGAGGGTTTGGGGTTTAGGGTTTGGGGTTTAGGGTTTGGCGTTTGGGGTTTAGGGTTTGGGGTTTAGGGTGGGCTCGGTCGGGACTCCGCATGCAATGTATGAACCCTCAGACACCCCCCGCTGGGTGCTCTAGCCCTAAACCCTAAACCCTAAACCCTAAACCCTAAGCAATCTGAGTTCACCGGATTGCCTTTGTCAAGCTGCATCCTCCCTCACTCTCTCGCTCTCTGTGTCGCGTTCTCTGTCTCTCTCTCTCGCTCGCTCGCTCGCTCGCTCTCTCTCTCTCTCTCTCTCTCTGGCTTTCGCTCTCTCTCTCTCTCTCTTTCTCTCTGTGTCTGTCTTTCTCCTTAACCCTAAACTCTAAACTCCAAACTTTCATCTGCCCGGAGGGTTGGAGTTAAACCTGAAAAGCCCTAGACCCGAACCATCGAAACCCCAAAGCCCTCAACTGCAGGAAGCGACCTCTGCGAGCGTTCCCACCTGCACCCAGCCAGCTCCCAAGAGAAAGGTTTAAGGTTTAGGTTTTGGGGTTCGGGTTTAGGGTAGAGGGTTTAGTGTGAAGGCTCATGGGTAGTTATGGGTAGGTTCGAGAGCACCCCGCTTCGAGAGCACCCCAAACAACGTTGCAACCCCTAAACTCTAAACTCTAAACCCTAAACCCTGAAACCCTAAAACCCTAAAACCCTAAACCCAAGAGTTAGCCATGTATCCCCAGCTAAACCTACCTGTGAAGCCAAATAATTGCGGCTTAAGCAGCGCACCGGGAGACCCTAATCCCTAAAGTCCTAGATGCCGTGTCCCACAACCTAAGCCGTTCTTTTCATATAAATGGAAATATAACTTTAACTATAAGCATAAATACAAATATAACGTTAACTCTCAACATAAATATATCTATACATATATATAATTGATATAGAATTGATAAATATATATATATATATGTATTTATACCTATATGGATATTGATATTTATATTTATAGTTACATTCATATTTCTATATATATATATATACATTCATATTTGTCTTTATATTTACATTCATATTCATATTCATATTCATACTCATATGCATATTTATATGTTTTTTAATATTTATATCTATATATATATATATATATATTTATTTATTTATATTTATATTTTTTATTTATAATTATATTTATATTTATATTTATATTCATATTCACTTGTATCTCATTCATATTCATACTTACATTTATATTTATATTCATACTTCTACCACATGACATACTCATGTATGCACACACGCATATATATATATATATATATATATAGAAATACATATAGGTATACACATACATATATATATATATATATTTATATATATATACACACATAGATAGGCATCTATAGATAGACATATATACATACATGCATGCATGCATGCATGCATACATGCATACATGAAGGCTGGCTGCTCCTAAGGGGGGTCATTTCACGATGCAGGTGTTCAGATTCTGACAGGATGCAGTGCAGGTGTTCAGATTCGAGGATGCATATATTGCAGCCTAAAGACACCAACAGCCAAGCTCAAGGTTGAAAACGGTCCGGGGGCCAAAAATAGCGGCAGGTTCAGGTAGGAGATAGGATTCATGTCGTCCTCGGAGGTCCCAACCTAACAGCGGGTTTAGCGTTTAGGGATTGGGGTTTAGGGTTTGGGGTTCTGGGGTTTAGTGTTTAGGGTTTTGGGGTTCATTCACAACCCTCAAAACGGAAGCATCCCTGAGCAGTTACTACTCTAATCCCGAAAACACACCCTCATTTCGCCCAGAAGGGCCGCACAAAAGGAAACTCTATCAAACCCTATAAGCCCTAGTTGGCTTAAGTTCTCGAACTATTTACTCCAAATAATGTTGGACTGGCTTTAGTAGATGGGACCACTATTATGCGATTTTCCGCTCGGCCTATACAGGACCCCCCATTGTTTAGGGGGGTTCACAATTATGCGATGTTGTCCCGGCTGGGGTTGAAGGGCGGCGGGGGGCCGGGGAGCCAAAAACTAAAAAACAGTTTTGAATAAGAAACTCCGGGTTTTTTTGGTGTCCAGCCTTATTTAAATTCCTTGTAAAATTTCATTACGAAACAGGCCCCCAAACAATTTTCCAAGGGAGTAGCCCACGAGCTGCCCTGATTCCCTTTAGCAAGTTGTTTCGGTGGTCCGCATTAATGCGGAGCCCCGGCTGGAGCTACAAAGCCTGGAAAGCTTAGACCCTCAAGCTTCAAGGCTTCCCCTCAACCCTCGACCCCTAGCCGCCCTACCCCCAGACCCCGTCCCAGCCCCGTCCCAGATTATTAAGGATTCCCGAAAACCCCAAAATTGTTTGGGGGCGGGGGGGGGGGGACCCCTACGCACTAAAGCGAGTCCAACATTACCCCCCCCCCCCCCAAAGAGCCCCAAACCCTAAGCCCTAAGCCCTAAACCCTAAACCCTAAACCCTAAACCCTAAGAGAGCCCTGGCCAGCTGTGGTCTGCCTGGGCACAGCAGCTCTGCCTGCCCCTTCGCGCACCCCGAGGCCAGGGCCGCGAAATCTCCCCTTTTTTCTTTTTTGTTGTGTAGGGTTTAGGGGTTAGGGTTTAGGGTTTAGGGGTTAGGGGTTTAGGGTTTAGGGTTTAGGGTTTAGGGTTTAGGGTATTTTAGGGGTTAGGGTTTAGCATGTAGGGTTTTGGGACTTCAGGGTTTACTTTTAGGGCTTCAGAGTTGTGTGGGTTGCAAGGGTTGACAGGGTCCGGGGCGAATAAGTGATGAGGGCTGCAGAGACAGGAACCCCTGATCCGTAGCCGCGCCTTCGATCAAAGAACTCAGCGAATCCCCTAAACCCTTAACCCTAAACCCTACACCGTAAACCCGAAGGACATTGACCTGGGGGACATAGAGGCCGCTGACGTTGCACGCTGCGCTGGGCAGTGGGTGGAGTTAGTGTTTTTTTCGTGGATTTCAGGAAATTAGGTATCCCAAGCACAAAACTCTCAACCCAATCCCTTAGTAGAACGGCGTGCGCCATGTGTCCCCTGAAGCCCCGCACTCCGGCACAACTTCCAAACCCTAAGCCCTAAGCCCTAAACCCTAAACGCTAACCCTAACCCTAAACCCCTAAACCCATCCTGAGCCCCTCAAATCCAACGACCAAACCTTCCCTGCACCTACAATGTTCAGGGTTTGGGGTTTGGATTTCAGATCGTTCCCGGCTCCCTGCATCACAAAGCAACAACCACGAGTTCCAGTACCGGTTTGTGAGCACCCTGGTTTAGGGTTCAGGTAGGACCTTGTGATAGTTGGGGAACCCTGAACCCTAAACCCTAAACCCTAAACCCCCAAGAAGATCTTCTTCAGCAACGTTCGTCAGGGGGCTTCTTCGGGGCCAGCCCGGGGTTCTCAAGGCTCCAAGGATGACTTTCGAGCTTTTTGGCATTTTGGGTTGGGTTTAGGGTTTAGGGTTTAGGGTTTAGGGTTTAGGGTTTAGGGTTTAGGGTTTAGGGTTTAGGGTTTAGGGTTTAGGGTTTAGGGTTTAGGGTTTAGGGTTTAGGGTTTAGGACTTAGGGTTTAGGGTTTAGGGTTTGGGGTTTGGGGTTTAGGGTTTAGGGTTTAGGGTTTGGGCAGACCTCAAAAACCACGAATTATATTTATGTATATATACATATATACATATATATATATATATATGTGTATATACACATATATATATATACATAGATAGATACATATGCATAAAGCAAAAAATATGTATGTGTATATATGTATATATATATATGTATATGCATGCATATATACATATACATACATATATCTATCTATCTATCTATCTATCTATCTATATATATATATATTATACATACATGTACATGTATAGAAACCATGGCTCCCTCGTGAGGGTCCCCTTAACGAGTCTGCATTGCAGGAGTCGGACTCCGATGACGAGCTGAATGACCTCTATCCTCTCTTCAGCCGCTACGTGTCCCAGCACGTCGGGGCGCTCACGCCAAAGGACTGCAGAGCGAGCCTTGTTTAGGGTTTAGGGTTCAGGGTTTGGGGTTAGGGTTTAGGGTTTAGGGTTTAGGGTTTAGGGTTTAAACCCACAACCTTATTTAGAACCCAACCTAGACCCTAAACTCTTAACCCACTAATGGTCCAACCCCTGCACCCTGAGCCCTCTACAGTCATCACGCAGGTTTACTCTGGCTGTGAGCAACAAACAGCACCCTCAGTCCTAAACCTTAAGCCCTAAACCTCCAAACCCCAACCCTGTGCGGCTTAGGGTTTAGGGTTTAGGGTTCAGTTAGGGTTGATCTAGGGAGTTGTGTCTTTCAGGGTTTGATCAATCCCTTGACACCTCTTCTATGGGCCACGTAAGGGTTTTCAGTAAGGTCTCCAATACTAATACTTTCTTCCTTTTGGCCGACTACTCGCAGCAACCTTTGTTCTAGGGGGTTTAGGCTCAATCCTTACCCTAGACTTAAACCCCACGTGGAGGTTCATGGTACTTGCTAGCCGATTAGAACTGTACTTATAACCCACTCACTCTTAAGCCCCTGAAGTGTCCTAACATGGGTACAGTCATAAGCACAGTTAATAGGTACCATGAACCTCCAAGTAAAATTTAAGAGCCTCCGGCTCAAGCCGCCGACCCCGCTGGAGCATAGTTGAAAGGTTTAAGGATGCCAAAAGTTGATTTGCTTGGGGGGGGGGGGGGGGGGGGGGGGGGGGGGGGGGTAGCACCAGGACCCATTGATTAGAGCCGCTGGGATTCCCTTTAGTGTACCTTTTGGGGATAAGGATGTTCCGACTTGTTGGTTTTCCTGTTAAACCCTTAGTGCTGTAGACCCGGTAGGCCCGAAACCCTGAACCCTAAACCCCAAACCCCAAACCCTAAACCCTATACCCTATAGACCCTAAACCCTAAACCCTTTAGACCCTAAACCCTAAACCCCAAACCCTTACCCTATAGACCCTAAACCCTAAACCATTTAGACCCTAAACCCTAAACCCTATACCCTATACCCTATAGACCCTATAGACCCTAAACTCAAACGGTAGTTTGGAGCCCTTGTCAGACCTTCGGATGTGGTTGGCAGCTTCGGGTTCGGTTTGGGGTTACAGGGTTATAGGGTTTAGGGTTTAGGGTTTAGGGTTTAGGGTTTAGGATCTAGGCTAGCAAGGCCGGGGCAATCCTCTACTCCCTGCGCCTGCCCCCTCCAGGATAAGCGTGGGCTCACCGGCGGCGGGCGCTACTTTGGAAACGAAAAGCAGCAGGTGGCCCTAACCCCTAAAACCTAAACCCGAAACCCCAAACCCTAAACCCTAAACCCTGCAACTGAACCCTAGGCTTCATCATTCGGCGTTGCGCCGGGCTTAGGGTTTCAAAGGGCGCTAGGGCCTCATAAGGTCACAAGTGCTGGAGGGCTTGAGAGGTTCATGAAGGGTTTAGGGTTTGGGGTTTGGGGTTTCGGTTTAGGGTTTAGGGTTTAGGGTTTAGGGTTTAGGGTTTAGGGCTTAGGGCTTAGGGTTTAGGGTTTAGGGTTTAGGGTTCATAAGCCCGAGAAGCCTCAGCCCTCAACCGTCGAGGCCGCGTGTTGGGCTTGCGCCAAGACGGGCCACGATGCCAACAGCTGCCCCGATCGAGGATGCCCCTCGCGCGGGATTAGGGTTTAGGGTTTAGGGTTTAGGGTTTGGGGTTTGGGGTTTGGGGTTTGGGGTTTGGAGTTTAGGGTTTAGGGTTTAGAAATACCGGGGCCGAAAGTCGTCATCGAAGTTTTAGGCCTTACCTTTCATCCCTATAGTCTTCAATCACCGGTACGATAAAATCCACATTCTAGTGATGTCGCCCCTGAAAATGCGGGGTTTGGGGCTTCACGGCCTGTTAGTGGTGTATAGTTGCATCCCACAGGGCACACAGCGTGCAGAGAACATACGGGTTAAGGGCTTAGGGTTTAGGGTATTTAGGAAACATAGAGCGCCAAGAATGTCGTGGCAACCCTAAACCCTCAACCCTTCATCAATCTTCCTCCCTACAACGGCACGGTTCCCCTTTGAAAAACACACACCCCTAAACCCTAAACCCTAAACCCTAAACCCTAAACCCTGAACCCTAAACCCTTGGTAGCCCTTCAGGGCACTGTACCGAGGCTTCTTCTGCACGAAGAAGGGCCACGAGAGCCGGAGCTGTTTCTCGGCAGCGCACTTCTTAGGTGCTGAGTCGGCTACATTACTCCTAGGTGGGATGAGGGGGACCCTTAGCAAGGAACCCTTCTTAACCCTCTTCTGGCACTCTTAAACAGGGACCGTATTCAGAGGGTCTACATCCCCAAGAAGTCCCCTCCTCCTAGCCGCTAATTACCTTTTGGGCTACTGTGAACCCCTTAAAACCCAAAGGTAAATTGCTTCTTTTATGGGCTCAACGAGTGAGATGTGGAATTCAGGGTATAGGCTATGTTTTGTTTTTGTTGTGTGTGTGGAGGGGGTTGTTATAAGGTGCATGTCGGTAGATATGGGCTATTTTAGGGCTTCTAGGCCTATAGGCTTTATGAGTTAGGGCCGCAACACCCGCATGATTGAGGAATATCCCTCCAACAATATTCGACATCCTGGCATGTTCAGGAATATGTCCTGAAAAGGCTTTAGGGTTCAGGGTTGGGATGCTCCCCCCCTTGTACTAACAGTCCTTAAGAAGGATTCTCATAAGGGGGTGGTGTAATCCCCATTAAGGACTGCTAGTAAAGTATAAGGGGGAACATGCCAAGTCTAGGGTCTCCGGGGATGTGAGCTGGGCTTCAGGGTATATGTAGGAACTAGTAGGAACCCCAAAGTCCTAAGGCCAAGCCCTAAACCCTAAACCCGAAAATCCTAAATTGCAGCTACTCAAAGACCCTAGACCGAGCTAGGGGATCAAAGGCAAACCAGTACATGGACCCCCAGCAAAAAAACCGATACAGCAATAGCAATAATTAATGGGGAAGTAAGGGGGCCACCATGATACGTGTGATTTAGTCGTAAGGCTCTTGCCCCCTAAACCTTGCAAATCCCCCCGAAGCAGTGCTTTGGGGTTCAGGGTTTAGGGTTTAGGGTTTAGGGTTTAGCGTTTAGGGTTTAGGGTTCCCTTTTAAGTCCTTACACTCGTAGATCCCAAACCCTAAACGGACTATTGAGCGGCCGGGCGTAGAAGGACACGACACGGAGCCCGCAGCCAGGTTTATAAGGGGTTGAACCCTTGACCCCTACAAGCCCTAGACCCTTTAGGGTTTAGGGCTTAGGGTTTAGGGTTTAATTAGGGCTTCGGGCTTAGGGCTACGGTTTAGGGCTTAACTAAGGTTAGACCCTAAGCCTGCTTTGAAAAGAAAGCTTGGACAGGCCCCCAGCGCTCGCTGAAGTGTGCCCACTGCAGCTGGGCAGCTTTGTGCGTTGCTTGGGTTGGGGAACGCGTTTAGGGGTTGGGGTTTAGGGTTTAGGGTTTAGGGTTTAGGGTTTAGGGTTTAGTGTTTAGGGTTTAGGGTTTAGGGTTTAGGGTTTAGGGTTTAGGGTTTAGGGTTTAGGGTTTGTGGTTTGGGTTTTTGGGGTTGGATTTGGCTTCATAAACTGTGCAGCCGATCCTCGGAACGAGTACTGCCTGCCTAAGCCCGAAGTCCCAAACCCTTCAACCTCGCAAGACCCTAATAAACCCTAGACCCTAAACCCTAGACACTAGACCCTAGACCCTACACCCTAGACCCTAAACCCTAAACCCTAAACCCTAAACCCTAAGCCCTGCACCCGCAGCTTTAAACCCTAAACCCTACGACGTTAGTTCTGAAGCCCCCCCCCCCCCCCCCCAGATTTCCCAACTAACCCCCTGACTCCCCCTTCGAGTTTAGTGTTTAGGGTTTAGGGGTTGAGGGGTTTAGGGGTTCAGGGGTTTAGGGGTTTAGGGGTTCAAGGGGTCAAGGGGTTTAGGGGTTTGGGGGTTTGGGGGTTTGGGGGTTTGGGGGTTTAGGGCCCTAGGGTTTAGGGTGGACCGGGTTTAGCTGCGCTTTCTTTAGGCGGGCTCCGCGGCCACGCGCCTGTGTCCTGCGCCACCTTAGCCGCGCAGCGGCTGCCGCTGGGCTTCAGACGTCTGCTCTATCGAACCCTCATTCTCTGCAGGCCCAAAAGGGTTTAGGGTTTAGGGTTTAGGGTTTAGGGTTTAGGTTTAGGGTTTAGGGTTTAGGGTTTCTCAGCCTCCGCAGGCCCTAGACCCTGAACCCGAGTCCCTAAACCCTAAATCTGAGTGATTCTGTCTCGGACAAGATAATTTACAAACTTGAAAAATACCATATTTCGGACTTTCTGCCCCCATCCTGGCCCCTCACACACGGCCCTCAGTTGACTGTGGTCAGCCATGACTATAGAGACCAGAGTTTCCGAAAACTTGCCAGTCTCCAGACAGTCTCGGACAAGATAATTTACTGACTTGTTGGCAAGAGTTGTTGCTGGAATGGCTTTTGGGAATAATGTCGGAGATGTACCTTTGGCAGATTCAAGCCTAAGCTCTCCTCTTGCTCGGGTGTGGCCAAGCGCCAAAGAGCAGAAATGCCGCGTTTTTCAAGTTTCAAATTCGTTTCCGTAGTTTCAAATTAGTTTCAAAAATAGTTGCAAAATCCAGTTGCAAAATCCCTGTTAAGGTCAAACTGCATTTTTCTATGCGCAATTCAAAAAAATGAAGGAATCTCAGAGGTTCCTGGTTTTCAAAAAGCGCGGACTGAAATTGTAGTTCCCCCTTAACAGCGATTTTGCAACTGGATTTTGAAACTAATTTGAAATTGATTGGAAACTAATTTGAAACTATAGAAACAATTTGAAACTTGAAAAATACCATATTTCGGACTTTCTGCCCCCATCCTGGCCCCTCACACACGGCCCTCAGTTGACTGTGGTCAGCCATGACTATAGAGACCAGAGTTTCCGAAAACTTGCCAGTCTCCAGACAGTTGCACCCGACCCATGTTAACCTAGACCCGCCCCAGTACACACCCCTTGCTTTGCATGCCGATGCGAAGGGTCAAGCGGAAAAGGGTTCGGGTTCAGGGTGTGGGGTTTCGGGTTTAAGGCTTAGGATTTGCGTACACCCCAAAGCCTAAAGCCTAAATCCTAAACCCTAAACCCGGTTTATGGTTGAGGGCTTAGGGTTTATGAACGTGCACTTGCAAGCTTCCGGCCTTGAGATGTTTGACCCCCAGCACTCTTGTTTACTCTCACGGGTGCGGACGCATTTCGATCCTGCCGTTGGAGTACCGGTTTAGGGTTTTGGGTTTTGGGTTTAGGGTTCAGGGTTAGGGGTTTTGGGTTTAGGGTTTAAGGTTTAGGGTTTAGGGTTAAGGGTTAAGGGTTTAGGGTTTAGGGTTTAGGGTTTAGGGTTTAGGGTTTAGGGTTTAGGGTTTAGGGTTTCCGAACTTAGGGGCACCTCTTGGGTCCTTATTCTAAGTGAAAATTTGGGGGGGGGGGGGGGGGGGGGGGGGGGGGGGTACCTTACAGTACTGGTGCTATTTGGCAGGGTCTATATATTAGGGGTCACTTATAAACCCTAAACCCTAAACCCGAAACCCTAAGCCCTAAACCCTAAACCCTAAACCCTAAACCATGTTTGGGCAGGGGCACCAGGCAGATCTGGCTGTTGATGCTGTCTCGCAGAAGATTAGGGTTTAGGGTGCAGGGTGTAGGGTTTAGGGTTTAGGGTTTAGGGTTTAGGGTTTAGGGTTTAGGGTTTAGGGTTTGTTCTTGAGGAACCCAACGTGCCGAACCTGAGAACCCCGACCCTACACCCTGAAGCCGAAACCCGAAACCCTAAACCCGAAACCCTAAACCCTAAACCCTAAACCCTAAACCTTAAACCCTAAACCCTAAACCCTAAACCTTAAGCCCAAGACCCTGAACCTAAACCCTAAACCCTACCGCCCCACCGTCCCAGAGCTTCTTTCAATCGCTTCCCCCTCCGAAACCCGGGCGCCGAGCCTAGGGCCCGGTTCTATTCCCTTAGGGTTTAGGGTTTAGGGTGTAGGGTTTAGTGTTTAGGGTTTAGGGTTTGCTCTGGTTTCAGGGAACCTGAACCCTAGGAAACCCGGAACCCTAGACCCTACAGGCTTTAGGGATTAGGGTTTAGGGTTTAGGGTTTAGGGTTTAGGGTTTAGGGTTTAGGGTTTAGGGTTTAGGGTTTAGGGTTTAGGGTTTAGGGCTAAAGCTCAACCCGACCTTCCTGCCCAGGAAGGACTTCAGCCATGCCATGGGCTCAGGAGAAAACGGTTGGGGGGTGAAAAAGGTTTGGGGTTCAGGGGGTGTAGGGTTTAGGGTTAGGGTTTAGGGTTTTTAGGGGGTTTAGGGTTTAGGGTTTAGGGTTTAGGGTTTGGGGTTTAGGGTTTCCACCCCGCCCCCGCCCAGCTTGCTTCATCCAGATGCAGAGTTTAGGGCTCCACTGCATGCCCACGCCCCCGCCCTGCCCTCAACACCCCCCCCCACTCGCAGCGGAAATTGCGGTCTTTTGGTATTGGAATGCGTCGTGGAAGGCATACGTGCTGGCATACAGACTGGCTTTTACAGTGCGAAGCCTGGAATGACCTGTGGGCCCGTGTTGAAGCACTTGAGGCTCCTTTGGAAACGGAGGTGGCAGAGCGGCAAGCGAAGCAGGTTTTGGCGTCCTTCCCTGTCGGACAAGCCCCATTCAACGTTCCGGCGAGCCACTGCCGAGACGCTGGCATCGCTGGCTCGGTATGCGAACATGAAGGACTTGTGCGTCCTGCGCGCCGTCTGTCGGAGGACCTCGTTTGTCACGTTTGTGGAAATTCAACGTGACGGCATGGCGGATGTGGCCAGGGTTTGAGGTAAAGGTCCGTGGGTTTGTAAAGTTTAGTGTTACCCCAAAACTGCAGGGTTTAGGGTTCAGGGTATGGTTTTTTTTGGTTTAGGGCTTAAGGTTTCCGGTTAAAGCTTGACTTGAAGGCATCTATAACTGTGCCTGTTCAGACCCCATAAGCCCTCTGCCCTTTGTGTGCGCGTGCGTTTAGGGTGGCAAAGCATAGGCTCGTAAACCTTCTGGTGCCTAGAGGAGCGGGGGGGGGGGTGAGCGGAAAGTATTGCTATGGGGATCCATGAGCTAAACCTCCAACAATGTCGAACATCTTGTGCTTCAAGGTACCCTAAACCCTGAACCTTAGATCCGAATATTTGGCACGTGTCCGCCTGCTCTAAACCCTAAACCCTAAACCCTAAACCCTAAACCCTAAACCCTAAAACTACTGTAGGGTTTAGGGCTTGGGGCGGCTCAAAGTGCAAGTCGAATGTCGACATGTAGAAAGGATCTTAGAGGCCTGAACCCATCACAACCCCCAAGTCCCTGAACCAGTGAACCCTAAACCCCAAACCCTCAACCCTAAACCCTAAACCCTAAACCCGAAACCCTGGCCAACCTCCCCCCACACAGCCCCCCCCCCCCCCCCCCCCCACCACCCCCAAGCAGTGCTCCGAGTTGGTGGAAAGAAGCATGGAACCCTAATCTCAAGGCCTCTAAACCCTGCACCCTAAAACCATTATGAAAGCCCTGAACCCTAAACCCTAGACCCTAGACCCTAAACCCTAAACCGGCCCGGTGAAACCCCTGAACCGCCACAGGAGTTCTGGTTCATACTGCTGCTCGTGGTTGGCCGGTTTAGGGTTTAGGGTTTCGGGTTTAGGGTTTAGGGTAAGTGCATATATTTCTACATGTGGTTCCTTGTGAATGCTGGTGTGGCTATATGGTGTGTCTTTCTGGGGGATTCTACGACCCAGCGCCCCTAGTGCTCTTGGAAGCTCCTTTGACTTAGTAAGTCTACTTAGTATCCCCTAGAAACCCTATGTTGTAATCGCCATAACCCACCTTACCAACCCTACTTGCTAGGTCAAAAGGGCTTCCAAGCTAGAAATACAAACTCTACTTCACATAGGTCCGATGCCTTCGCTGTGGCGGCACTGGCCACGCCAACTGCGGACCACCACCGAAAGCGCCGCACCAGCCGGCGCGGGGGGAAGTGGAGGGCGTAGTGTCTGGGTTATACAGGGTTTAGCCTTTCAACCACATGTCACGCCGGTTAATGTTCAGGCTTACGATACTTACGAACCCTGAAAATCGAACCCCGGACACCCTAAACCCTAACCCCTAAACCCTACACCCTAAACTCTAAGCCCTAAACCCTAAACCCTAAACCCTAAACCCTAAACCCTAAACCCTAAACCCTAAACCCTAAACCCTAAACCCTAAACCCTAAACCCTAAACCCTAAACCCTAAACCCTAAACCCTAAACCCCAAACCAAGACAAACACATTTCAAGCCCAAGCCAGAGAAGGTTTCAGGGCTTCAGGTTGAGGAGCTCAGGCTTTGGGGCAGCGGGCTGATGAAGGGGGTTAGGGTTTAGAGTTTAGGGTTTAGGTTTTAGGGTTTAGGGTTTAAGGTTTAGGGGTTCACCAGAGCAGCTGACAGGGTTTGGGGTTTAGGGTTAGGGTTTAGGGTGTAGGGTTTAGGGTTTGGGGTTTAGGATTTAGGGTTTAGGGTTTAGGGTTTAGGGTTTGAGGTTTAGGGGTTCACCAGAGCAGCTGGCAGGGTTTGGGGTTTAGGGTTAGGGTTTAGGGTGTAGGGTTTAGGGTTTGGGGTTTAGGATTTAGGGTTTAGGGTTTAGGGTTTAGGGTTTAGGGTTTAAGGTTTAGGGGTTCACCAGAGCAGCTGACAGGGTTTGGGGTTTAGGGTTAGGGTTTAGGGTGTAGGGTTTAGGGTCTGGGGTTTAGGATTTAGGATTTAGGGTTTAGGGTTTAGGGTTTAGGATTTAGGGGGGTTAGTGATGAGGAATCGTTCTGAGACCTGATCACAGAGAGGGGAGGCACCAGCCGAAGCTCCTAAAGCCCCAAAAGGGTAAGGGCCTACGGATACTCACAGGGTTCTTAAGGGGGGGGGGGGGGGTCCCGGGTTCTTAAGGGGAGGGGGGGGGGGGGTATGTAAGCCAAGGCTCCGAATAATCCCTACTACATACTACCTAAGGCTCCCTAAGCTTTCCTAACGTTCTCTCGGTACCAACTCCCCTTTCGAACCCTCCTCCCTTTAAGAACTCTATAAGATTACCATCCCTCTTTAGGGTTTGGGGCTTAGAGTTTAGGGTTTAGGCCCTGCTTCGCCCTAAGTCCTGCCGGATATTGGGGGTCCCTGGGTCATTCATCGTGGCTTGCCTGCGATCGTTCCCCACGTGCTCTTTCTTGGGCGTCCCCTGGGCGATGTTGAGTTTAAGCACCGTAAAGGCCTAAACCCCTCAAGAAACCCAAATCAACTAAACCCTAAACCCGAAACCCTACACTCTAAACCCTAAACCCTAAACCGCCCAATCCCTAAATTCTAAACCGCCCAATCAGCAGGCGGCGGTGACGCCGATGCAAGCTGCCCACACGCAGGAGATGTTGCGGCAAATTGCCGCAGGCGTGGCAGTGGGATGGCTTTGGGGGTTTAGGGTCCAGGGTTTAGTGTTTAGGGTTTAGGGTGAGCCCTGAGATGAAGCAGGATTCAAACCCCCATGCACTTGAAGCACTTAAACCCCTGAGTCACACCTCCCCCTCCCCTTTTCTCTTACAAAGCTTACCAAATTTCCGACCTTAAATGCCTAAACCCGTACCCTTTCTTATTGTTCATCCAGTCTCCGAGGATAGGTTTGAGGGTTGCCAGCCCTAAGTGGAAGCGGTTTCGGGTTTAGGATTTGGGGTTTGGGGTTTAGGGTTTAGGGTTTGGGGTTTAGGGTTTAGGGTTTAGGGTTGAGTTGGTTTAGGGTTGAAAGGGGTTGGGATCTAGCTGTCAAGAACATCAGGTTCTTTTCATGCAGCCTTCCCCGCGCCGGGCGGCCTGCTTCCATACCCCATGTGGCGAAACCCTAAACCCTAAACCCTAAACCCTAAACCCTAAACCCTAAACCCTAAACCCTAAACCCTAAACCCTAAACCCTAAACCCTAAACCCTAAACCCTAAACCCTAAACCCTAACCCTAAACCCTAAACCCTATAGTTCAGGGTTTAGGGCTCAGGGTTCAGGGATTAAGGTTTAAAACACAAGGATGTAGGCATTTAGGGTAAGCCTAAGCCCAACCCGAGAGGCCGAGGTTTGGGATGATAAGCTTCTTTAAGGGATCGAGGCTGAGAGCTTCCGATTCACTGGGGCTTAGGGTCTAGGGCTTAGGTTTAGGGTTTAGGGTTTAGGGTTTAGGGTTTAGGGTTTACCTGTCAATCCCCCGTTCCATAAAAAACTGTCCTATTGAAGAGGCAGGAAAAATCCAGCCGCGCAAAAAATCCGTCCGCTTTAATGATGGTCAGAAACCTATTTCCTGGTGGAAACCAGACACCCACACAATTCTGCAGAAAAAGTGGCCTTTTCAGAAAAAGTGTCCTCTTGTTGGGTTTGCGTTGGGTTTTGGGTACGCTTTTTTCCCAACATTTTCCCAACATTTTTCCAACAAAGTACGGATTCGGTACGGTTTACGCTTTTTTGGGCTACCCCCCCCCCCCCCCAAAAAAAAAAAACAAAACCAACAAAACCCAACATTATGTTGGAAAAACGTTGGGTTCAGAGTACGCTTTTTGTGTTCTGCTCAGGTCACCTATTCTTTGGTGCACAAGACTCTGCACAGGGCTCGGGAAGGTTCCCCTGAACTCCGAAAATCCAGCCGCTTTGATCGTATTCCCCGATCCCAATAGAACACCAACACCTCGCTTTTGCACGCAAAAAACCAGAAAAAACCATAAGGACAGAAATTTCTGTCCGCCAGGATTAACAGGTAGGGTTTAGGGTTTAGGGTTTAGGGTTTACTCCAGGCCGGGCGCGCGCCAAGGCCTTCAACACGGCGCCGTGGCGGAGGCGCCTTCTAGTGAGGTCTACTTGAAGGACCCTAAACCCTTAACCCTAAGCCCTAAACCCTATACCCTATAACCCTAAACCCCAAACCTAAAACCCTGAACCCTAAACCCTTTGCAGGGTTGTGCTGTCTCTAAAAGTTGTAGCCAGGACTGACTGGCTGACGGTTTGAGTTTCATGTTTTAGGTTTTCTACTAGATGGCTAGAGATGCAAGTAGGCGCGGAAGTACCAAGGGTACCAACTAGAAACCTAGTTCCCCGAATTCCCTCACTTCTAAGTGCTCATGAACTTGCAACCAGGGGCTTCATGAGGAGCATCCAGTGGCTTAGGGTTCGGGGTGTAGGGCTTAGCGGGGTTGGAGTCTGGGGTTGGGGTTGAGGGTTCAGTTAGGGTTTAGGGTTTAGACTTCAGAGTTCAGAAGTCACAAGAGCGCTTAGACAGCTCTTAGGACTTCACGGGCCTTGGACCAGCTATCTAGTGATAAGTGGTATACTAGGCTGATGGTTTAGGGATTGTGGGTCTAGGGTTATAAGTTGCAAGGAACAGGAAACGGGAGTATAACCCAGCATACGTAGTTCCACTTGCCCTACTTCTCATCCCACTACAGCTAATTACACTTTGAACCTCCGCTCAAGGGATTAAGACTCGTACCCCTAAGGTTGTACCCCTAAAGGTTCCCTGAACACACTCCCAATATGGCCCTTATATTCCCGCAGGGATCTTTAACGAGGGCGCCCAAACCCAAGGGTAGAACCTTAAGGGTCCGAGGTAGAGCCCGATGCCAGCGGTTGAGCGTTCAACCTTTCTGTGGTGACTTCCTTGCAGCGTTTTGGAAAGGAAAACAAAGTTGGACTTCGCTTGACTTGCCTATTGTCTTCAGGGTAGAGTTTTGAGTTTAGGGGTTAGGGTTTAAGGTTAAGGGTCTACTTTGCTTGGCCCTAAGCCAAAACCTTTCTGCCGTGGAAGTACTTGGACGCTCATGGGTTGTAAAGGACTTTTACAGTAGAGTGACTAGAGTTATAGTTGGTTACAACAATCTTGGGGGTACTTATGGTCCTAGATTGAACTACTTATGAACCTTCAAGTAAGTTGTATGTGATTCACTAAGAACTTGCAATTTCGAGGGGCTACAATAATCTTTCAATTTCTCAGAATTCGCAAAATCTCGATGGCTACAATAACCCTTCAAAGAACCCAAAAGGCCAAAAGGCTTCAAGAGAACAGGACTCGCAGCCGCATAAGGGCCCCAACATCTGCAATCAAAAGCAAAGAACCGAAAACAACCCCCAAACCACCAAAACCCCCCAACAAAACCCACAAACAAAACACTAAACGTATGTCTTTCAGTGCACTAAAAGGCAGCAACAAAATCAAAAAAACAAGACCCGTCAAAACTTGACAAAACCTCCCCAAAAAATAGCCGGACACGAGCCCTATACAATTTCTATTTTCTATGAACCCTCAACCCTAAACCCTAAACCCCAAACCTTAAACCCTAAACCTTAACACACACCGTTGAAGCGCTCGCGCACAGCGGCAGTGCGGCGAGCACAGTCCTGTCCTGGATGACCAGAAGTCGGCAGAACAATTGCATCAAAGAGGGCTGCGGGTTACGCCCGCAGCCGCCTTCCGTACAGAGTCCGCGAGGAACATTAACACAAACACCCGACCATATGAGCCGGTGAACACTGTTTCCACCTCGCTGGACAGATGCCAGCGGTGGTATGACAAGAAATTCAAGACTACTTTGTATGTGCAGCCAATCTGACGTGGCCACACTCGAAACTGAAAGGAACAAACTGTAGGGAAAACACAAAGTCTGTGCAACCCTGTGGCTCAAGTTGGCCACTCAGAACTGAAGGAGTAAGAGATCCCAGAGGGGCAAGCTGCGATGTCCATAACATGGCCTTGGGGTTTTGAGCTCGAACTGGTAGAAGAGCAAGACAAACGAGACCACGCAGACATAAAGGACAATTTCGAAGTTTTCAAGTCAGGCATGTGTTTCTCCACGTGCTCACTTCCCGCTAACCTGAAATTGCACTCAAGGACCTGAACGCAGAGGCTACAGAGCAAGAGGGCCACTGCGCCCGGCAGCCAAATCATGTCAGCACCCGTTCGGGCATTATGCTCGTCAGGAACGGCAGCAGGTCCAAACTTGTCATCAAACACGTTGCAGGCATTCGACAACCAGTGTTCTGCAAATGGGTACGATTGCAATACCAGCAGTGTTGCAAACTGATGATACAACAGAAAATGCCCCTGCACGGCAGCAGTGCAAGAGCCCGCAGCCCACTTCAGAAAGGTCTGACTGGACTGTGGGATTGTCGTTTCAGGAGTACACCGAGCGCATATGCCAGTCTGCAACGAAGCATCGCGATGTTTTAACGCCTCACAACACAGGACAAGGCCTGTGAAACAATCGGTTTGGATGAGCGCTGTCCAGCTATTGCTTGTCGTCAAGCCCACGAAAGGCACCTTACCTGACATCATGGCAGTCCCCCGGCGATTAGTAGTAAACAGCTCCACCACTGGAAGGGGCTCGGGCCAGAACCTTAAACCCTAAACCTTAAACCCTAAACCCTACGTACCCTCCAAAGCAAAGCCAGGCCCGCAGCAACGGACGAGCCGCCGACTTCGAAGATGAGACTTTCAGAGGCAACATGCCATGTTGCGAAGAGGGGGAGGGTTTAGGGCGTGCAGGGTTTAGGGTTTAGGGTTTGGGATTTGGGGTTTGGGGATTGGGGTTTAGGGGGTAATTAGGGTTTAGGGGTTAGGGTTTAAGGTTTAGGGTTTAGGGTTTAGGGTTTAGGGTAAAAAGCCCCGATGCAAAGTCAGGAATTGGGGTGTGGGTTTGAAGGTTTTAGGACTTCAGGGTTTACGACATGAAGGGTACCTTGTTGGGGTTTTGATAAGGGGATCCTACTATTTGGGGGTCTACATTAGGGGTCCCTTATTATCGCAAACCCCCCCACTTAATTCTGCAAAGCCATCCATCATTTCGTTAGGCTGAGGGCTGGGATGTTCCCCCCGTATACCAACAGTCCTTAATCGGGATTATAGCAACCCCTACTATCATCCTTGTTCAGCACTGTTACAGTTCTTAACAGGGATCATAGTACACCCCCCCCCCCCCCACTATAATCCCTATTAGGGACTGTTAGTATAGGGAGTAACATCCCAAGCTGCGGGTTTGAGAGCCTTCGGGTTTGGAGCCAGGTTTGGGTTTAATTGTTCGGTGCTGGCGCAACAAACACAACATGAACTCCCGAAAGCCTAAACTCTACACCCTTAAACCCTGAACCCCTAAACCCTGAACCCCCAAAAACCCTTAAACCCTGAACCCCTAAACCCTCATACCCTTAACCCCCTAAACCCTGAACCCCTAAACCCTAGTACCCCTAAACCCTAACCCCCAAACCCTAGACCTTGAACCGCGGCGAATCTCGGAGGCGCCAGTTCCGGAGCTGACTGTCTGCGACTAAAGCCCTGGAGCGCCAGCGTGAAAAGGGTTTAGGGTTTAGGGTTTAGGGTTTAGGGTTTAGGGTTTAGGGTTTAGGGTTTAGGGTTTAGGGTTTAGGGTTTAGGGTTTAGGGTTTAGGGTTTAGTGTCTATAGGGTCTAGGGTTTAGGGTTTAGGGGTATTAGGGTTTAAGGGTACTAGGGGTTTTGGGGGTATTGGGTTTTTCTTTCGGGGCATTAGGGTTTTAAGGCATACGGCTTCGGCCCAGGTCATTGCCCGACAAAAACAGGAAGCACGCAATCATTTGGCCCACATCCGAGCATGTGGTTTCCCTAAACCCTATAAAGTCCTGCACCCTATAAGCCCTGTAAGCCCAAAACGCGAAGTCCAAAACCTAAACGCCAACCGTTTCGAGATGACCCTAAACCCTAAACCCTAAACCCTAAACCCTACACCCTACACCCTACACCCTACACCCTAAACCCTAAACCCTAAACCCTAAACCCTAAACCCTAAACCCTAAACCCTAAACCCTAAACCCTAAACCCTAAACCCTAAACCCTATAAACCCTAAACCAAGCGCTAGGTTTTCAGGATGAGGTCTCGGAGGTGGGTGCGCGGGAGCAACGTTGCGGCCCGCTTAGTGCATGGCGTTTGCCTGACGCATCGAAGGGCGCCTCCACGTCATGTGAGGGTTTAGGTTTTATAGGGTTTAGGGTTTAGGGTTTAGGGTTTAGGGTTTAGGGTTTAGGGTTTAGGGTTCTTTTTGGGGGTCGCTGTAAGGGGATTCTATTCTATTTAGGGGTTTTTTGAAGGGTACCCTATAATGGGAAACCCCCGTAGAAGGAGCCTATAAGGAGAACTTCACATCTCAATGGTGGCCTCAATCCCACGTCTCTTATCCCGAAGCCTTGGTCCTTAGGGTTTAGGGTTTAGGGTTTAGGGTTTAGGGTTTATGGTTAACTCGCATGCATCGTAAGTACACAATCTATGCGTGAAAGTCCGTGCAGCTTCCAGCACACCCCTGGCAACTGACACCGCAATGGGCAGCTGACGCGCGCAGCCACGACGCCCCGCGCTGCGCTCAGGAGCTAAGCCCTAAGCATCATCAGCCAAACCTACTCAATCAGAAGTTTTCCCGGGGGTTACTTTCGCCAATCTCTATACCCTCTGAACTATTCAGGGATACCCCTGAACCAAAAACATGGCTCTGCTCTTCTCACGGTTCCCTCGGCGCATGAGGTTGAGCCCTGAACCATCGTTGGAGGTTCCGAGTTCATGGGCATGCATACATGGCGTGTGAAGTAGGGCACCTGCTCTAATCGGCTTAGATCTTCATAACTTCATGTTGGGGTACTTAGTTAGAACCCTAAGCCCGAAGCCTCAAGCCCGAAGCCTAAGCCCGAAGCGCTACGCGCTAAGCCCTAAGCCCTAAGCCCTATAAGCCCCAACCAATCTATCAACCAGCCAGCCCGAAGCCCCAAATCCATTTTGCCTGGTAGGCTTCTTAAATCACTAGAACCCAGAGTAGGCCCTTATCCACTTTTTGAAGGGTTTGGGCTCCCTTGTAAATCCCTTTAAACCCAAAAAAAGGTACCCTTTTCATTCCAAGGTTACTCCTGGGTCTAGAAGAGCTCATGATCCTTGCCGAGTTAAACCCTAAACCCTAAACCCTAAACCCTAAACTCTAAACCCTAAACCCTAAACCCTAAACCCGTTTTGGGGCCCGCCTGCTCGGAACCTGGCCTGGCCCCCAACTGGCCACCTTGGCCTGAACCCTTCTGCTGCCCTGTGGTGGTGGCCTGTGACAGCTCACAACAGCGCGGGGGGGGGGGGGGCAAAAAAGGAAGTCGAGCACCAATGAAATGGTTGCACTGCGTTTGAAAACCCATGCCTTCGCCCCCCCCCCCCCCCCCCCACACCCCTGGGTGTGTCGGGGCGCCATTTCCACATCTTACTGCCGCTGCGCGGCAAGACGCCCTAAACCCGAAACCCTGAACCCTAAACCCTAAGCCCCAGACCCGAAACCCTAAACCCTAAACCCTGAACCCTGAACCCTAAGCCCCAGACCCGAAACCCTAAACCCGAAACCCTGAACCCTGAACCCTGAACAGGTTTCGCGTTGGCACCATGTCTGGCAGCCCACGCAAGGCGACAGTGGAGCAGGAGGGTCTAAGGTTGACTCTCTATAGGCTTGAAGCACCCGAAACCCTAAACTCCAAACCCTAGACCCTAAACCCTAAACCCTAAACCCTAAACCCCAAACCCTGGCCCTGACTCAAGGTTCCTGGGTCAAAAAAAGCCTTCGGACTCTGGCTGGGTTCAGAGCTTAGGGTTGTACTTAGCTGCTGAATAGGTACTTGGTGGTTCAGGATTTAGGGTTTAGGGTTTAGGGTTTAGGGTTTAGGGTTTAGGGTTTAGGGTTTAGGGTTTAGGGTTTAGGGTCATAACCTCAAGTATAACGGTACTTATAAGCCCCATAAGCAGACTTGGAGTTGGGGTTCTATGTAGCCATGAACCTCCAAGTAGGTAAGCTTCAACCTTGCTGGGGAGTTTAAGTCACCTGCCACTGCAAGGGTTAACCTGATCCTTATCGGTTTAGGGTTTAGGGTTTAGGGTTTAGGGTTTAGGGTTTAGGGTTTAGGGTTTAGGGTTTAGGGTTTAGGGTTTAGGGTTTAGGGTTCAGGAAGGGTTTAGGTCTTTTGGGCTTTGGGGTTTAGGCCTTAGGCCTTCGGATTAAGAACCCTCAGCCCTAAGCCGCCCTAAGCCCTGACCCCAAACCCGGGCTGAGGGTTCTTGAGTCGCTTTCGCCCGTGACCCTAAACCCTATGGATCCAAAACCCACCCTAAACCCGAAACAGGGCCTGGGGTTTAGGGTTTAGGGTTTAGGGTTTACGGTTTAGGGTTTCAACTCTAAGCCCCAAACCCTATTTTGAGCTCAGTGCCGGGAGCATGCGCATCAAAGCTCGTGTCCATAGCGGGACATCTTGGCCCCAGGTGAACTCCAGACATGCGGGACGTGCAGCAAGACCTGCGAGCCTCCGCGAGGAGGAAGGCCGACGCTGCGCCCGTGGCGCCTCTGAACCGCAAGGTCCTCAACTTGGCGGAGCGGTGCCGGGAACGGGCCCACCACATGTACGTCTCGGGCGAGAGACGGTGCCAAGCGGAAGTACTCGGAGAATGTGGTCACGGCCCATTGCCGAAAAGTCTCGAGGCCACTTAGTAAGTCCCCCGATCTTCCCAGTAAGCCCGATCTTGGAAACCCTTACTGAAAAAATCATGGGCCATGGGCAGTTATCAGTGAGACTATACGTAGGGTAGCTGGAAATACAAATGGTTACAAGAAACAATTGAGGGGGCGGCCCGGCGGGGCCGGGGGGTACTTCTAGCCCTACTTGTAATCCTAAACCCTAAACCCTAAACCCTAAACCCTAAACCCTAAACCCTAAACCCTAAACCCCCTAAGCCCTAAACACTAAACCCTAAACCCTAGAGCCCAGTCTCCCAGCCTAAAAGCCGCTACATGCCCTAGACCCATATGCTGCTCCCAGGCCCCCCCCCCCCCCCCCCACATGGTCCCCCATGGTACCGTTTAGGGGTTTAGGGTTTAGGGTATATAAGGTTCCTTTTTAATATTGGTGAGTGTATGTGCCGGGTGTCCTTTTGGGGATACAAAAAATATAAGCCCCACTTCATATGCTGCTCCCAGGCCCGAAACCCCCCCCCCCCCCCCACATGGTACCCTATGGCACCGTTTAGGGGTTTAAGGTTTAAGGTTTAGGGTTTAGGGTTCAGGGTTCAGGGTTTAGGGTTCAGGGTTTAGGGTTTAGGGTTTAGGGTTGAGGGTTGAGGGTTTAGGGTTTAGGGTTTAGGGTCCCTTCTCAGTTGCTGCGGCTCCCGGCGCGCGCGGATGCTGAGGCGGCGAAGCGCGCCCCAGCTTCGTTCTGATGTTTAGGGTTTAGGGTTTAGGGTTTAGGGTTTAGGGTTTAGGGTTTAGGGTTTCGGGTTCATGGTTTAGGGTTTCGGGTTTCGGGTTCAGGAAGTTAGGAGTAGGAATTCGGGCTCAGGCTGTTTAAGTCTAGCTTAGGGCCTCGGGTTAGGGCATCAGGGCTTTCGGGGTCAGAACTACGTAGGGTTTATGGAACCCTAAACCCTAAACCCTAAACCCTAAACCCTAAACCCTAAACCCTAAACCCTAAACCCTAAACCCTAAACCCTAAACCCTAAACCCTAAACCCTAAAGGCCCAAAACCTAAACCCTAAATTAAGCTTAGGGTAGCATGGCCGGGGTCCATTTTACATTAAGAGGCGCCGCCTTATAAGGAACCTTATTCTGGAGAAGTGACCATGTAGTCAGTTGAATATTTCCGGTATGAAGTACGCTACAGGATCCCGAAACCCTAGGTGTGGCTTTGACTTTTTGAATATCTGACATTCCCAAAAGACCCCGAAACCCTAAACCCTAAACGCCCTAAGCCCTAAGCCCCAAGCCCTAAGCCCTAAGCCCTAAGTCCTAATCCCCACGCCCTGCGCCCTGCGCCCTGCGCCCTGCGCCCTGCGCCCTGCGCCCTGCGCCCTACGCCCTACGCCCTACGCCCTACACTGACCCTAAACTGAACATTGGGTTTTGTATATGGTGCGGGCAAGGATGGCTTTGAGTCTGCTCATGTTCCGCCTCAGCAGGGTGGCACTGAAATGTGGCATGAAACACTGGGATTCAGGGTCTTCGGATATATCGGATTGATGGCAAACAGTAGGGTTTAGGGTTTAGGGTTTAGGGTTGAGGGTTTAGGGTTTAGGGTTTAGGGTTTGGGCTAGGGTTTAGGGTTCAGGGTTCAGGGTTTAGGGTTTAGGGTTCAGGGTTCAGGGTTCAGGGTTTAGGGTTTACGGTTTAGGGTTTAGGGTTTGGGTGTTCAGGCCCGGGGCAGGGTTTCAGGCCCCGCGTATGACATGTACATGTAACCCAAGCGCTGGGCCGCCTTGAGACAAAGCGCTCTAGGGTTTAGGGTTTAGGGTTTAGGGTTGAGGGTTTAGGGTTTAGGGTTTAGGGTTTAGGGCTGCTTGTTTAGAATCCTCCGCCCAAAACCCCTCAGAAGCATCCAGGTGCTTACTTCGCGCAAGCCTGGCCCTTCCATCCTCTGGTGACCACGCGCCGGGACGTGAAGGCTCTGTTCAATTTAGGGTTTATAGGGTTTAGGGTTTAGGGCTTAGGGCTTAGGGTTTAGGGTTTAGGGCTTAGGGTTCAGCATCTCAAAGGTCAAGGCTCAATAAGCCCTTAACCCTAAAGTCCAAGTAGCCCCTAAACACTAAAGCCCCAGGCCTAAACGGCCCTAAGCACTCAAGCCGAGGCCTAGAAGGCCCTAAACACCTAAGCTCAAGGCCCAGTAGCCCGTAAATCCTAAAGCCAAAGGCCAGTAGGCCTTAAACCCTACAGCCCAAGGCCCAATCGGCCCTGAGCCTTAAAGCCAAAGGCCCAATCGGCCCTTAAATCCCAAATCCCAAGCCCGGTAGCCTTTAAACGCTAGAGTTCAAGACTCACTAGGCCCCAAACCCTCAAGCCAAAGCCCAGTACCCCTCATATCCTGAAGCCTTCAACCTTCGAGCCCAACAAAATCCTAAGGCCCAATAGCTCTTAAATCCTAAAGCCCAAGGCCCGGGGCTAGGGTTTAGGGTTTAGGGTTTAGGGTTTAGGGTTTACGGTTTAGGGTTTAGGGTTTAGGGTTTAGGGTTTAGGGTTTACTCGCAGCCGGTGTTTGTATGTGTGTCTTTGCACCCTGCACCCTAGCTTCTTCGAGACAGTCCGCAAGACCGCATGCATAAACCCTAAACCCTAAACCCTAAACCCTAAACCCTAAACCCTAGACCCTAGACCCTAGACCCTAAACCCTAGACCTGAACCAGTCCTAGGCTAGGCTTTTAGGCCTTGGGGGTCCAGTCGGACTCGCTCGAGGCCGCGGAACGCTTCCGCGCCCTCTCCGAGGCAGGGCCTCCACATGTTTGAAGGATTTAGGGTTTAGGGTTTAGGGTTCAGGGTTTAGGGTTTAGGGTCTAGGGTTTAGGTTTTAGTGGCCCTTACTGTTGTGAGCCTAAACTTTGAACCCTAGAGTTCAGCAGGGTTTGGGTTCTAAGTCCGAAGCCTTGAGCCCTGAGCCCTAGGCCCTTAAGGACTCAAAAAGAGATGAGATCTGCAGGAGTAGCCCTAAACCCTAAACCCTAAACCCTACACCCTAAACCCTAAACCCTGAACCCTGAACCCTGAACCCTGAACCCTTTACCCTGAACCCTGAACCCGGAACCCTGAACCCTGAACCCTGAACCCTAAACCCTAAACCCTAAACCCTAGACCGCAACCCTAGAGGAAACAAAGGCTCGAACAATCGGGCGATATTGCTAGGACCCTTGGAGAGACTTGCACCAGCCACCGACTCCTGGCAAGATCCTAAACTGCTCTACCCTGAGTTCTGTATCCTGGTTCAGGGTTTAGGGTTTAGGGTTTAGGGTTTAGGGTTCAGGGTTCAGGGTTCAGGGTTCAGGGTTCAGGGATGAGAGTTCGAAGCTCTTGTGTTCTAAATTTCATGTGCTCAACCTGACTTGCCCTTCTCTAGGCCCCACACCGTTCAGCGCAAGCCCTAAACCCTACACCCTAAGTATGGAAGCCTGAGCCCTAAACACTAAACCCTAAACCTAAACCCCTAGACCCGTAAACCCCTAGACCCTCTCAACCCCTCAGCCCCTAAACCCCTAAACCCCTAAACCCTCAACCCTAAACAGCTAAACCCTAAACCCAGAGGCCTACTGGCAGATTGCAGCCGGCTCATTGCAGGCACGTGGGTTCTTGCTTCTTGCGCCTTGAAGAGCCCAAAACCCAAAACCCGAAATATGGCCGGCCCACGGGCACGGCGGTTTAGGGTATCGGAACATCCCCTAAACCCCAAACCCCAAACCCCAAACCCCAAACCCCAAACCCTAAACCCTAAACCCTAAACCCTAAACCCTAAACCCTAAACCCTAAACCCTAAACCCTAAACCCTCTAAACAGCCCGCGGACTGAACCTAGAGGTCAGGGGATGCCAGATGGGGCCGGAGCAGTTTGACAGCCGAGATGTGTAAGACCCTAAGCCCTAAACCCTAAACCCTAAACCCTAAACCCTAAACCCTAAACCCTAAACCCTAAACCCTAAACCCTAAACCCTAAACCCTATAATGAACTTAGCCTATATACATCTCAGAAAACCCTGAACCCTATAAACCTTAAGCTCTAAACCCCTAACCCCGCATCTTGAGGGGGTCATGGTGGGGAGAATCTAGGTGGGATTTTTTTTTGTTTAACGCTTTCCCTTTGGTGTCACTTCAGAAACAGTTGAACTTCAATTGTTTTTGGGTCTTCCTGGTTTGCAGGAACACACACGTTGAAGCTGTTTGTTTATCCCCAGGTTACTTGACAAGTCAGTCGAAGGTCAGTGAGCTGGAGAACGAGCCCCCCGAATCTTAGTATCAAAAGCCCGTATGATAAGGAGCACGTGAATTGGGCTTCTTGTTAGGGGCGTTCTCCTCGTTCATTAGTGCGCTGACTCACTTGTTCCATCTCGCTTGCTTCTTCACTGCGTTCGCTCTGCCTTTCACTCTCCATAAAGCCCATTTGAAACTCATTACGGAAGCCCTCTCGGGTTTCAGAGGATCATATGTATGAGACGTTTCAACGAGTGTTGGTGCCAACCTGCGTAGTGATTGCAAAGGTTGCATCCTATAACCCTATAACCCTATAACCCTATAACCCTATAAGCCTATAACCCTAAACCCTAAACCCTAAACCCTAAGCCCTAAACCCTAAACCCTAAGCCCTAAATTGCCCTAAACCCTAAACCACCGTCCTCAGGGCTACTCGGAAGAGGCGATCCACACCATGTGGATGTCCGAGTTTCTGTTCCAGGAGCTGAGTTCTTTAGGGTTTAGGGTTTAGGGTTTAGGGTTGAGGGTTTAGGGTTTAGGGTTTAGGGCTTAGGACCCTTAACCCTATAAACCCTAAACCCTACACCCCCTCAACGGGGCCCTCAACCCGAAGTATCCTGAGTGCTGAGGAAAACGAATTCTTTTGTCATACATCCGTTTGTTCGTATGGAGCGTTTCTTGAAACCCAAAACGCTGAACCCGAAACCGTAAACCCTACCTATGAGTTACGACTTTTTGCTTAAGAACCCCAAAAGAGCAAAACATGAAATTCCATATACTGCCCTTATCAAGGAAGATTTTTGTCGGGTTTCTTAAGCAATAAGTAGTATAGGAACTTGCTCGAAAGCAGCAGCCCAGTTGCGGGAATTCAAGATCTGGTCGCCTCCCTCAAGCTTTGGTGCCCTCAACCCCCTAAATTCTAAACCGTTTAGGGTTTAGGGTTTAGGGTTTAGGGTTTAGGGTTTCGGGTTTAGGGTTCAGGGAACCCTAAACCCTGAATCCTAACCCCTAAACATAGGGCCTAGGGTTTTGAGTCAGGGGTATAGGATTGAGGGTTCAGGGTTTAAGGCTTCGTGCAACTATGACCCAGAGTAGGCCACCAAAAGGGGCACCCTTTTTTATTCCTTGGTTTCTCTTGGGTCTAGTAACTAAATCCGGGGTACAGGGGCACTCCTGGAGGTTCATGAGCAGCTATTAGTGGATTGAAAGTGGGGTACTAGACTTCTGGCTGGCGATAACCCTAACAAAGTCCCCAAAATAGTAGGATTCCCTTATGATAAGGGCCTAATTCGGAAACCCCCTTACATCTCCGCTTCTATCTACCCATGAACCTTCACATAGGGTCGAGGGTTCTGGATCCGGGAGCTAGCGGGGCCTGAGCTTAAACTTAGGCTTAAGCCTAAACTTACAGGGTTGTTAGGGGCGGGGGGGGAGGTGCAAGGGGGGTAAGCTTCCCGAACGTTCCCTAGGTCCCTAGATACCTACCCCCCTGAACCACCCTCCCGTAAGAACCCTGAAACAAACCCTGAACCCGAATCTGTCTGCATGCCGTGCAGCTTTTAGCTCAAAATGCATAGCAGGCCTTTTCCTTATCCTTCTCGGCCGCAGAAGGATTGAGCTTTCATCAGTGCACCAGGCGGCCGGGCCTCGGGGGTTTGGCTTCGGGAAGGTTTCGGGTTTAGGGTTAGGGCTCAGGGCATATGGATCCAAGAAACCTTTAGCTTAACATTCTTATATATATATATATGTATGTAGATATATATATATATATATATATACATGTCAAAAAAGCACACTGTTCAGGGGTGCATATATATATATATATATAGATATATGTATTTATGTATGTATTTATGTATATATATATATATATTATTGAGAGTAGTTGTGCGAGTCTGAACCCGAAACTTCAAACCCTAAACCCTACACCCGAAAGCTCTAAACCCTAAAGCTCCTAGCCCTAAACCCTCAACCCTCAACCCTAAACCCTAAACCCTAAGGCTCTGGTCCCAAAGCCCCTCGACCTCCATGGCGCAAGCCGACCCAGGTCGTACACCCGCTTCCCACAGTCGGAACACAGAAGAACATGGGTGTTTCGGTTTAGGGTTTAGGGTTTAGGGTTTGGGGTTTAGGGTTTAGGGTTGAGGGTTTAGGGTTTAGGGTTTAGGGTTTATCGTTTAGGGTTTGGGGTTTAGGCATTTTTTTTTATCGTTTAGGGTTTAGGGCTTGCCCGTCATTACCCCTCACCACGGCGTTCTCAGGCAGGGGGCCAGGGACCCCTGTAGGACCCCCTGAAACTGCCTGAACCCCCCCCCCCCCCCCACGCCTAAACCCTAAACCCTAAACCCTAAACCCTAAACCCTAATCGATTTTAGGTTTTAGACTCCCGAGGTCAGGAAAACCCTAAAAGCAATCGAGTTGAGGCCTATACACCCTAAAAGGAATAGGTTAGGGGGGTTCTGTCACCTGACAAAGCGTTGTGTGGGCTAAACATGTTAGATGGCCCTCCACAATTGGGCCATGGCTGCTCTTCGCATTTCACGAAGCTTTGGATTGCAGCCATATTCCAGCAAGCCCTAAACCATAACCGTCAAACTCTGAAGCTAAAAGACCCGCAAGCTCTAAACCCTAAACCCTGGACGCCAAACTTCAAACCCTAAAGCTCGAAACCCTAAACCATTTTGACTTTTGAAAGCAGGTCGATGCCCTCGCCATGATTGCCTCTTGGCTTTAGGACTCTCGGGTCTTTAGCGGTTTCCAACCTAAGCCCTAGTGAGCCCGAGCTTGATATATATATATATATAGAGGTTTAGAGTTTAGGGTTCAGGGTTTAGGGTTAGGGTTTAGAGTTTAGAGTTTGAAATTTAAAGTTTCGAGTTTAGGGTTCAGGGTTAGGGTTTGGGGTGGGGGTTAAGGGATTAGGGTACCCTGAACCTTAAACTCCCCAACCTCAAAGCCCGTTTGGGGCTCACGGTCTGATTCTTCTTGAAGGCCCTGGGGGGCAGTTGCAAGGGTTATTTGTTGTTTAGGGTTTAGGGTTTAGGGTTTAGGGTAAAAAAAGCATCCTTATCCTTAGTCCCGGAACCCCTTTGTTTGAACAGCCCAGACAACTGAAGATGTGACAAATGTTTCCTGTTGCAGCAGTTCTTGACGCGTTCGTCTGCAATCAAGCCTTTTGTTGCACAATGCGGCGGGGGTCCGAAATAGATAGCCGGCATACCCCCAGTTTTGGTATCCGCTTAGTAGCTTAGGCTTGTGTAGCTAGTCGCTATTGCAAACCCCCCAGGCTTCAAACCCCAAGCCCCTAAACCCTAAACCCTAAACCCGAAACCCTAAACCCAAGACCGGTATGTGGACGGAATGAAGTGGCGCACGGCACTTCCAGCATGGCCTTTCCATAGCCCTAACCGCCAGGTCCCAAACTCCAAGCCCGAACCCTGTACAAATGATTTCTTTCAAGTGCCCGAAACGGAACACAATTTAGAGATCTGCTCGTGTGAAGTATGTGGCGCCTCGGCCGATAGGCTTCGGTGGTTAGGATTTGGGATTCAGGGGTTCGGGGTTTGGTCTACAGTAAACCCCGAAAAGTTGGAAACCTTTTTAAGGACAAATCGTGCTGGGATTCCCTATACTTTACTCTTAAGGATTGAGGCTATTGAGTTTCCAACTTTTTGGCTTCTACTATAGTGATGAGGGCTGCGCAAGAACAACTCTGTGACTCCGCGTTTGGTTTGCAACAAGCCAAAGCACGCACACTACGATGCCTAGAATCGGCCTGCCGCGAAGTGCCACCAATACGACGATGACATGGTCTAGGATTTAGGGTTTAGGGTTTAGGGTTTAAGGTTTCGGGTTTAGGGTTTAGGAGACGTGAACCTTGCGCGACTAAGTCGAGGGTGACCGCAGCATTGCGTCAGGTCCCTGACCACGGCAGCATGAATCTCCGTCCAAGCAGGTCACTTCCACAAGTTCCTCAAATTCGCCATGCCCAGGGTTTAGGGTTTAGGGTTTAGGGTTTCGGGTTTAGGGTTTAGGGTTTAGGGTTCAGGGTTTAGTATGCCCATGCCCGGTCGCCCTAACCCTTAAACCCTAACTCGAGTGTGTTCTGTCGAAGTCGAAGGGCTGATTGTTTGCGTATGGCCTGAGGGCGCGAAGGTAGGGGACACACCAGAGAGACTATAGGGTTTAGGGTTTAGGGTTTAGGGTTTAGGGTTCATAGAGGGCTGCAATTACTCTAGGCACCTTGCTGGGATTTAGAAAGGAAAGCATTACGATAAATGTGACGCGCCCAATCCGAAAACCCTGAACCCCAAACACTCAACCCTAAACCCTAAGCCCCAAGCCCTGCCCTGTTAGGGATCCACATTCGGGCCCATACTTTAAGCCCTAAACGCCAAGCCCGAAACCCTAAACCCCACACACTCTACTACTCCTCAGATGCTCCAGACCCCCTAAAACCCTCTCAGCCTCCTAGAATTAAAAACGAACGTCTCAAAACCCGTCAAAGAAAGCCCTCAATCCTGAAAAAAAGCTCCAAAACTCTTGTGCTTTGCAACCCTACATCCAATACCCCAAGCCGTTCGCGCCCAGGTGCGGCTTCCGTTGACATTTATCCTGGCGATCGGAGGCGTGCCTGCAGGGTTTAGGGTTTAGGGGTGAGGGTTGAGGGTTGAGGGTTTAGGGTGTACTGTTTAGGGCTTGGGGTTTGGGGTTTAGGGTTTATAGGGTTTAGGGTTTAGGGTTTAGAGTTTAGAGTTTAGGGTTAGGGTTTAGGTTTAGGGTTTAGGGTTTAGGGTTTAAGGGTTAAGGGTTTAGGGTTTAGGGTTTAGGGTTAGTTTTGAGTGTTGTTTGGTGTTTAAGGGTGCATAGGCTTAGGGTTTCCGGGTTTTGGTTTTTAGGGCCTTCAGGTTCTCGGATTGGCTTAGAAAGAAGGACAAACCGCGAAACGTTAGAACCTTACGTGGCGCGGCGGGAGCCCAGCCCTATAAATGGCTTTGGGTTTATCAGCGGTATCGGAGTGGGAAGGGTCAGGAAGTGCAAGCTATACAGACATGGTTGGTGGACTAAGCTGGGTTTGCATTCTGTTTGGCCTTCTGGAAGGAGAGGGACTGTCGCCCTGAAATCAAAGAACCTTCACACGCGAAAACCCAATGCCTCTACACCAGTAGACCCTAAGCCCCATAGACCCTAAACCCTAAACCCCGTAGACCCCAAACCCTAAACCAGCCTAAAGCCTACCTTGTAGTTGCCGACGCCTGACCCCAAACCCTAAACCCCTTACCCTTAAAATCCTTATCCCCTGAACCCCTGAACCGTAAACCTCTTACCCTCAAGTTGTAAGCCTTGCACACCCTCAACCCTAAACCCTAAACCCTAAACCCTAAACCCTAAACCCTAAACCCTAAACCCTAAACCCTAAACCCTAAACCCTAAACCCTAAACCCTTAGCGCAGCCCTAAACAAGCCCCAAAGCCTTCCAACAAGCTTGGAACCTTTGGCTTTAGGATTTATTAGGGTTTAGGATTTTGGGTTTAGGGTTTAGGGTTTAGGGTTTGGGGTTTTGCGTCCCTTACACTCCACGCTACCGGGTTTAAGTTTAGGGTTTGTGGTTTGGGGTTTGGGGTCTGGGGTTTATGGCTTAGGGGACCCACATAGGGCGCATCATCTTGGATCAAAGGGGTGTTTAGGGTTTAGGGTTTAGGGTGTTGGAGGTTTGTGAAGCTATCATCTGAACCGTAAAGCCCCCCCCCCCCCCCAATACCCGCAACTCTGTACCCCATCCACAGGGTTTAGGGTTTAGGGTTTAGGGTTTAGGGTTTAGGGTTTGGAAGGCCTCCTTATTCTGACGGCGGATGCGGAGCGCAGTGCCTTCGATCACAACGGCGTCCTGACAACGGACGACGAGGGGGATGTGACGCAGGCCGGGCGGAACAGGGTTTAGGGTTTAGGGTTTAGGGTTTTAGGGTTTAGGGTTCAGGGTTTACGGTTTAATTAGGGTTTGAGGGTTTGAGGGTTTGAGGGTTTGAGGGTTTGAGGGTTTGAGGGTTTGAGGGTTTGAGGGTTTACGGCTTTACGGTTTAGGGTTTTGTCTTCATAGGGTTCTTGGGGGTAGGGTAGTTTAGGGTGTTAGGCTTTTCGGGTTTAGGGCTTCGGGACCCCGAACCCTACACCCTAAACCCTAAACCCTAAACCCTAAACCCTTAACCCTTAACCCTTAACCCTTAACCCTTAACCCTTAACCCTTAACACGAAACCCTAAACCCTAAACCTTCTCTTCATATATATATATATATATATTATATATAAACCTTTGTAAATTCGTCGAATAAGGCAAATCCTTCGTCGATTAAGGCAAGTCCTTCGTCGATTAAGGCAATCCTTGCTCATTTGCCTTACCCTCTAGACCCTAAACCCTAAACCCTAAACCCTGAACCCTGAACCCTGAACCCTGAACCCTAAACCCTAAACCCTAAATCCTAAACCCTAAACCCTATACCCTATACCCTATACCCTATACCCTATACCCTATACTTTACAGGCTGTAGATCCGAAAACAAGGCCACCGCGGCCAGCGCTTCCGGCGCGGATGGCCTCCGCCAGTCCCAGGATCTGGCCCCTGGGTCGAAGGGTTTAGGGTTTAGGGTTTAGGGTGTAGGGTTTAGGGTTTAGGGTTTAGGGTTTAGGGTTTAGGGTCTAGGGTTTAGGGTTTAGGGTTTAGGGTTTAGGGTTTAGGGTTTAATAAGGGTTTAGGGTTTAGAGGTTAGAGTTTGGGGTTTAGGGTTCAGGGCTTAAGTATGGGGAAATTCGCGGCTTGAGCTGTGAACCCTCGAACCTCAAACCCGAAATCCCCGATCCCTGAACCAAAAACACCAAATAGTGTGAACATCTGGACCCTTGACCAATAAACCCGATTGAGGGTGTCCTCCATAGGGGTTGAGGGGGCTCAGGGGTTTAGGGTTTAGGGCCTGGGGGAGGGACGGTCTGAGGCATGCAAAGTTGGCGCGGACCTAGGATTAGATTTCTCTTTCTTTTTCTCCGCACCTGTCGAAAGTAGGACGGCTTATGACATGACCGATCCAATCGGGGGTTAACGTTAAGTTATGGTGTTCTGAACCCTAAACCCTAAACACTAAACCCAAAACCCAAAACCCTGAACCCTAAACCCTAAACCCTAAACCCTAGACCCTAGACCCTAGACCCTAGACCCTAGACCCTAAACCTACCTTGGACCACTAAGTACTACATAAGGTTTGTACCCTTGGGCTTGGGGACGCTTCTCGAAGATCCTCTGAGATAAGGGCCGTACTAGCGGCAAATTGCGGGAACCTCTTCAGGGGTACATCCTTGGGGGTCCGAGTATGACTATCTTGAAAACCCTAAGCCCGAAAACCCTAGCCCTAAACCCTAAACCCTAAACTGTAACCCTAAACCCTACACCCTACACCCTAAACCCTAAACCCTAAACCCTCAACCTCAACTGCTACGCGCAGCCGCCCAGGCAGCCTCCGAGCATGTGGACGATCAGAACACATCGGAGGGAGGAACTTCGGGAGACTCGAAACTGCTGAGGGTTGACAGAGCTGCGAAGGGTCTAGGGTTTAGGGTTTAGGGTTTAGGGTTTAGGGTTTAGGGTTTAGGGTTTAGGGTTTAGGGCTTACGGCTTGGGGCTTGGGGCTTGGGGTTTGGGGCCTGATGCTGCTTGTATTCAGGGCAGTTGTGGCTGTGCGCCTATGCTCCTTCTTGAAGGATCAGGGACTTGCGGAACCATGGCCAACCCCCTTTAAGGTTTATTCCCCTCCAGACAGGCTCCCCCACACCCCCCCCCCCCCTCCTCAAGTAGAACTGGCTAGTTGCCCCAATGACAGCTGTGCACCCCATTCCCTAAACCCTACACCCTAAAGCCCGAGCCTAAACGGCGTTGACTCTGCAACCTTGAGTCTACGTTTGGAAGTATGGGCTCATCGGCATGAGGGAACCTTGCGTTACGTGACCCCCTTGGACTCCCCCCCCCCCAAACCCTAAACCCTAAACCCTAAATCCTAAACCGCAAGAACCCTGTAATCTACAATCGTGTCAGCCAGCCCTGTCACCCTTGAATCAAGGGATGAAGACTCGTACCGGTAAGGTTGCACCCCAAAGGTTCCCCTAAATATACTCCTAATATGGCCCTTATATCAGCTGAAGCATCCCAAGGGTACAGCCTTAAGGTCCAAGGTAGAACCCCTAGATTGAAGCCATCCAAACCTTGCTGGCCGGTTTGCCATTGGGGAGAAGGTGTCTAGGATCCAGCGCAGGCCCATTCTTTTCGGGTTTCTGTTTCCCTTAGAAGCCCCTTTAAACCAAATAGGGCACCCTGTTTTTTAAGCCTAGTTTGCTTGGGTCTAGGTGAAGCTTTTTGCGTTTTGAGGGGTTTGTACCGCGTCAAACTTGAAAGGCTACCTGCGTCGAAACGAAACGTACTGTAGACCCGCCTGTTGCTTCCAAACCCCAACCTCCATTCTGCAGGATCAAGTGGAGCACCTGCAGATCCCAGTCACCCGCACGTGCCGTGGACTTTGGGCAAAAGGGGCTGCGGTCCGTAAAGCTGGGAGTTGAAAATCCGAAGCTAAGTAGCCTTACGGGATCAGGAAGAGATTCCCCAAAAGGGGGTGGGGGGTTCCCTATACGAATGATGTTAGGATGTTTGTTGGGTGCATTTTGGGGTACAGCACCTCTGTGTGGAAAGTTCCCAAAGAAGGTTGCCTTAGTAGGGGGCTATTGGCCCCCTGAGACCCCCCCCCTCCCTCATAAGCCACTGTGGGTCTTAGGTGCAGACCTGAACCCTAAACGCTAAACCCTAAAACCGAAACTCTAAACCCTAAGGTTTCCAAGTGCTGAGGGGGTTCAAGGTTTTTGGACTGATGGGTTCAAGGAAGGTTTTGGCCACGCAGGCTCGTCAAGAGTAGTTTCATGGTCCCTTAGTATGGTCCCATACCTTTTACAGTGCGGGACTTAGGAGTTTACAGTGTATACACGGATATAGATGAGCTCCCCAAGTATGGGACCACACTTGACTACATGCCATTGTAGTCCTGAGGGGGTTTAGGGGTTAGGGTTGGTTTAGGGTTTAGGGCTTAGGGCTTAGGGCTTAGGGTTTAGGGCTTAGGGTTTAGGGTTTAGGGCTTTGGGCTTTGGGCTTAGGGTTTAGGGCTACTGCCCACAATCCCTGACTTACTGTGTTTTTGTCGCGCCATCTCCATGTCCTGTCCCACAAGTAGCTCTCAACAAGCGCCCAAGGGTGCTCTTGTGTCAGTATCCCTAAACCCTAAACCGTAGGGTTTAGGGTTTTGGGTTCAGGGTTTAGGGTTTAGGGTTTAGGGTTTAGGTTTTGGGGTTTAGGGTTTAGGGTTTAGGGTTTAGGGTTTAGGGTTTAGGGTTTAGGGTTTAGGGCAACATTGAAACGGACCAAAGGCTGACCTTGCGAACCTCTCACACCGGCTCGGCTACCTACACTTCCGCAACCAAGAGGAGGAGCACCTTCTGGCTGGTTCTTATAGTAGGGAATGAGGGGTTTAGGGTTTAGGGTTTAGGGTTTAGGGTTTAGGGTTTAGGGTTTAGGGTTTAGGGTTTAGGGTTTAGGGTTATATCATCCCTTAGGAGGGAATGCGGGGTTTAGGGTTTAGAGTCAGGAGAATGAGGGAAGTGGGGTAAGCCCTAAACCCAAACCTTACAGCAGGGTAACCACCTAAAGATGTGGACGCCCATGACGATCACAGGACTCTGACAGGGTCAAGGTCGTAAGCCTTTGTAAGCCAAAAAGGGTCTGTTAGGGGTTAGGGGTTTAGGGTTTAGGGTTTAGGGTTTAGGGTTTAGGGTTTAGGGTTTAGGGTTTAGGGTTTAGGGTGTAGGGTTTGGGATGTAGGGTTTAGGGTTTTCATGGGACTCTACATCGATCCTCTACGAGAAAATCAGGGCCATGTCGAACCTTAAACCCTAAACCCTAAACCCTAAACCCTAAACCCTAAACCCTAAACCCTAAACCCTAAACCCTAAACCCTAAACCCTAAACCCTAAACCCTAAACCCTAAACCCTAAACCAGTCCTAAGCCCTAAACCCGGGTGGCCGCCTCACACAAGCGACGGGAGGAAGACCTCCGGCAGTTTTCGAAGTTCCCGACTATGGTGAGGATACTTGAGACGCGGGCACCCTGTCTGTTACCCTAAACCCTAAACCCTAAACCCTAAACCCTAAACCCTAAACCCTAAACCCATGTACCTATATAGTCTACACCCGTGTACCTAACTACACCCGTGTACCTAATGAGGAGCCCCTTAGGGTTCAGATTCATGTACACATATGGTATCTTCGGGTTTTCTGTCTCCACCATGGGCCCTGTTCCTGGACCTTCATGGAGCATGAGCCGTTTCCTTATCTAAATTAGCCAATAGTTGAAATTTGCACTTTTTTGGGTTTCCTTGTTTGGCAGGAAAACTAAAGCTTGACCTGTTTAGCTTGGTTATTGGAAAAAGTAAGTTATAGCTTAGGCCCCCCAGAAAGTGCCAAAAAAGGGGATAAGGAGGGACCCGTAGAAAGTAGCCCCTTAAATAAGACCTAAAGAACCCCTCAGGTCCCTGATAAGGGTCCCTCCTTTAATCCCTTGATTCTGGTTGACTTGCACTGTTTTTGTCCGCTCCTCTGGGGGTTGGGATAACAGTCAGACCCTCAGCCCGCAACACTACGACTACACCCTACGTTCTGAACCTTTTAACCCCAAATCCGATCAAAACACTACAGGAGAAGCCCTCTGGAGTACGGTCTTTTGGATCTCCTATAAAGTACGGCACCCTTCTAAAAGCAAGGGCCCCAAAAAGGGACTGCCTCATTTGGGGTATGTACTAACCCCTAAACACTACGCCCTAAGTCCTGAACCCTAAACCCTAAACACCAAACCCTAAACCCCAAACCCTATCCCCTAAACCCTAAACCCTAACGCCTGGCTGAGGAAAAGAAGGTCATCGACGACAGCGACCACTGGAAACATCAGTTGGAAAGGAGCGCTCTCGAACGGTTGAGCCCTAAACCCTAAACCCTAAACCCTAAACCCTAAACCCTAAACCCTAAACCCTAAACCCTAAACCCTAAACCCTAAACCCTTAAACCCTAAACCCTAAACCCTAAACCCTAAACCCTAAACCCTAAACCCTAAACCCTAAACCCTAAACCCTAAACCCTAAACCCTAAACCTAACCCTCAAACCCAACAAGCCCCAGGGTTTAGGGTTTGGGGTTTAGGGTTTGCGGGCATTGGGTTTCAGATTTTGGTCTCATCCACTCGCACGTCAAACGACCGCAGTATGTAGGGGGTTGGGCTTTGGGGTTTAGGGTTACAGGGGGTCTACAGGGTCTAGGAGTTTAGGATTTTAGCAGGCCCCTGTTGGCACTGTCTACTAAGTTCGAGTAGACCTCAAGTTACCCCATGGGTCCATGTACCTATATAGTATATACTTGGGCCACAGAGCTGCTATATGGGAACCCCTTTGAGGCCCAAGTATGCGTTTGTGGTCTCTTTAAGCAGAGTTTCTGTTTTATAGGGCATATATCCGGGGTTCTTATTAGGGTATCTAGGGGCCATATTAACAGAGAAAGAGGCCACCGGCCTTTAACATACAGACTATATTATATAGGCATATGGACCCAGGGTTAGAACGCCCCAAAACCCTGAGCCAACATGCTCGGACATGCTCGAGGCTCAAATCGGGGCCCTATGATCCCTAAACCCTAAACCCTAAACCCTAAACCCTAAACCCTAAACCCTAAACCCTAAACCCTAAACCCTAAACCCTAAACCCTAAACCCTAAACCCTAAACCCTTAGCCCTATCCGAAGCGCGTGAGGATTGAGAAGGAAAATGAAGAGTTCCATGGTCTGATCCACAAGCTGCTTGTCACTCCATATGTTTAGTTTAGGGGTCTAGGGGTTTAGGGGTCTAGGGGTCTAGCGGTCTAGGGGTCTAGGGTTTAGGGTTTAGGGTTTAGGGTTAAAATCCAGGAATCTACAGTTTTCACCCTTGACCCTAAACCCCAAACCCTAAACACAAAACCCCAAAGGTTTGCTTTCACAGCTAATGCTGGCGACAGGATTAGACGAAGTGGCAGTGTCTTGCAACAAAGTGTTCTAAAAAAGAAGATGTTGAAGTGTTGTGGAATGCATAAACGTCAGAATTGGTACGATACTTAATTAGAGACTATAGTCGCTAAATAAGACAAAGGTTACTGATTAAGGTTACGGTCATTAAAATTGTGTACTGTTTAAGAACTAAGTTTTTATTTCATTAAAGACGAATTTCCATTAACTAGCGAAATGGTGCTTAAATTATGTCGAATTTTACCTATTATTGCCTTAATTACGATAAGTTTTCTTAATTACTTACTTTTGGAATCCCTGGGAGTCTGCAAGCCTAAGCGCAGTATGCCCGTTTCCGTGGGCGCAGCCGCAAGCTCAGTGAGGCAAGTCGCCTGAGAGCCCTCGAAAGGATCGGAGTACGCGTTGTCCAGTGCCGAGCATGGGGACTTGGTGCGCCCGCGACTCTTTTGCGCTTGGCGGAATCAGAACTCCCGGACTCCACGCCGTGCGTGCGATTTCCGTTCCTGCGAGACGGTGACTTTTGCCGACCAGGCAGCTTCGACAGCCTTGTGAGGACCTGCTTACGCACCTCCCTTGCCAATGCATCGACTAAGCCTGTACCCTTTGAACCCTGAGCCAGATTCGGTGTTAGGGCTTTGTTGGCTTAGGGTTCTAGGGTTTTAGGGTTTTAGGGTTTTAGGGTTTTAGGGTTTTAGGGTTTTAGGGTTTTAGGGTTTTAGGGTTTTAGGGTTTTAGGGTTTTAGGGTTTTAGGGTTTTAGGGTTTTTAGGGTTTTTAGGGTTTTAGGGTTTTAGGGAGGCGGGTTTAGGGTTTAGGGTTTAGTCTAGGGTCAGTCATGGGACATCTGCGGCGGCTTGCTCTCTTTTTTCTGAGCCAGCCCCGGACGGCTCTAGCTTCAACAATGGTTTAGGGTTTCGGTTTAGGGTTCAACATCTGGGACTACATGCCGGCTCTCATCGCCCTTAAGACAGGATCAAGGGGAGGTTGTCCCTAAGCACTCGAACACGAGATCCTATATAGGGGTCGGAAAAATGACTAATAACGTCCCCTTCTGGTCCCTATATTGTACTATAATTAACCCCCCCCCCCCCCCCCCCCCGAACAAACCCTGTTCTAATTATTAACGCTCCTACAGCTACAGTAGGGTGTTTGAGGGTGTACGTCTTGGCTGAACTCGTATCGAGGGCTCAGGGCTTCAAGAACTGCCAAAGTTGGCGGAAGCGCTTGGCATCGCCCCAGCTGGGACTCAACAGGGCTTCTGAGGGTTTAGGGTTTAGGGTTTAGGGTTTAGGGTTTAGGGTTTAGGATTTAGGGTTTCGGGTTTAGGGTTTGGGGTGGGTTTAGGTGTGTAGGGCTTGGAGTTGAGGGTTTAGGGCGTATGCTCGAGTCTCACAAGTTCTGAAAGGCTACTCGGAAAGGCGCCCACGCGGGCACAGACAGACTGGCATAGGGTTTAGGGTTTAGGTTTTAGGGATTAGGATTTAGGGTTTAGGGTATCTGCATCCACGTGGGTTTTTTCCCGTCACAGCAGGGGCATCCCGAATGTTCGCCCAAAAGCTCAAAGTACCAATTCCAGGAGCTTGCTTGCTGTCATTTCAGCACACGCAAGCTTTGATGATGAGGATCAGGAAGCTAACCCTAAACCCCAAACCCCAAGCCCCAAACCCCAAACCCTAAACCCTAAACCCTAAACCCTAAACCCCAAACCCCAAACCCCAAACCCTAAACCCTAAACCCTAAACCCTAAACCCCAAACCCTAAACCCCAAACCCTAAACCCTAAACCCTAAACCCTAAACCCTAAACCCTAAACCCTAAACCCTAAACCCTAAACCCTAAACCCTAAACCCTAAACCCTAAACCCTAAACCCTAAACCCCCCCCAGGTTCGGTGCGGCCGTCAAGGAAGACCACCTCACCAAAGTGCACAAAGTGATGACGGTTCTGCGTTCCTGGCCTTGCTTCTTAGGGTTTAGGGTTTAGGGTTTAGGGTTTAGGGTTTAGGGTTTAGGGTTTGGGGTTTGGGGTTTGGGGGTTGGGGTTTGGGGTTTAGGGTTTAGGGTTTGGGGGTTGGGGTTTAGGGTTTGGGGTTTAGGGTTTAGGGTTTAGGGTTTAGGGTTTGGGGTTTGGGGTTTGGGGTTTAGGGTTTGGGGTTTGGGGTTTAGGGTTTGGGGTTGGTTTAGGTTTGGGGTTTGGGTTTTGGGTTTAGGTTTAGGGTTTAGGGTTTAGGGTTTAGGGTTTGGGGTTTGGGGTTTGGGGGTTGGGGGTTGGGGTTTAGGGTTTAGGGTTTAGGGTTTGGGGTTTAGGGTTTAGGGTTTAGGGTTTGGGGTTTGGGGGGGTTTGGGGTTTGGGGTTTCGGGTTTAGGGTTTGGGGTTTGGGGTTTGGGGTTTAGGGTTTAGGGTTTAGGGTTTAGGGTTTAGGGTTTGGGGTTTAGGGTTTAGGGTTTGGGGTTTCGGGGTTGGGGTTTAGGGTTTGGGGTTTAGGGTTTGGGGTTTGGGGGTTGGGGTTTGGGGTTTAGGGCTTAGGGTTTAGGGCAAAACCCGAACCCCTGAACGTCTCAAGGAGATAGGCCATCCTTCACCCAAAGAATTCAGCCCTAAACCCTCAGAAGAGTCCCCAAGTAGTACTCATGAATGTCAGCCGTCTGTCAGGGTCTGGCAGGTTTCTGGGTTGAGTCGAGGGGTTGTGTGTGGAGTTGTTTGGGCAGGGGCGGGGGGTGGGGGGGGGGGGGGACAGGTGCAAACCCTCAACCCTAGACCCCAGCCCCTAGCCCCTAGACCCTAGACCCTAAACCCCAAACCCTAAACCCCAGCCCGGGACCCGATTTTGCTGGTGGGAGAACTGGCGCCATGTTGGGCAAGACTGCTTCCTTCGAGTCGGTCAAGAGAAAGGCCTAAAAAACCCTAACCGCCCTACCCCGGTTCAGGGTTTAGGGTTTAGGGTCCCCCCCCCCCCCCCGGACACACCCACCCGGTGGGCGTCGTAGGAGTCGTAGAGTTTAGGGTTAGAGGCTTCCCTAGGGTTTGGGGTGCAGAGGGTTTAGGCTTCAGGGAGTTAAGGGTTTAGGGAGTTTGGGGTTTCAGGAGTTTAGGGCTTAGGGATATAAATGTGTACCGATCGCTTGTTAAGACTACAACCTGTATTCTGAAATATGCTTTGGGATGTGCCCCCTTCTACAGTCCTCAATAGGAATTTATAGTACCCCCCTGTTATAATCCCTAGTAAGGACTGTTTGTGTAAGGGGGAACATCCCACAATCTCCGAACTACCCACCCAGGAGCTCCCCAAATCGCAAAGCCCGAAGCCCTAGCCTCGTAGCTCTAAACTCCTAAACCCCAGACCCCGTGATTTCTAAGTCCCAAACCCCAAAACCCTAAGTATCCCTAAACCTCAAACCCCCAACCCTAAACCCTGAATATCCCTAAGCCCTAAACCCTAGATATGAAGCCCGTGGCCCAAAACAAATCCCAGATGGCGACAACGCCTCGAGTGACAACGTCTCGCACGAAGACTCTTGGGCTACTTGAGAATATTTTTTGAATTTATTTCTTAGGTACAGTACTGAAATTCCCTGAACCATAAACCCTAAACCCTACAGATTCCAAGTTCAGTATAGGACTCCTCCCACTCGCACGAAGCGGAGTCGGTCGGGCTGGACGATGATGCCGAAGACGAAGATCCCCGGACCTAACAGGGGGTTTAGGGTTTTTAGTGCTTGGGTAGTTCTCTATGTTAGGGTCCTTGTCTTGGGTCCCTGTACAGTACGGCACCCTTGAAAGAAGCCGTCAGATGTGGCAGGGCGTGTGATTTACAATGTTTCAAGAGCTTATGTCACACATCTGCAAGTCACGCATGCACGGCTGAGCGCAGCGCAGAAGAGCTTATAGTAAATAGCTTTTCGGAGTTGGGGCAATCTTGTCTGAAATCTAGGGGAGTGGTGTTTCGGCAGCCCCGCACTCCCCAAACACACAAAAAGCCCTCAAGCCTCAACTCCAAAGTTCTCAAGGGGCTAGACCCTAAACCCTAAATCCTAAACCCTAAACCCTAAACCCTAAACCCTAATTAAACCCTAAACCCTAAACCTGGACTTCGCCTTCCGGAGCTTCAGGGACGTTATGTAAGGCTTTAGGAGGCCTCACCCCTAAGACCCTCAATCCCCATGTTCAAAGTTTGAGGGGTTTAGGGCGAGGGTTTAGGGTTTTAGGGTTTAGGGCTTAGGGCTTAGGGCTTGGGGCTTGGGGCTTAGGATTAGTTTTAGGGTTTTAGGGGTTGTAGGGTTGATCGTGCTTATATGGTTTATAGGGTTCGAGGGGTTTTTGGCCTTGAGGGTTCTAGGTTTAGGTTTTTTGGTTTGTAAACCCTAGAAGCCTTCGTTATAAGCCCTATGAACACTGTAAACCCGATTGGCCCCATAAACCCTCCACGGCCTATAAGCCCTACAGTAGCCACAGGAACGGCCGGACGTGACGAACCTGAATGGCAAGGTGGAGGAGAGGGCTCACTCCGCGGCTCCGGCCCATATGCTGGATTCGGTAGTCGTGCCTGTCTCTGGTTCCAAAAAAGTTTCCCCAGAAACACAGAAAAAAAGAGGCTAAAACAACCCTAAGCCCTAAACCCTAAACCCTAAATGCTAAACCCCAAACCCAACCGTAAATCTTTGAAAGCCCTTCAATGTCAGCCTGCCCAAGTTGGGCGCATCTCGAGAGTTCTGCAGTCGACTCCCTCAGCCCCCAAAATCCTCAAGCCCTCAAGCCGCCATCCCCCCTAAACCCTCAAACGGCGGTGGGGTGTAGGGTTTAGGGTTTAGGGTTTAGGGTTTAGGGTTTAGGGTTTAGGGTTTAGGGTTTAGGGTTTAGGGTTTAGGGTTTAGGGTTTAGGGTTTAGGGTTTAGGGTTTAGGGCCGAAGCCCTAATCCCTAAACCCTAAACTTTGCCCTAAACCCTAAACTTCCGAACCCCATCTAAACCCTAAACTTCAGCATCCCAAACTCCAGCACCCCAAAACCCGAGATCTGTGAGGAGTCTCGGGGGCAGGAGAGGGCGGCACTTTGGGGGCTTTCGGGCTCGGAGGTTTAGGCGGTTTCAGAGTTTTTTGCGTTTTCTCTTTTTTGGCAATTTAGGGTTTATAGAGGCTTGAGTCAGTGAGTGAGGGTGTTTAAAAGGATTTTCAGGAGTTTAGAAAGGGTTTGGCGGCTTGGGAAGGTATGTTTGTTTAGGTTTGGGTGTTTAGGTGTTTAGGGCTTAGGGGGTTGAGGATTTAGGCTCTAGGGGTTTAGGAGTTTGGGAGTTTAGGTGCTTAGGGACAGGGAGCTTGAGGCTTACTAGAAGTCTAGTGTTGGGGGGTTAGAGTTCTTCTTCTCGAGAATCTCAAAAGAATTGTTAATAATTAGGGTTCAGGAGTTTGGGGGGATCTAGGGTTGAGGGCGCAACGTTTAGGAGCTTCGGGTTCAGCAGTACAGGGGATTTGCGGTTAACCCAAGCTTTCAACCCCCTAATCCCGAAACCCAAACATTTGAGAATGTGCCATCCCCTTCCCCAACCAACAGGACCTGAATCCTAATTGGGCAAGTAAAAAAAACTTAAGCTTAGACACCTCATCTCAAGCTAACCCTAAAGCCCTGAAACCCTAACATCCTACACCCTAAAGCAATGAAGCCGAAAGCCCGTACCCTCAACCTTAACCTTCGCCCCCTCCAAAACAAGAAGGTATCAAAATCCTAACCCTAAACCCTAAACCCTAAACCCTAAACCCTAAACCCTAAAACCCTAAACCCTCCCTGAGGATTCCGCCGTCGGCTGAGATGTGAGGTGGCCGGTTGTTGGCTTTCGCCTATAGGGGCTCCTGAACTCATCGCAAACCTTCAACGAAGCAACGGCCATCCCATCCCCTGAATCTCACACAGTTTAGGGCGTAGGATGAAGGAGGTTTAGGGTTTAGGGTTTAGGGTTTCGGGTTTAGGGTTTAGGGTTTAGGGTTTAGGGCAAGAGGGTTTAGGCTTGAAGGGGCTTACTGAACTTATCAAAGGGTGCTTACTGAACCCTGGTTTCGTAAGTTGCCACCCACTTCCCTACGGAGTGCTACTTGCAAATCTTTGCGGGGTTATGTTCATGGGGATGGTTTCCTCCTCTAAACCCTAAACTTAAACCCCCAAACCTCTATCCCCAGCACTTTACTATGTATTTCCAGGAAAGGTTCCTGTTTAGGGTTTAGGCTTAGGTAAACCCCAAACCCTAAACTTTAAACCCCAAACCCCTATCCCCAGTACTATGTATTTCCAGGAAAGGTTCCTGTTTATTCCCAGCTTGCTGGGCAACCAAGAAGACTTCCACTTGGTGTTGTGTTTGCGTTAGTGTTTGTGTGTTCCCCTTATACTAACAGTTATTGGGATTGTAGTACCCCCTATTATCATCCCTATTAAGGACTGGTAGTTTAAGGGGGAACACCCCAATTTGTGTGTAAAGGGAAAGAAATATCAAGCAATAACGATACATGAATACAATACATAAATACATACACAAATAAGTTTATACATATATATATATATATATGAGGCAGGAACCTTTACGTATGATTTGACATAGGTCTTTTGTTTATATACAATGGACTGTTTAAACCCTAATCTCTTTGGCCAGACACTTTCTGTTGCTGGCTCCTCCTGCCACAAAAGCAGAAGCATTTAAACCTTTGGAAGCTCTTATAACTACTACATATTTAAACTTCAGCAGTTCAACCCTTGTTTTTTTTGAGAGAAAGGCAGTAACCACAGAATTGACGAGATTTCGGGCTTAGGGTAATGGACGGAAGGTTTCTACAAAGAAAGGGTCTAACCGAGTCTAACCACAGAACTTGACGAATTTGGTGTGTAGGGTTTAGCCAAAGGCTTTTGAAGAGAAAGGGTCTAACCGACGCGCTTTTCTATACCGTATTGTTTTTACAAAACCCACAGAAGCTACCTGAAACTAAATTGCACAACGTTCGTTTCGGTTGCTTCTTTATGTTTGCTGTCTTTGTTGAATAAGTTGTTCTTTCCGTAGACCTTGCGCTATTTCTCTTTTCTCAATGCATTTTGTTTTGTTGTTGCAGAACAACAAACTCTAATCGAAACTAAGTTGCTCAACTTCAATTCCTTTTTTTCTCTCTCTGAAAATATGGTGGTTTCCATAGCCTTGTGCTGCTGTTCAATGCATTTTGTTTTGTTATTGTAGTATGAGCCACAGAATTCAATCGAAAGTCATGTGTCTAGGTCATCTGAAAGCTCTTTTATCTCTGTGTAGGTAATGAGTGCCCTTGCCTCTTCTGAAAAGGGTCCTCCAAGGGCTCCCCTCTCTCCTTCTTCTTTTTTGGGGAATGACAGAGCTCCTGATTTACACCTTATGAAAAAGCCTTTCTCCTACTTGAAGAAGTGTTTCCTAGAAAGAGATAGAGGAGATCTTCCATTTCCTCGAGAGACAGATCTTTCATTGAAAACAAACACAGGAGGACTTTCATGTCCCATTAAGAGAGAGAGGAGCTCTCTCCTGCTGCATTAAAAGATAGAGGACATCGTTCGTGTCCAGTTTTCATTTCCTATAAAGGAGAGGGGGGAGGGGGAGGGGGGGGGTGGCCGGCTTAAATAGGGTTTATTTGGAAGCTGAGGGTCGTGTTGTGGTGTGGTAGATAGAAAGGAAAGGGCATGAGAAAGTTGCTAGAGGAGCTCTTCAATTCCCTTCCTTATCTCCTGTGCTCTTTTCCTTCTTATTGCAACAGGAGAAGACAGGAAAAGGGCTTCCATTCCCATCTTGTTCTTCCTTTCTTGTGTTTTTGTCATTTAGAGAGGAACAGGAGAAGAGGAGGGAGAGAGAAGGAGAGAGGAGAGATACAGGGAATCCAACTTCAATGGAATAGCAAAGAAAAGAATAGAAGAGAGATGAATAGAGAAGAGGGAGAGACAAAACAAGGCGCTGAGAAGATGGCACTCTTCTTTATCGTTCCTCCCTCCCTTATCTCTCCCTTCCCTCTTTCTTTTCGAAATAAGAACAACTAAACAGGAAGAATTATGCAAAGGAGAACAGTAAGAAAAAAGAGCAGAAGAGATAGGCCGAGAAGAGGGATATGATGAAGTACGGCAAGGTCCACGCGCAAGGAGTCACCCTCTGCCTTACCTTCCACTGCTTTATCATGCAAGTTCCTTTCTTGTGTTTTATCAGTTAAAAGAAACTAGAAGGAGAGAAGGGAAAGGGACGTGAGAGGGGAGAGAGATAGCAAGGAGGCCACTTATTTTTCTGGAAGGGTACTGAACAGAAGAGAGGAGACAAGAAACAAGGAGACGGAGGAACGCAACAAGGCACAAAGGAGATGGCACTCTTCTTTATCTGTAATCTCTCCCTTCTTTGTCTCTCCCTTTTCCCTCTATAATTAAACAAGACAAGACTATTCTTGCTCTTCGCAGATAGGTGCCCCCTCTCCTCTTCAGGAAGCCCCCTTGCCCTCATTTTGCTTGCTTTCTGAAACGACAAGGAAGCAACACATAGAACGAGAGGAAAGGTGGAGCTCTTCAATTTGTTTCCCTATCTCTTTTTTCTTTTCTTTTTTCATTCAAAAAGGCAAAGAAGCTTCCTTTTGTGTGTTTTTGAGATTTAAAGGAGAACAAGAGAAGAGAAGGGAGAGAGAGAGAGAGAGAGAGAGAGAGAGAGAGAAAGGAGAGAGAAAGGAGAGAGAAAGGAGAGAGGAGAGATCAAAAGTAATGCAACTCTAATGGGAAGAGCAATGACAAGAATGGAAGAGAAATGAAGGCAGGCGAGGGAGGCGCAAAAATCAGGCAAAGAGAAGACGGTGCTCGTTTTCATCTTTCCTCTGTTTCTTATTTTTCTCTTCTCTTGTTCATGTCCGTTAGAAAGAAAAGACAAAAGGAAGAACAATTAATGAACATGTAAGCAAACCCAGCTGATGCTCATGATTTCTCCCTCTCTCTCTCTCTCCCTATATATGGGCGATGGAACGGGTGTCCTGTTTGATCGTTTTCTGCATCTTCAAGCGAGGAAAAGGGACCCCACAAGAAAGCACTTAGGGTGTCCCTTTTGCTCGTTTGAAGACACAGCAAGCGATTAAAAGGGACGCCCGTTTTGGGTTGGCAGCAAGCCCAACTGATGCTCATGATTTTTCTCTCTCCCCATATATGGGCGATGGAACGGGTGTCTTTTTGGATCGTTTTCTGCATCTTCAAGCGAGGAAAAGGGACACCACAAGGAAACACTTAGTCAGGGTGTCCCTTTTGCTCGTTTGAAGACACAGAAGGCGATTAAAAGGGATGCCCATTTTGGATCGGCAGCAAACCCAGCTGATGCTCATGATTTCTCTTTCTCTCTCTCTCTCTCTCTCTCTCTCTCTCTCTTCCTGATAGTTTTCTGCATCTTCAAGGGAGAAAGAAGGGCACCACCCAAGAAAGAATAGTAACATCAGATGTAGGGAGGGAAATTGAAGGGCTCCTCTCTTTACTTAGTCATTCCCTTTCCTCTCTTCTTATCTGTTGTTTTCTTCGCTTAAAAAAGCAAAGTAAGGAAAAGGATATTTCCTGAAGAGGAGGGAGGGCACCTATCTGTAAGGAGCAACCGTTTAGAGGGGAGCAGGAGAAGAGGAGGAAGAGAGAAGGAGAGAGGAGAGATACAGGGAACCCAACTTCAATGGAATAGCAAAGAAAAGAATAGAAGAGAGATGAATAGAGAAGAGGGAGAGACAAAACAAGGCGCTGAGAAGATGGCGCTCTTCTTTATCTTTCCTCCCTCCCTTATCTCTCCCTTCCCTCTTTCTTTTCGAAATAAGAACAACTAAACAGGAAGAATTATGAACAGGAGAACAGTAAGAAAAAAGAGCAGAAGAGATAGGCCGAGAAGAGGGATATGATGAAGCACGGCAAGGTCCACGCGCAAGGAGTCACCCTCGGTTTACCTTCCACTGCTTTATCACGCAAGTTCCTTTCTTGTGTTTTATCGGTTAAAAGAAACTAGAAGGAGAGAAGGGAAAGGGAAGTGAGAGAGGAGAGAGATAGCAAGGAGGCCATTTTTCTGGAGGCGTGCTGCCGTGTTTGAAGAAAGCAGGGCGGTTCAACAGTACCAAATTTTCAAGACAACCTCTAAGAAAATTTGGTACTGTTGAACCGCCTTGTTTTAAAGGAAACAGGGCGGCTCCGTTGCCTCTTAAAGGAATGAGATACTTTTTTCGAGAATGAGAAAGTGCCGTTTCCACTTTCATAGGAAAGGAAAGAGAAGTGATATGAAGCAAGCTTCTCCGCCTCTTAAAGGAATGAGGTACTATTTATCTGAATAGGAAATGAGAAAGTTCCTTTTCCACTTTCAATTGGAAAAGAAAGAGAAGCGATTCTGCGGCTCGGAATTCCTCTACCTGGTCCCTACCTTGTAGCTCCTCTACTTACGACATCTTGGCATTAGCTGGCAAAAAAGGCAACCGGACTGAGATGAATAGAGCATGAGAAAGTTCGTTTCCACTTTCAATCGGAAAGGAAAGGGAAACGATTCTGGAACTCGGAATTCCTCTACCTGGTCTGTACCTTGTAGCTACTCTGCTTCTTGGTATTAAATGAAGAGCGCCATCGCTGTTTAACAAGACATGAAGAGTCCCTCAAAGCATGACAAACCCCCTCCAGTCCTCAGGAAGAAAAAAGACAGCTCCTTTATCGCTTCATGCCCTGTAAGTCCTAATCGGATAGGGATCCATGAAGAGTTCGTCTAGCTGTTAACAGAGGCACCAATCTATTTCCCAATAGGAAAGGAGCATGACAAAGCGAACGAAGACATAAAGCCAAAAGCCCCTGTACTTCGTAATCGGAGAGGGGAACGGGAGAGCGTGACAGAGCTTTTGCCTCTTTAAACAGCAATGAAGAGAGCTCCTCTACCTCTTATAAAGGAATGCGACACGAGAAAGTTCCCTTTCCACTTATATTAATGGGAAAGGAATGAGAAACGATTCTGGAACTCGGAATTCCTCTACATGGTCTCTGCTTTGTAGCTCCTCTACTTCCTAGTAGTTACTAAATGAAAAAGCTCCTTCTCCGTCTAACTTAAAACATTAAGATTTCCTCCAGCTGTTAACATGTTAACATAGGCAATGTATTTCCCACTGAAAGAAGCATGACAAACCCCTCCCTTACCCAGTAAGAATGAAGACATAAAGCCAAACGCCCCTTTACCTTGTAACCGGCTAAGGAATGGGAGAGCGTGACAGAGCTTTTGCCTCCTTAAACGGGAACGAAGAGAACGCCTCTACCTCAAAGGAATGAGATACTCTTCTCTGATTATGCCATGAGAAAGTTCCTTTTCTTTTAATGGGAAAGGACAGAGAAGTGACTCTAGAAACTCGGAATTCCCCTACCTTGTATATAGCTCCTCCACTTCTTGGTATTCAACGGAAGTTTAACTAGATTTTGTCCGTCTTCTATTCGGAGAAATCACGAGAAAACACAATGGCCACACTCTGGTGTGATCTACTCGCTGCCTTTTTACAAAAGGAGGCACGTAGATCGCACCAGACGTCCGTCCTCTGTTTGGAGAAATCACGAGAAAACGCGACTGCAAAAATCTCGCGCGACCGACTCACTGCCTTTTCTACAAAAGCAGAAGCATTTAAACCTTTGCAAGCTATTATAACTATTACATATGTAAACTTCAACAGTTCAACCCGTGTTTTTTTTGAGAGAAAGGCAGTAACCACAGAATTGACGAGATTTCGGGCCTAGGGTAATGGACGGAAGGTTTCTACAAAGAAAGGGTCTAACCGAGTCTAACCACAGAACTTGACGAATTTGGTGTGTAGGGTTTAGCCGAAGGTTTTTGAAGAGAAAGGGTCTAACCGACGCGCTTTTCTATACCGTATTGTTTTTACAAAACCCACAGAAGCTACCTGAAACTAAATTGCACAACGTTCGTTTCGGTTGCTTCTTTATGTTTGCTGTCTTTGTTGAATAAGTTGTTCTTTCCGTAGACCTTGCGCTATTTCTCTTTTCTCAATGCATTTTGTTTTGTTGTTGCAGAACCACAAACTCTAATCGAAACTAAGTTGATCAACTTCAATTCCTTTTTTCTCTGAAAAAATGGTGTTTTCAATAGCCTTGTGCTGCTGTTCAATGCGTTTTGTTTTGTTATTGTAGTATGAGCCACAGAATTCAATCAAAAGTCATGTGTCTAGGTCATGTGAAAGCTCTTTTATCTCTGTGTAGGTAATGAATGCCCTTGCCTCTTCTGAAAAGGGGTCCTCCAAGGGAATGACAGAGCTCCTTATTTACACCTTATGAAAAAGCCTTTCTCCTACTTGAAGAAGTGTTTACTAGAAAGAGATAGAGGAGATCTTCCATTTCCTCGAGAGACAGATCTTTCATTGAAAACGAATACAGGAGGACTTTCATGTCCCAGTAGGAGAGAGAGGACATCGTTCATGTCCAGTTTTCATTTCCTATAAAGGAGAGGGGGGAGGGCCGGGGGGGGGGGGGTGGGTGGCTCAAATAGGGTTTATTTGGAAGCTAAGGCTCGGGTTTTGCCCATGGCAAAGAGAAGATGGTATTCGTCTTCATCTTTCCTATCCTTCTTGTCTTTCTTCTCTCTTGTTCGTTTCCCTTTGAAACAAAAACCCAAAGGAAGAACAATGAAAATGAAAGGAACTCGCTTTCTTTTTCCGTTTGGGAACAATGAAAAGAACCGAGGAGATAAGGCGAGAGGAGGCATATGCTGAAGCATGGAGAGGGGCCACGGGCAAGCAGCTAACCCCGCTCACGTTCCCAACCATTGAAAAAGGATAAGAAAGGACAAGGGCCTCCATTCCCCTCTTATGTTTTCCTTGTGCTTTTTGTCGTTGAAGAGGACGGAGAGAGAAGGAGGAGGAGAAATAGACAGGATCGCATTTTTAATGGGAAGAGCAAAGACAACAATGGAGGAGAGATGAATAAAGGATAAGGAAAGACAAAACAAGGCACAGAGAAGATGGGACTCTTCTTTATCGATCCTCTCTCCCTTATCTCTCCCTTCCCTTTTTCTTCTTGAAATAAGGAAAACAAAAAGGAAGAATTAAGAGAACAACAAAGGAGAAGGGTAAGGAAAGGAAGCCGAGAAAAGGGATATGATGAAGTACGGCAAGGTCCACGCGCAAGAAGTCACCCTCTGCTTACCTTTCCCCTGCTTTATCATACAAGTTCCTTTCTTGTTTTCTAATCAGTTAAAAGGTAATAGATGGAGAGAGGGGAAAGGGAAGTGAGAGAGTAGAGATCACAAGGATGCCTTTGTTCTGGAAGCGTACTGCAAGGAATAGAAGAGACAAGAGGCAAGGGGAGGGACGGACAAAACAAGGCGCAAGAAGATGGCATTCCTCTATATCTATCATCTCTCCCCTGTCCCTTTTGAATGAGAAAAAAACCTTTCTTGCTCTTCACAGATAGGTGTCATCCCTCCTCTTCAGGAAATCCCCTTTCCCTTATTTTGCTTTTTGAAGCGAATAAGAACAAGAACAGGTAGGAAGAGAGGAAAGGGAAATAATAAGTAAAGAGAGGAGCCCTTCAATCCCCCTCCCTGTCTCTTATGTTCTTTTCCTTCTTGGGGGGTATCGTTCTTTCTCCTTTGAAGATGCAGAAGACGATTGAAAAGGACACCCGTTCCATCGCCCCTATATATAGAGAGAGACATCATGAGCATCAGCTGGGTTTGCTGCCAATCCAAAACGGTGTCCCTTTAATCGCTTTCTGTGTGTCAAACGAGCAAAAGGGACACCCCTAAGTGCTTTCTTTTGGGATGTCTTTCTTTTTGCCTTGAAGACACAGCAAACGTAAAAAAGGACGCCTGCTTCCGTCGCGCATAGAGAGAGAGAGATAGAGAGAGACTGAGAATGAATGAGTGAGAGATAGAGATAGGGACAGGGAAAGAGAGCAAGATAAAGAAAGAACGAAAGAAAGAAAGATAGCGACAGGGATACAGACAGAGAGAGAGAGAGAGTTTTCTGTTCGGGGGCATCCTTTTTTCTCGCTTGAAGATGCAGAAAACGATCCAAAGGGACAGCCGTTCCATCGCCCATGGCAAAGAGAAGATGGTACCCGTCTTCATCTTTCCTATCCTTCTCCTCTTTCTTCTCTCTTGTTCGTTTCCCTTTGAAACAAAAACCCAAAGGAAGAACAATGAAAATGAAAGGAACTCGCTTTCTTTTTCCGTTTGGGAACAATCAAAAGAACCGAGGAGATAAGACGAGAGGAGGCATATGCTGAAGCATGGAGAGGGGCCACGGGCAAGCAGCCAACCCCCAACCATTGAAAAAGGATAAGAAAGGCCAGGGGCCTCCATTCTCTTTGTTTTTTTCCTTTTCTTGTGTTTTTTGTCTTTGAAGAGGGAGAGAGAAGGAGGAGGAGACATAGACAGGGTTGCATTTTTAACAGGAAGAGCAAAGACAAGAATAGAGAGATGAATAAAGGAGTAGGAAAGACAAAACAAGGCACAGAGAAGATGGGGGACTCTTCTTTATCGATCCTCTCTCCCTTATCTCTCCCTTCCCTTGTTCTTTTCGAAATAAGGAAAACAAAAAGGAATTATGAAAACAGGAGAAGGGTAAGGAGAGGAACAGAAGAGATAGGCCGAGAAGAGGGATATGATGAAGTACGGCAAGGTCCACGCGCAAGGAGTCACCCTCTGCTTACCCTTCCCCTGCTTTATCATACAAGTTCCTTTCTTGTTTTTAATCAGTTAAAAGGTAATAGATGGAGAGAAGGGAAAGGGAAGTGAGAGGAGCGATCACAAGGATGCCATTTTTCTGGAAGCGTACTGCAAGGAATAGAAACAGGAAGCACAGAAGACGCATGAAAAGGACACCCGTTCCATCGCCCCTATATATAGAGTGATATATCATGAGCATCAGCTGGGTTTGCTGCCAATCCAAAATGGTGTGCCTGTAATCGCTTTCTGTGTCTTCAAACGAGCAAAAGGGACACCCCTAAGTGTTATCTTTTGGGATGTCTTTCTTTTTGGCTTGAAGACACAGCAAACGTAAAAAAGGACGCCTGCTTCCATCGCACATAGAGAGAGAGAGAGAGATAGATAGAGAGAGAGAGAGAGAGAGATATAGAGAGAGAGAGAGAGAGTGAGACTGGGAATGAATGAGTGAGAGATAGAGATAGGGACAGGGAAAGAGAGCAAGATAAAGAAAGAACGAAAGAAAGAAAGATAGCGACAGGGATACAGACAGAGAGAGAGTGCTTTTGTTCGGGGGCGTCCTTTTTCTCGCTTGAAGATGCAGAAAACGATCCACAGGCACAATCGTTCCATCGCCCATGGCAAAGAGAAGATGGTACTCGTCTTCATCTTTCCTCTCTTTCTCCTCTTTCTTCTCTCTTGTTCGTTTCCCTTTGAAACAAAAACCCAAAGGAAGAACAATGAAAATGAAAGGAACTCGCTTTCTTTTTCCGTTTGGGAACAATGAAAAGAACCGAGGAGATAAGGCGAGAGGAGGCATATGCTGAAGCATGGAGAGGGGCCACGGGCAAGCAGCCAACCCCCAACCATTGAAAAAGGATAAGAAAGGCCAAGGGCCTCCATTCCCTTTGCTTTTTTCCTTTTCTTGTGTTTTTTGTCTTTGAAGAGGAGGGAGAGAGAAGGAGGAGGAGACATAGACAGGGTTGCATTTTTAACAGGAAGAGCAAAGGCAAGAATAGAGAGATGAATAAAGGAGCAGGAAAGACAAAACAAGGCACAGAGAAGATGGGACTCTTCTTTAGCGATCCTCTCTCCCATATCTCTCCCTTCCCTTTTTCTTTTCGAAATAAGGACAACAAAAATGACAAAAAGGATGAACCATGAAAAAAGGAGAAGGGTAAGGAAAGGAACAGAAGAGATAGGCCCTTGAAATGGGTCTGAAATTTGCAGTCTCCCAGGAAGAGGGACTTTAAAACCTAGGAAAAATGATTTTTCCAGATTTTAAGGATTTGAAGGAATTTAAAGAGTTTGTGGGGGCGCGGAGCCGTGACTCATTTCAGGCCCTGAGATGAGTCACTGTGTGTGTTGAGGGGGCACGGAGCCGTGACTCATTTCAGGCCCTGAAATGAGTCACTGCTTTCGTTGAGGGGGCACGGAGCCGTGACTCATTTCAGTCCCAACTAATTGAAATAATTTAGATAAAATCCTGTCCCAACTAATTGAAATAATTTAGATAAAATTTGAATAATTTGAGTAATGTAAATAATTTCGGGCCTGCAGAAAGGCACGGCTCGATTTGGCCAAATTTTGCCGGGCAGCCTCCGGGCAAAATTTGGCCAAATCGGGCTGCTCTTCGCATGCGATGAGAAATGCGCGGCTCGATTTGGCCAAATTATACCGGGCAGCCTCCGGGCAAAATTTGGCCAAATCGGGCTGCTCTTCGTACGCGATGAGAAATGCGTGGCTCGATTTGGCCAAATTTCGCCGGGCAGCCTCCGGGCAAAATTTGGCCAAATCGGGCTGCTCTTCGTATGCGATGAGAAATGCGCGGCTCGATTTGGCCAAATTTTGCCGGGCAGCCTCCGGGCAAATTTTGGCCAAATCGGGCTGCTCTTCGTATGCGATGAGAAATGCGCGGCTCGATTGCGATGAGAAATGCGCGGCTCGATTTGACCAAATTTTGCCGGGCAGCCTCCGGGCAAAATTTGGCCAAATCGGGCTGCCACGCACAAAATCTGCCTGGATCTACGCGGGGCTGTTTCTTACAAAAAAAGTGCCGCGTAGATCCAGGCAGATTTTGTCCTTCGTGTTTTTTGACAAAACACCATGGACAAAATCTGCCTGGATCTACGCGGGGCTGTTTCTTACAAAAAAAAGTGCCGCGTAGATCCAGGCAGATTTTGTCCTTCGTGCTTTTTGAGAAAACACCATGGACAAAATCTGCCTGGATCTATGCGGGGCTGTTTCTTACAAAAAAAAGTGCCGCGTAGATCCAGGCAGATTTTGTCCTTCGTGTTTTTTGAGAAAACACCATGGACAAAATCTGCCCGGATCTACGCGGCGCTGTTTCTTACAAAAAAAGTGATGCGTAGATCCAGGCAGATTTTGTCCTTTGTGTTTTTGGAGAAATCACCATGGACAAAATCTGCCTGGATCTACGCGGGGCCCGGCAAAATCTGACCAAAGTGACGCGACCCTAATTTATATAATTTACATAATTTTTATAATTTGAATAATTTAAATAATTTAAATGGAAAAGGAGGGGGGGCTGGCCCGCTTCCGGGGGAGGACCGGGCTCGTGATTTAGTATTGGGGGGAGGCCCGGGCTCGTGATTTAGTATTGGGGGGAGGCTCGGGCTCGTGATTTAGTATTGGGGGGAGGCCCCGGCTCGTGATTTAGTATTGGGAGAAGGCCCGGGCTCGTGATTTAGTATTGGGAGAAGGCCCGGGCTCGTAATTTAGTATTTAGTATTGGGAGAAGGCCCGAGGCTTTTTTAATAGTTTTAAAAGTTTTAAAAGTTTTAATAGTTTTAAAAGTTTTAAAAGTTTTGAAAGTTCAGGAATCTCATGGCCGGTTAGTATTGGAAGGAGGCCAGGGCTTGTAGTTTAGTATTGGGGAGAGGCCTGGGCTCGTGATTTAGTATTGGGGTAAGGCTCGGGCTCGTGATTTAGTATTGGGGGGAGGCCCGGCTCGTGATTTAGTATTGAGGGGAGGCCCGGGCTCGTGATTTAGTATTGGAGGGAGGCCCGGGCTCGTAATTTAGTATTGGGAGATGGCCCGATGCTTTTTTAATAGTTTTAAAAGTTTTAAAAGTTTTAATAGTTTTAAAAGTTTTAAAAGTTTTGAAAGTTCAGGAATCTCATGGCAGGTTAGTATTGGAGTGAGGCCCGGGCTCGTAGTTTAGTATTGGGGGGAGGCCTGGGCTCGTGATTTAGTATTGAGAGGATGCTCGGGCTCGTCATTTAGTATTGGGGGGAGGCCCGAGCTCGTGATTTAGTATTGGGGGGAGGCTTGGGCTTGTGATTTAGTATTGGGGAGAGGCCCGGGCTCGTGATTTAGTATTGGGCGGAGGCTCGGGCTCGTGATTTAGTATTGGGGGGAGGCTCGGGCTCGTGATTTAGTATTTGGGGGAGGCCCGGGCTCGTAATTTAGTATTGGGTAGAGGCTTGGGCTTGTGATTTAGTATTGGGGAGAGGTCCGGGCTCGTCATCTAGTATTGGGGGAAGGCCCGGGCTCGTGATTTAGTATTGGGAAGAGGCCCGGGGCCCTGGCCAGGAAATTCCCGAACTTTTAAAACTTTTAAAACTATTAAAACTATTAAAAAGGCTTCTTTTTAATAGTTTTAATAGTTTGGGAGGCTTTTTAAAAGTTGAAACCATTAAAACTATTAAAACTATTAAAAAGAAACCTTTTTAATAGTTTTAATAGTTTTAATAGTTTTAAAAGTTTTAATAGTTTCAAAGGTTCAGGAATCTCCTGGCCAAGGCCGTTTCGTTTTAATAGTTTTAATAGTTTGGGAGGCTTTTTAAAAGTTGAAACTATTAAAACTATTAAAACTTAAAAAGGAAAAGGCCTGGCCTGGAGATTCCCGAACTTTTAAAACTTTTAAAACTATTAAAACTATTAAAACTATTAAAACTATTAAAAAGGATTCTTTTTAATAGTTTTAATAGTTTGGGAGGCTTTTTAAAAGTTGAAATTATTAAAACTATTAAAACTATTAAAACTTAAAAAGGAAAAAGCCTGGCCTGGAGATTCCCGAACTTTTAAAACTTTTAAAACTATTAAAACTATTAAAACTATTAAAACTATTAAAACTATTAAAACTATTAAAACTTTTAAAAAGGCTTCTTTTTAATAGTTTTAATAGTTCGGGAGGCTTTTTAAAAGTTGAAACTATTAAAACTATTAAAACTATTAAAAAGAAGCCTTTCTAATAGTTTTAATAGTTTCAATAGTTTTAAAAGTTTTAATAGTTTCAAAGGTTCAGGAATCTCCTGGCCAAGGCCGTTTCTTTTTAATAGTTTTAATAGTTTCGGAGCCTTTTTAAAAGTTGAAACTATTAAAACTATTAAAACTATTAAAACTTAAAAAGGAAAAGGCCTGGCCTGGAGATTCCCGAACTTTTAAAACTTTTAAAACTATTAAAACTATTAAAACTATTAAAACTATTAAAAAGGCTTCTTTTTAATAGTTTTAATAGTTTGGGAGGCTTTTTAAAAGTTGAAACTATTAAAACTATTAAAACTATTAAAACTTAAAAAGGAAAAGGCCTGGCCTGGAGATTCCCGAACTTTTAAAACTTTTAAAACTATTAAAACTATTAAAACTATTAAAACTATTAAAAAGGATTCTTTTTAATTGTTTTAATCGTTTGGGAGGCTTTTTAAAAGTTGAAATTATTAAAACTATTAAAACTATTAAAACTTAAAAGGAAAAAGCCTGGCCTGGAGATTCCCGAACTTTTAAAACTTTTAAAACTATTAAAACTATTAAAACTATTAAAACTATTAAAACTATTAAAACTATTAAAACTATTAAAACTATTAAAACTATTAAAACTATTAAAACTATTAAAACTATTAAAACTATTAAAACTATTAAAAAGGCTTCTTTTTAATAGTTTTAATAGTTCGGGAGGCTTTTTAAAAGTTGAAACTATTAAAACTATTAAAACTATTAAAAAGAAGCCTTTTTAATAGTTTTAATAGTTTTAATAGTTTTAATAGTCTTAAAAGTTTTAATAGTTTTAAAAGTTCAGGAATCTCCTGGCCAAGGCCGTTTCTTTTTAATAGTTTTAATAGCTTAGGAGGCTTTTTAAAAGTTGAAACTATTAAAACTATTAAAACTATTAAAAAGAAACCTTTTTAATAGTTTTAATAGTTTTAATAGTTTTAATAGTTTTAAAAGTTTTAATAGTTTCAAAAGCTCAGGAATCTCCTGGCCAAGGCCGTTTCGTTTTAATAGTTTTAATAGTTTCGGCCCCGTTTTAAAAGTTGAAACTATTAAAACTATTAAAACTATTAAAACTTAAAAAGGACAAGGCCTGGCCTGGAGATTCCCGAACTTTTAAAACTTTTAAAACTATTAAACCTATTAAAACTATTAAAACTATTAAAACTATTAAAACTATTAAAAAGGCTTCTTTTTAATAGTTTTAATAGTTCGGGAGGCTTTTTAAAAGTTGAAACTATTAAAACTATTAAAACTATCAAAAAGGCAAAATTTGGCCAAATCGAGCCGCGCATTTCTCATCGCGTACGACGAGCAGCCCGATTTGGCCAAATTTTGCCCGGAGCCTGCCCGGCAAAATTTGGCCAAATCGAGCCGCGCCTTTCTGGAGGCCCGTAATTATTTCATTGTTTTTTTATTTTTATAATTTACATAATTTAAATAGTTTTGGGCCTCCAGAAAGGCGCGGCTCGATTTGGCCAAATTTTGCCGGGCAGGCTCCGGGCAAAATTTGGCCAAATCGGGCTGCTCTTCGTTATGCGATGAGAAATGCGCGGCTCGATTTGGCCAAATTTTGCCCGGAGGCTGCCCGGCAAAATTTGGCCAAATCGACCCGCGCATTTCTCATCGCGTACGACGAGCAGCCCGATTTGGCCAAATTTTGCCCGGAGCCTGCCCGGCAAAAATTGGCCAAATCGAACCGCGCCTTCTGGAGGCCGGAAATCATTTAATTGTTATCGCGTACGACGAGCAGCCCGATTTGGCCAAATTTTGCCCGCAGACTGCCCGGGAAAAATTGGCCAAATCGAGCCGCTAGTTTTTAATAGTTTGGGAGGCTTTTTAAAAGTTGAAATTATTAAAACTATTAAAACTATTAAAACATAAAAAGGAAAAAGCCTGGCCTGGAGATTCCTGAACTTTTAAAACTTTCAAAACTATTAAAACTATTAAAAAGGCTTCTTTTTAATAGTTTTAATAGTTCGGGAGGCTTTTTAAAAGTTGAAACTATTAAAACTATTAAAACTATTAAAAAGAAGCCTTTTTAATAGTTTTAATAGTTTTAATAGTTTTAATAGTTTTAAAAGTTTTAATAGTTTTAAAAGTTCAGGAATCTCCTGGGCAAGGCCGTTTCTTTTTAATAGTTTTAATAGTTTAGGAGGCTTTTTAAAAGTTGAAACTATTAAAACTATTAAAACTATTAAAAAGAAACCTTTTTAAAAGTTTTAATAGTTTTCATAGTTTTAAAAGTTTTAATAGTTTCAAAAGTTCAGGAATCTCCTGGCCAAGGCCGTTTCTTTTTAATAGTTTTAATAGTTTCGAAGCCTTTTTAATAGTTGAAACTATTAAAGCTATTAAAACTTAAAAAGGAAAAGGCCTGGCCTGGAGATTCCCGAACTTTTAAACTTTTAAAACTATTAAAACTATTAAAACTATTAAACTACTAAAAAGGCTTCTTTTTAATAGTTTTAATAGTTCGGGAGGCTTTTTAAAAGTTGAAACTATTAAAACTATTAAAACTATTCAAAAGAAGCCTTTTTAATAGTTTTAATAGTTTTAATAGCTTTAATAGTTTTAAAAGTTTTAATAGTTTTAAAAGTTCAGGAATCTCCTGGGCAAGGCCGTTTCGTTTTAATAGTTTTAATAGTTTAGGAGCCTTTTTAAAAGTGTAAACTATTAAAACTATTAAAACTATTAAAACTATTAAAACTATTAAAGCTTAAAAAGGAAAATTAAAGTTTTAATAGTTTAGGATGTTGTTTTGAAAGTTCAAAACTATTAAAACTATTAAAACTTTAATACAGAAAGCAGCCATGTCAAATAGTACATAGAGGTTCCTCTTACATATATATATATATATATATATATATATATTTATTTACACCTTAGTGGGGTCGTCGGGTGATTTTGCGTTTTCGTGGTTCCTAAATCCTAAATCCTAAATCCTAAATCCTAAATCCTGAATCCTGAATCCTCAATCCGAAATCCTAAATCCTAAATCCTAAATCCTAAAATCCTAATCTAATATGGGCTGTCCCGGGGGCCCCCCGGGATGGGTTGTCCCGGGGCCCCCCCGGGACAGGTTGTCTGGGGCGTCGCGGCGTGTGCCAATGTCCCGGGGTTTTGGGTACGCCCCTCCCCGGGACGCCCCCCAGGACAGCTGTCCCGGCGAGTCTCCCGAACACCCGGTCCCGAAACCGTCAATTCCGCGACACTTTTATTGCGGGAGCACGCAAATACCAGGCTCCCCCTTTTTGGGGAGCTTTTTTGAAGCATTTTGGTGTTTTTTGCAGATATTTGGGGCTGGGTGGTGCAAATACCAGGCTCCCCCCTTTTTCCTTTTTTTTTGGAAGCTTTTTGGGTTTTTTTAAAGCTATTTGGGGCTGCGGTGGTGCTTTGGGGTAATGCCTGTAGGACTTAGGACTTAGGGTTCAGGGCCCTCTCCGGGCTTTTAAGATTTAGGATTTGGGGTTCGGGGGGCCTTCTCTGCAGCTTTTAGGACTTAGGCATTAGGGTTTAAGGGCCTTTCTGAGCCTCTCTGGAGCTTTTAGGATTTAGGATTTAGGGTTCAGGGGACTTTGAGCAATAAGAATTGAAATGGTAGATAGGGTTGCCAAATGAAAGGGATTCTGGGTGGGTGGGGTGATGCCAAACACCCTTAGTGAATGCTTGGATCAGAGATGCTGAACCCTAAACCCTAAACCCTAAACCCTAAACCCTAAACCCTAAACCCTAAACCCTAAACCCTACAGGATCCTTTAAAAGGGCATATATAGGGCGACATAGGTGTTCTCCTGCCTCATTCCCTACTAGGCTAAGGGCCGTTACATGGTTCCTTAGCTGAGCTTCTTTAATGCGTTCTGAAAGGGAACTTGGGGGGAGGGTTTAAGGTTTAGGGTTTAGGGTTTGGGGTCCCTTAATATGAGCCCCTAAATGGGGACCCCACGTATGCCCCTTATACCCTATAAAACCCAAAGGCCCATACTTCAGAACCCTTTTTTTGGAGGTAAGGGACCATATTAAGGAACCATGTAACCAAGATTCCCCTGAGCCCTCAAGTCGTCAACCAAACCCTAAACTCTAATGGACCCCACCCCCGATACTCTAAAACTCCCTGAACCCTTAATCCTCAAGTTCCTAAACCCTAAACCCCCAAACCAAGGTCCACAACAATGATTGAGGTGCAGTCACACCTGACTGTCGGACTTCATCACCTTGCAAGCGTTTGCCTGCACCCTAAACCCTAAACCCTAAACCCCAAACCCTAAACCCTAAACCCTCCCAAGCAGCCGCTCCCAGCAGCCTTGATGCTTGAAAAGTCATTGGCGTCGCAACTGTTAAAGCCACCGCCGCAGTCCACTCCTGGGTCTCAGAGGCTGGAGTTTAGGTAGGAATTTCGGGGTTAAGGGTTTAGGTGTTGGGGGTGTCAAGCTTAGGGTTTAGGGTTTAGGGTTTAGGGTTTAGGGTTTAGGGTTTAGGGTTTAGGGTTTAGGGTTTAGGGTTTAGGGTTTAGGCTTTTGGGTTTAGGCTTTAGGGTTCAGGGCTTGGAGTTTAGGGTTGGGGGTTTAGGAGATGTGGGGGTCGGGGGTTCAGGGCTTCAGGGGTTAGAGGTCGATTTATAAGGTTGGAGATTACAGGTTTGGAGCTTAGGGTTTACGGCACAGGGAGCTTGGGGTTTCGGAAGTTGTGGGTCTTAAGCCCTTTTGTGGGCGAGGTCGCCCTGTGTTCCTGCGAACCTAAACTCCCTCCATCCCGAACATGGACCAAACCTTATCAGAAACTCATACAGGCTTTGGGTGGATGGGTTGAAGGTTCGAGGTTTAGGGTGGCTTAGGGTTTAGGGTTTAGGGTTTAGGGTTTAGGGTTCAGGGTTCAGGGTTTTGGGTTTTGGGTTATTTGTTGTTCAAACTGTCAGGGTATGTGCAGCCCCTCCCTAAACCCTGTAAACTCTCTGAACCCTAAAGGCCCTGGAAACCTTAAAGGAAGCTCCAGACAAGAAAAGCCCTGTAAGCCTCAGCAAAACCCTGCGACCCTGAACAACCCTTGGTGAACCCGAGACCCCCCAAAACACCTTAGAAACCCTTTAGAAGCCCTTAAAAACCCCTTACAAACGCTCATAAGCCCTAACCACCCTCTAAACCCTAAAACCCTAACCCCAACCCTTGTAAACCCTTCACAAACCTCGTCAACCCTTCTAAGGCCCTGAAAAAGATTCTTACAAACCCGAACCCTTATAAACCGCCCGGCCGCGCGTCGTATGGTGAACCCTTCCTGGTCAACCCTTATAAACCCTTTGCCGAATACCTTTTCAAACCTTTATAAGCCCTTACAAACCCTAAACCCTAAAACCCCCCGGCCGCGCGTCGTATGGTGAAGCGCGTCATCGGCAGAACCTGAGCGACCACGGCGCCGTCGACGTCCAGAAAGGAGACCATGAGCCCATCTAGGGTTCCCACCTGCTTCTTAGGGGTTTAGGGGTTTAGGGGTTTAGGGGTTTAGGGGTTTAGGGGTTTAGGGGTTTAGGGGTTTAGGGGTTTAGGGGTTTAGGGGTTTAGGGGTTAGGGTTTAGGGTTTAGGGTTTAGGGTTTAGGGTTTAGGGTTTAGGGTTTAGGGTTTAGGCTTAAGGGTTTAGGGTTTAGGGTTTAGGGTTTAGGGTTTAAGGGTTTAAGGGTTTAAGGGTTTCCAGGAAGGGTTTAGGGTTTAGGGTTCTGGGTTGAAGGGCTTTAGGGTCTATAGAAGGGTTTAAAGGGTTTCAGGGTTCAGGCTTTCGGGGGATGAAAGGCTTTATGGGTGTTAAGGTTTACATTGGGCTTAAGGGCGGTTTCAAGGGCTTGTACGGGTTTCGGGCTGAGAAGGGCTTTGAAGGGCGGGCAGAAGAATGCTGAAGGGCTCAGGGTCCTAGAGGCCAACCGGCATGTTAAAGGCTCTGGGTAGTCAAGCTTAGGGCCTGACTGCTTTAGGATTGAAAAAATATGGATGTTCCCGCTTATGCTAACAGTCCTGAACACTTAATCCCTGTTCCCTAGGAAGAAAAAAGGATCCTTTTTGTTCATATATAAGAAAGCCCATAGCCCAAAAAGTAAAAAGGATCCCTAACACTGATCTAGAACAGGGATCATAATAGGGGTACTATATTCCCGATTGAGGAGCTGCCAGCAGAAGGGGGAACGTCCCAAGCTTTGGGCCTTACTGCTTTAGGGCTGAAATCTTTAGCAGCTCCTTGGGTTCCAAGGCTTCGGGGCCCGCCCTCTCATCCGAAGGGAATCTGCTCCCCCGGAAAGCCACAGAACCAGAAGGCCCCAGAAGGCCAAAACCCGGTCCAGGAGGCCAAAACCCGGTCCAAACACGTCAACACCGCGCCAAAACCCGCCAACAAAACTCCGGACACAAACCCCCATACACTTTCTACAAACCCTAAACCCTAAAACCCCAAACCCTAAACCCCAAACCCTGAACCACCCTAAACCCTAAACCCCAAACCCTGAAACCTAAACCCGAAACCCTAAAGCGCCCACCTGCTGCACAAAGTCGTTCTGCTGGCCGCAGACGCCATCAATGACGGGGCGAACGCCCTCCGAGGCATCGAAAGCCTGGGCATTGCCCCAAAACCCTTGGGGTTTAGGGTTTAGGGTTTAGGGTTTAGGGTTTAGGGTTTAGGGTTTAGGGTTTGGGGTTTAGGGTTTGGGGTTTAGGGTTTAGGGTTTAGGGTTTAGGGTTTAGGGTGGGTTCAGGGCTTTTACGTTTCCACTGCTCTCTTCAGGGTTTGGGGGGGTTAGGTGTCAGGGCTTTAAAGGTACCCCCTATTTTCGGAAACCCCACACAACCCTAAACCCTAAACCCCTAAACCCTAAACCCTAAACCCGAAACCCTAAACCCCTAAACTGTGGGTTTTGAACCTGGGGAGTCAGAAGACACGAGACGTGGGCAGTCTCGCGGAGAGAGCCTGAAGTCAAGATTCTCGAGGAAGAAGGCGGGCTTCGCAAAGTCATCTTGAAACCCTAAACCCTAAACCCTAAACCCTAAACCCTAAACCCTAAACCCTAAACCCCCAAACCCCCAAACCCCCAAACCCCTACACCCTAATTGGCAATCCAGGAGTTGGTTGTTGAGGGTCGTCCGGTTGGGATCCAGAGGATTCCGCTGGGTTTACTCGTCAGCTCTTTGCAGGGAATTCGGGAAGCCGGATATTCCCCCAAACAAACCCGTTTAAGCCCAAACAGGGCTTCGGGTTTAGGGTTTAGGGTTAGGGTTCAGAGTTCAGAGTTCAGGGTTCAGGGTTCAGGGTTCAGGGTTCAGGGTTCAGGGTTCAGGGTTCAGGGTTCAGGGTTCAGGGTTCAGGGTTCAGGGTTCAGGGTTCAGGGTTTAGGGTTTAGGGTTTAGGGTTTAGGGTTTAGGGTTTAGGGTTTAGGGTTTAGGGTTTAGGGTTTAAAACGGGCCTTGGGGTGCTGATCATTGCAGGCGGAGATGCCGGACAGAAGCACAGCAAGTAGTGGAAGCCCGTCCTCTGATCCTTGGCTTACTGCTGGCTAGCAGGAAATGAGGGAAATAGGGCCCTCTATATACGTATATGCATGTATATACCCTTTTGGGATTATAGGGTTTAGGTTTTACAGTTTAGGGTTTAGGGTTAAGAGGTTAGGGCTTGGGGTTTAGGCTTTAGGGTTTTGGGTTAGGGTATACCATTTTGGGATTACATAGGGTACCTCATTCCCCCATGCCCTACTAAGCCTCTGATCCTTGGGCTGCACGCTGGTGGCTTGGGTAGGATTTAGGGGTTTAGGGTTTTGGGGTTTAGGGGTTAGGACTTAGGGTTTAGGGTTTAGAGGTTTAGGGTTTAGGATCTAGGATTTTTGGCTTTTAGGGTTTTAAGGTTTTGCAATACAGGGGTGAGGGTGCTAGGGCTTTCTAGTAGGGTTGAGGGTCTTAGCTAAGCGCTTTAGGATCACCGCTTGACGCGCTGAATCGACAGCGGCAAATTCTCTGCCAAGGGCTGAACCGTTGAGCTTCACAACTCTAGCCAGCTGCTGCAAAAGCCAGGGTGGACCTGAAGCGCAATTGGTCATGGCTCAAGCACAAGATCGGCATCTTGGCGCTCGATTGGATGCCGTCCAGATTGTAGGCATGGACATCAGCAGGTAAAGTGAAAACGAGTGGCGGTGAGTCGTGGCTGCTCCAGTCGGTGGGAGGAGCATCACCAGTGCCACTCGGGACCCAATACTCTGGACGCTGCACATCCAGGTCGTACCATTCAGCAGGGGTCATTCCATGACGTACTGAAAACTGTGATACGCACTTCTGACGGAACAGAGGGTCTGACATAGTTGAGATGGTTAAACCCCCAACCCATAACAATGTCCTTTCCTTGCCAGCATCGAGCACACGCTCGTCACGCAGATTCTGAAATGAAACTTGCCCTAAACCCTAAACCCGAAACCCTAAACCCTAGACTCCTGTAGACATACACGTGCTCTGGCCTGCAACTCTTGCCACCCTAGTTCTTAGCAGGGAATGAGGGAATGAGGGCCCTATATATGCCCTTAACGGGATTGTATAGGGTACCTCATTCCCTCATTCCTACTAAGAACCAGCCAGTCTGGCTGGTTCTTAGTAGAATGAGGTACCCTATATTATCGCTTAAAGGGTATATGTAGGGCCCTCATTCCCTGAGTCCCTACTATGTGTTGCACGCTCATTTCTGCACGTCACGCTTGTCAGGCTTGCGGTTGCTCTTACTGAAACCCTAAACCCTAAACCCTAAACCCTAAACCCCAAACCCCAAATCCCAAGCTCGGACAGACTCCGATAAAGCTCTAAACCCTCGGCCCCAAGCCCTAAACCGTCAGCCCTAAACCCTAAACCGGCGAAACGTTCACGCGAGTTCTGGAGACAACCTCTTTTTAGGATCTAGGGCTTGATGCCTTCTAGGGCTTGTGCATTGCTACCAATAAAACGATAAACCCTAAACCCTAAACCCTAAACCCTAAACCCTAAACCCTGAACCGCAAACTTCCTGGCTGGCACGGGCTCCGTCTTCACACGGCCGAGATCAATCTTGGAGATTGGATCCACGATCCTCTTGCAACAGCTCAGGGGCTGTAGAGGGTTGAGGGCTAGACCAGGCAGAATTCTCTCAAAAAGCAAAGCTAAGGCGACTCTACCACAAGCCCTATGAAAGGTACAAGTAGCCTCCTAAACCCCCACAACCTCTGAAACCCTAAACCCTAAACCCTAAACCCTAAACCCTAAACCCTAAACCGTGGTCCTGGCCCAGTCAAGCTCCCGATTTCCTGCGCCAGCCGAAGGGACAGCTTCGGGCGATTTGCAACCCGCAAACCCAGGCACTAGACTTGAGGGCTAAAGACCCGGTAAGGGGGCGTCTGAAGGAGCCCTAAACCCTAAACCCCAAACCCTAAGCCCTGAACCCTAAAACCCGAAACCCTAAAACCCGAAACTCTAAACCCTAAAACCCTAAACCATAAATAAGACTTGTTGGCGGGAGAGTGATCTGTGGGGATGGTGGCGAGTACCTTCTTGGGCTCCAGGTTCTGAACATGCGGTTTAAGGTTTAGGGTTTAGGGTTTAGGGTTTAGGGTTTCGGGTTTAGCGTTTAGGGTTTAGGGTTTAGGGTTTAGGGTTTAGGGTTTAGGGTTTAGGGCTTAGGTACTTGCGCTAGGAAACTTGAAAACGCTGCGGTGGGAAAATTCACACCCTAAACCCTAAACTCTAAACCCTAAACCCTTAACCCTTAACCCCCTTACTCCTGAACATCAGACGCTGCACCGCTTCAAGGCTTGACTTACGAATCTTGGTAGGGGAATCTGAGGGAACTAGGGTTCAAGGTACCTGGGGGCACCCCCCGCAAAGAGTTTAAACTTTATGAGGACCCCGCCCCCAGATTAAATTCTGAAAACGACCCCAACTTATGGCTTGCGCTGACCTCTCTCGTGCAAAGCAAGGCCACCTGGACAAGCTCCTGAATCCCTAAACACAAATATAGGGGCGGGTTTTTGGGGGGAGTTAAGAGTATATTGGTAATGGGACCCTAAGGGAATATAAGGGAATACGATTAGGAATTGTTCCAACCCCTATATTATACCCCTGCCAGACTCGCAAGAAAGAACCGCACTCGATACCCCAAACCCTAAACCCTAAGCCCTAAACCCTAAACCCTAAACCCAAAACCCAAATTTCCACCTGAAGCGTCTGCCTGCTGCTACCGGAGCTGATTTTCGAAGAGCTTGGGACGTTCCCCCTTATCCTGAGAGTCCTTAATAGGGATTATAGTACCCGCTATTCTACTCCCTATTTAGGAATGGTAGGAGAGAACATCCCAATGAACACCGCAACCCCAAAACCCCGAAACCCCGAAATCCTCTCCAAACTTGCGGCCCCACCTGCTTCGAACATGTTCTCACCCAAGCCACCGCCACAGGTGTCGCCGATCTGTGCCAAGGCACTTTAGGGTTTAGGGCCCAGGGCTTAGGCTTCAGGGTTTAAGGCCTAGGGCTTCGGGCGTAGGGCTTCGGGTCTCAACCTTGGGTTAGGGCTAAGGGCTTAGAACTCACGGGTAGGGTTTAGGGTTTGAGGTTAATGCAGCGGCTTGGGTCTTGAGCTGCTGGCTACCAGATTTCTACCTACTATGTATCACCGCGCCGGTGCAGGCACATGTCTTGGGAGTTTAGGGTGGAGGGCTTGCAGGGTTTAACAATTAGGGAAGTTGCTCCGTTGGAAGTTGCTTCGTTGAGGGCCCACTTACCCACCCTGACATGATGACTTTCCACGCACGTCGCTTGCCTGAATTCCATACTTAAGGGGTGCTGGGGGGGGGGAGGGACATGAATCCGACTACCCTACAAGACCCTAAACCCCAACCTTAAGTCACTTTAACCCCGAAGTCTCCCAAAATAAGAGAGAGATCCATGACTTGTCACGCGAAAGCCGATGTAAGGGTTGACCTACATGGGCAGCCGAAGCACAGAGAGCTCAAGAGGGTTTAGGGTTTAGGGTTTAGGGCTTGGGGTTTAGGGTTTAGGGTTTAGGGTTTAGGGTTTAGGGTTTAGGGTTTAGGGTTTAGGGTTTAGGGTTTAGGGTTTAGGGTCTCACACCAAGCCCGAACAGGCTGAGCGCAAGGGAAGGAGCTGTACTACACCGCGCAACTGTCCGCATGCGGCACCGGAAGATGCTCAGCCATTCCAGAGGCCACAAGCTTCATTAGGGTTTAGGGTTTAGGTTTAGGGTTTAGGGCTTAGGGCTTAGGGCTTAGGGCTTAGGGTTTAGGGTTTAGGGTTTAGGGTTTAGGGTTTAGGGTTTAGGGTTTAGGGTTTAGGGTTTAGGGTTTAGGGGTGCTAGAATCCTGGCAACCCAGCAGATGTTTCCAGGCTTTGATGTCAAAACCAGCTGCTTGAGCAGACTCCGACCTGCCTGCTCCAGCACCTCATCTAGGAGTTCCCTTAAATCCCTCTGAAAACTATTCCTGAGTATGATCCTCTCAAACCCAATAAGGGAAATATGAAATGTCCCAAGGGCATACCTGGTCATGCAACTCAAGATGGGATCTCAAACTCTTGCCAGCGCTATCGGAAAATGGGGTGTAGAGGTTTCGGGTTGAGGGTTTAAGGCTAGGGTTCAAGGTTTGGGGGGACCATTCAGAGATTGGCTACAAATATTTGAGCCGATCAGCAAGCTGTCAAAGGTAAAGCAGCGTCAATGTTTCGATCCGAGACCATTGCCGACTCCACATGAAGCACGATGAACCTCGCGGTCTCTGCCTCTCTCAGACACCACGCCCCCATTGTGGCACGGCCTCCACTGCCTGCACTGCCCTGCGCAGCTCGTCCCAAGTCAGTCCCACCCTGGATTGGCTTTCCAAGGCAAAGGCCCACTGAAACAACTGAAGCTCTTTCCTGCGACCTAGTGTCAAGTAGGCAGCAATGTCTTCTGGCAAGCTGCCGTCGGGCGAAGGTCTGTTTGGCCAGTCAAGCATCGCAAGTTGCCACATTGTGTGCAGAATGCATGCCATGTCGCTTTGAGAAAGGGGCAACGTCAGCGGGTGTTGGGCTTGCCGATGGTCTCGAATCAGTTCATCCCGCATCGGGGCCAGACTGACTTGCACAAGGGAGTCGAAATCGATCACGTGAAGCTGATTGGTTCGGTCCTTGATGAGATTGCCGTTCCTAAGATCGGCATGAACAATTGCGCACGCAGACAAGCTCTCCAGCAAAGCCAGGACGGGGCTCATGGCCCCAACGGTTGAGGGGGGTGCTGCGAGACTCTCGCCTTGCAACTTCTCCATCGCTAGCAGCCAGACAGCTTTGGGTACTCGCCCACCATGCACATGCATGGCTGGCTTTATTTTGGCCAACCATAGGCTCGGGGCTGGGGAAGGATAAATGAAGCTCCACAGCCAAGTTGACCAGGATGTCTCAGCGTTCTGCAAAATGCTGATGGCCTGCCAACACTGCTCCATGGGCACCAGGCGTGAATGAAGAACGCACACCACCTTGACAAGAAGTTCGGTGCCAGAGCTGAACAAATCCTCGCCAATGCTGATGGCTTCAAATGACGGCTCATGCAAGCCCCTCCCCAAACCCAAACCATTTTCAAGGCAAAAGCCTGCAAGCCCGAGCGCAGCTGCAGCAGAATCCCCTGTGAGCATCCCCATCCTGGCCCCAATTGGCCCAATTGGCACATGGGACTCCCCAGCAGAGCTGCCTCTTTAATGTTCCCAGCCATAGTTGCCGTGTCATCCTCCTGCCGCAGCCGAGCTTGGATAGAGGACTGTAGTGCTTCACACAAGACGTGGAGCAATGTGGCAAGGTGCACGAGGTCAGGTCTGTCGTTGCACTCTACCTTTTGAGCAGTGACCGTCATGCCACCCCCAAGATCCTAGTACAGAGAGCACACAACCGTCGGGACGATTGGACAGGATCCTGACAGCACCCACGACGATCGGCTGGCTGTTGCCACAAACGTCTCGCTGCACTGGAGCAATGACTGCAGCCACGCGGTGTAATACTTGAGCAACGACATTGTCACCCTCTTGATCCAGGTTGAAGTGGATGGCACTGCGCTTCATTTTTCCACTGCAGTGAAGGGGACCTCGACGATGTCTTGCTGGCCCAGTTTAAATTCCCGGATCACGGCTACATCCAAATCGGTATTGGGCAACTTTGCAGCCTTCAGCCCTCTGAGGGATTGCGGTTTCACTCCGCATTTCACTGCAAACTTGCAAGAGCTCCCCGTAGCATCAGAGCTGTCCATAGCATCGCAATCAATCATCGCCGCAAGCCGCTCCGCCCACTTCGATTCCGTCTTCACTTCATCAGTTCGTGCATTCAGTTCAACCAGGCTGCTTTTAAGGTCTGGTTTGCTTTTCCTTGTGATATTGCAAAACTTGTCCAAGACCTCGTCGAAAACGATGGGCAGTGTCCCTCCTTGAACCACATGGCATCCCAAGCCGCGCAACAAGACCTTCCTTTGGCTTCTGTCTGAGGAGCAACTTGAAGCATGACTCTCAAGAGAAACAGCCATGGCAGTTCAAGCGCAACTAGTGCAAGTGTTTCATTTCCCTGGTAGCAACGAAAATGTACTCATTGCAGTACGACCAGATGGGATGTTTCCTGGAGAATGGAATATGTTGCAAGCACAACAACGGCATGGTTCACCATGGTTCACTTGAATCACTGTGCTTGATCCACAAGGAGCTGTTGGCACATTGACAGATTAGGAGCTGTAGCAATAGCCGCAGCAGTAGCAGTAGCAGCAGTAGCAGCAGCAATAGCCGTAGCAGTAGCAGTAGCAGCAGTAGCAGCAGCAGTAGCAGTAGTAGTACCAGCAGCAGCAGCAGCAGCGGGGGTGGTGGTGGTGGTGGTGGTAGTAGTAGTAGTAGTAGTAGTAGTAGTAGTAGTAGTAGTAGTAGTAGTAGTAGTAGTAGTAGTAGTAGTAGTAGTAGTAGTAGTAGTAGTAGTAGTAGTAGTAGTAGTAGTAGTAGTAGTAGTAGTAGTAGTAGTAGTAGTAGTAGTAGCAGCAACAGTAGCACTAACAATAGTAATCCCTTCCCCCTAACACTGAATACCCCCCTAATTACAAACACCACCTGGCCCCAAATCCGACCCGGAATTTTTGAGGATTCGTTCATGCTTGCCAAGGCCTATTTGGCCGCTTCACTTCAGGGGTTCCCTCTGGTGCATCCCCTCGAAAATCCCAAAACCCTATCGGGTTTTCTTGATCGCTGTGCTGTTCCCCATCCCCCGACCGCGAACCAGCTTAGGGCTTCGGGTTTGAGGCTTGGGTTTAGCGTTTAGGGTTTGGGGCTTAGGGTTTAGGGATCAGGGTTTGGGGGTTAGGGTTTAGGGTCCAGCAGGGCAGTCGCACCATCACGGCCATGCGCGAGTAGAGCAGCGGCGAAGTGGTCTCCTGGATAAACCTTGTGCGACGAGCACTGCGGCTGAGGGTTCAGGGTTTGCGTAGGCTCTCTAAACCTCGAACCCTAACGCCTAAACCCTAAACCCTAAACCCTAAACCTTTAAACCCTGCCAGGGAGGCTTGAGGGCATCCAAATCCTGCCGCTGCGGCTATCTGTTCCACGAGCCTCTCCATAACCCACATCCGCTTGCAGCCTCAACCCTGAAACTTAAGCCCTGAACAAGGAAAAGCCTAGGGTTTCAGGCTTAGAGCTTTAGGGTCTGAGAGCCTGGGGTGTTTCGGGTGTAGGGCTCAGGGGGCTTAAGCCCGACTTGGGTTCAGTGCCTCAGGCGCTTTTGGGCTTGAGGCTTAGGGCCTAAGATGGTTTAAGGTTAAAGCTTCCCTTGCTTCGAGAGTTTCTCGGTATCAGATGCAAGAACTGTCTGCTTCACGCAGGCCCATGGCATGTCCGAGTACTCGTGAGCGCCAACAAAAACATTCAGACAGCGACCTGAACAGATGCTGCCGGGCTAGCGAACTCTCCCTTGCTGGAAGCATGTGCGAGCATGACTCATCGCGGCAACTGAAACGGCGCCTGCGTCCTTGCCCAATCACAGAGCATGCCCGTAAGAGAACTGAGGAAAGCATTACTTGAGGAGCACAAGTCTAACGGGTTCCCTCATTACCCCCCTCTATACTACCCCTCAAGATTCAGGCTACATAAGGATAATTGAGCCCAATTTAGGTTACTTAAGGGGGAATATAGAGGGGGTGGTCGGGGAACCTATGAACCCATGGCAGCCGTGCGGAGCACTTCGGAAGGTAGCACAAGTCGTTAGGGGGTGGTCTGCAACTGCAGGGGAAACCATGGATCTCCATGCATCCCAACATCCTTCAACCCTTGAACCTCAAAAGCCCAGAAAACGCAGCACGGATCCATTAAAACCCTGGCCCTAAAGATCACTAAAGCCCGAAACCCAACATGTCCTAAGACCTTCTATCCCTAGACACCCCAAACCCGTAAAACCCAAACCCTAGAACCTCTGAGCCCCGCCTGCTCAATCCCTGACTTGCCAAAAGCCCAAAAACGATAACACCCCGAAAAGCTCACGAAGCCTCGAAAGCGTGATGCCTTCAAATGTAAAACCCTACAAGGCCTACCCTAGGGCTGAGGCTGTACAAGTAAGGACCCCCCCCAAGTCATAAGGGGGGTTCTAAGTGCCCCAGAACCAGGTTCTAGGCCTTCGGTCTTATCATCTTTGTCACAACTCCCGACGCGAAGATCGCGGAGTAAGGGAGCCCTACTTCTACAAAACCTTGCGAAGCCCGCCACCCCACCCCTGAGCCCAAACTGCAACTTGCAGTCCCCACGCAGTCAAATCATTCAAGTCAATTAACTATTCTAACTACAATCTAGTTCATGGTTGGGATCGCATTAAAAAGTTGAGTTTCTGTTCCTTATTTGGGTTTAAGTACCCTTAGGAATTCTAAAATGTTGCCCAACTATGACGAAGTAATAGGGTTTAGGGTTCAGGGTAGATGAGAGTCTTGTCTTCTGACTGTTACAAGTACAAAAGTAGTAGCCGAACCATCACGGAGCTGAACCCTAAACCCTAAACCCTAAACCCTAAACCCTAAACCCTAAACCCTAAACCCTAAACCCTAAACCCTAAACCCTAAACCCTAAACCCTAAACCCTAAACCCTAAACCCTAAACCCTTAGACTTGGGCTTAGGGTCCAAATCCCCCTGGTCGATAGCCGAGGCGCATGTAGCACTGCAGGTCCTTCGAAAGGTACCGCGTGTACAGCCTGGGCGATAGAGCTTCTGTTGGGTTTGGGGTTTGGGGTTTAGGGCTTGGGGTTTAGGGTCTAGGGTTTAGGGTTTAGGGTTTAGGGTTTAGGGTTTAGGGTTTAGGGTTTAGGGTTTAGGGTTTAGGGTTTAGGGTTGTCCAAGAGCTAAGACTCGGAACGCTGTTCAAGTTGAATAGCGTCCCTACAACACACTACCCAACTGCCTATTCAGGCGAAATAGGTCCCTAAACCCTAAACCCTAAACCCTAAACCCTAAACCCTAAACCCTAAACCCTAAACCCTAAACCCTAAACCCTAAACCCTAAACCCTGCCAGCACTAAACCATACTTAGCCTTTAGGGCTTGGGGCTTGAGGGTTCGACAATCCTTTCGGAGTTTTGAGAGTTCCGAGGGGTTTGAGGGGAACCCGACATCCTAAAGTCTGAACCCTAAACCCTGAACCCTAAACCCTGAACCCTAAACCCTGAACCCTAAACCTTAAACCCCAAGCCCTGAGCCCTGAGCCCCAAACCCTGAACATCGAAAGGTTTGGGGCCAGGAGGCCAGTTGGGGGGTCTAAACCCTTGAAACCCTAAACCCTAAACTCTAAACCCTAAACCCTTGAAACCCTAAACCTGCGACCTTCAGGGACGCCGAGACGCGTATGCGGCTGATGGCAGAAGAACCGCCGATTGCTCAAGCAGCCTTGTTAGGGTTTAGGGTCAGGGTTTAGGGTTTAGGGTTTAGGGTTTAGGGTTTAGGGTCTAGGGTTTCGGGGTTCCGGGTTGAGGTTTAGGGTTTGGGGCTTACGTTGAGGGGTGTAGGGCTGAGGGTTGTTCAGGTTTGGGGGCTGAGGTTTTGGGCCAATTTTTGAAGGGTCTAAACCGTTGCAACTTTCCTGGACGCCTTTGGGCTTCGAACTGACAACTTGAGCACCTTTAGGGTTTAGGGTTTAGGGTTGAGGGTTGAGGGTTGAGGGTTGAGGGTTTAGGGTTTAGGGTTTAGGGTTTAGGGTTTAGGGTTTAGGGTTTAGGGTTTAGGGTTTAGGGGTTAGGGTTTAGGGTTTAGGGTTTAGGGTTTAGGGCACCTCCAATTCGCCCGCGGCTCGGAACATGGACTTTCGACCCTGTACTGTAAAAGGCTTCGCGGGTTTAGGGCTTAGGGTTCGCCCCACTCTGCAAACCCTCAGCCCGAGTCCCTAAGCCCTAAGCCCTAAGCCCTAAGCCCTAAACCCTAAGCCCTAAGCCCTAAGCCCTAAGCCCTAAACCCTAAACCCTAAACCCTAAACCCTAAACCCTAAACCCTAAACCCTAAACCCTAAACCCTAACCCTAAACCCTAAACCCTAAACCCTAAACCTTCGCTACGTGTTCACTTGCCAGGTTCGTGCCCGCCAGTGCTGTTGATGGTTTAGAGGCGTTGGGGTTTAGGGGCTGGATGTTCTGGCCGATACCCTAAACCCTAAACCCTAAACCCAAAACCCTAAACCCTAAACCCACAAAGGGTATCCGAAACCCCAGACCATATTCAGGCCAAAGGCAACCCATAATTTGAGGAAAGCCCGTGTGGAGTTTGGGGGTAGCGCCAAATTCTAAACCCCAAACCCTACAAAGAAGCAGCCAGGCGGCCTGGTCCCTGGGGGCAGGTGTCTATGGCCCCAAGAACTTCGTAGATGGTGTAGCCTTCGCGGTTCAGGGTTCAGGGTTTAGGGTTTAGGGTTTAGGTTTTAGGGTTTAGCGTTTAGAGTCTACAGGTTTAGGGTTTAGAGTTTAAGGTTGAGAAGTTTTTTTCTGGAATCTCGGAAGTGAACTGAGGTTGAGGACTTCTTTATTGAAGGGTGCCCCGAAACCCCGCCACCCCGAGACCCTCATCTGGGGGTTTACGAATATTGGGACCCTAAATTTAATCCCCCAATTATGCCGGCGAAGACCCCAAACAGTAAGATTGTAGATGAAGGGAAAGCGGCATGAAACAATAACGCGACGCGTAGAACTCGGCAGGCCGAATTTACAATCAGAAAAACTGGGCTCAGTATGGAGGCGGTCGGAACAACCCTTTCCCAATCCAAACGAGGGATTGACATGGATGTCCAAGCGCTGCCCACATGCATTTTGCCAGGCCTGAAAAATGCATTTGGTCTTTCTTTCTACATTTGCAACGCCATGCTCTCTTTTTCTGTACTTTTTCAAAGGCGAAAACAGCTGAGTGCATTTAAGCACGCGCGAAAAACGCAGTTTCCTTATTCGTCTCTTCTGCACGCAGCTTGTCTTTACGACGAAGGATCAGCTCTTAACTCAATTCTATTGCGGTTGTGGAAGGAGCAAGCTACGCGAATGCATTTTGCCCACTTAAAAAATGCACCTGAGCATGTTCTTCCTGATTCTGGGTCTGTTTCGGTACTCCTGCAAGATGCCGAGCATTGTTCTAAACGCGTTTTTCAATTCCTATAGCTACTTTTATGCACAGAAAACACATCAGAAGAATCGAATACGTCATGAGCCAGCAGAAACCAAGACTAAACATGATAGGAAACCAGTGCCAAATGCATTCTTCGGGCGACGAAACATGCATTTGGAATGCCCTAGAAATGCATGTCGGGTAGATGTTGGTCGTAAAACACCAACCTACTTTTTTGTTTTGTTTTCGTTTGCTTTTCATGCTGTAATGGAGCAAAGATAACCCAATAGACATGGATGGGATGACCACACGCTGCCGAATGCATTTTGCCAGGCCTGAAACACGCATTTGGTCTTGCTTTCCACATGTGCAACGCCGCGTGCTCTTTCTGCACTTTTTCAAAGCGAAAACAGCTGAATGCATTTGGGCACGGGTGAAAAATGCATTCGGACTTTGGTTTCTTCCGTACGGGGCCTCTGTCTTTGACACAAAAGTCAGTTATCAAGTGAGTTTTTTATTGTGGTTTTGGAAGGAGCAAGCTGCGCGAATGCATTTTGCCTTTGCAAAATGCATCTGGGCATGTTGCTTCTGATTTTGGGCCCCTTTTCGGGAGTTTTGCAAAACGGTGATTATGGTTCTACATGCGTTGAAATCCTATATATATAGATGTTCTTATGCGCAGAAAGACATCAAATTTCGAAGAAGTCATGAGCCAGCAGAACCCAAGATTGCAACATGATAGGAAACCAGTGCCAAATGCGTTTTTCGGGCGACGAAAAATGCATGTGGAATGCCCTCAGATGCATGTCGGGGAAATGTTGGTTGTAAAACACCAACCGACTTTTTTGTTCTGTGTTTGCTTGTTTTGATACTGTAATGGAACAAGACAACCCAATAGACGTGGCTGTCCAAGCGCTGCCCGAATGCATTTTGCCAGGCTTAACGAAGCATTTGGTCTTGCTTTCCACATTTGCAACGCCGTGCTCTCTTTGTGCACTTTTGAGAAGGCGAAAGCAGCTGAATGCATTAAAGCGCGGGCGAGAAATGCATTCGGACAGGGGCTTCTTCTGTACGCAGCCTCTGTCTTTACGACAAAAGATCAGCTTTTAACTCAAGTCGATTGTGGGTTGTGGAAGGAGCAAGCTGCGCGAATGCATTTTGCCCACTTCAAAAATGCACCTGAGCATGTTCTTCCTGATTCTGGGTCTGTTTCGGTACTCCTGCAAGATGCCGAACATTGTTCTAAACGCGTTTTCAATTCCTATAGCTACTTTGATGCACAGAAAACACATCAGAAGAATCGAATACGTCATGAGCCAGCATAAACCAAAACTAAACATGATAGGAAACCAGTGCCAAATGCATTCTTCGGGCGACGAAAAATGCATTTGGAATGCCCTAGAAATGCATGTCGGGTAGATGTTGGTCGTAAAAGATCACCCCATTCACTCGTGATCAGAGACCATCGGAGACCACGGACCCTGTCGCTCGCCACGGACCCGAACCGCGTGACACCCGCCCGGCCCCATAGCGCTCATGGTCGGAGACCATGGGAGACCACGAATCCAAGCGTGTGACACCCTCTCAACCCCTGTCGCTCATGATCGGAGATCATGGGAGACCACCGACCGGACCGCGTGACACCCGCCAGCCCATGATCGGAGACTGTGGGAGACCACGGACCCAAGCGCATGAACGCCCTCCCAATGCCTGTACCTGTAGCTCACCACGGACCCGAACCGCCTGACACCCGCCCGGCCCCATTGCGCTCATGGTTCGAGACCATGGGAGACCACGAATCCAAGCGTGTGACACCCTCTCAACCCCTGTCGCTGCGTCGCTCATGATCGGAGATCACGGGAGACCACGGACCCGGACCGCGTGGCACCCGCCAGCCCATGATCGGAGACCCAAGCGCGTGAACACCCTCTCAACCCCTGTCGCTCATGATCGGAGATCACGGGAGACCACGGACCCGGACCGCGACCGCGTGACACCCGCCAGCCCATGATCGGAGACCCCAAGCACGTGAACACCCTCCCAATGCCTGTAGCTCACCACGGACCCGAACCGCGTGACACCCGCCTGGCCCCATTGCGCTCATGATCGGAGATGTTGGGAGACCACAAACCCAAGCGCGTGACACCCTCTCAACCCCTGTCGCTCATGATCGGACGCCGTGACAGACCACGAAACCGGACAGCGTGACACCCGCCCATCGTGCTCAGAGACCATGGGAGACCACGGACAAGCGCGCGACACCCTCCCAGATGATTTATGGGAGACCATCAAGCGCGTGACACCCTCGAACCCCTGCCACTCACCACGGATCCGAACAGCGTGACACCCGTCCGGCCCCATTGCGCGAATGATAGGAGACCATGTGAGACCACGAATCCAAGCGCGTGACACCCTCTCAACCCCTGTCGCTCACGAGCGGAGATCATGGGAGACCACGGAGCCGGATCGCGCGACACCCGCCCAGCCCAAGATCGGAGAATCTGGTGGGAGACCACGAACCCAGCGCGTGACACCCTCCCAAGCTTGTTGCTCATCGGAGTTCAGGGGAACTGCGGACCCGAACCGCGTGACACCCTCACCGGAGACCATGGAAGACCAGGGACTCAACCGTGACACCTTCCCAACCCTTGTCGCTCATGATTGAAGACCGTGGGGGAACACGGACCCGAACCGCGTGACACCCACCCGGCCCCAGTGCGCTCACAACCCTTATGATCGGAGACCATGCGAGTGACACCCACCCAGCCCACTGCACTCATGATCGGAGACCAGACCCGCGTGACACCCTCCCAACCTCGGTCACTCATGATCGGAGACCGTGATCACGGACCCGGACCATTTCGCTCATGAGCGGAGACCCTGGGAGACCACGGACCCAAGCACGTGACACCCTCCCAACCCCTGTCGCTTCGGAGACCATGGAAACCTGGACCGCGTGACACGGCCCGAAGCGCGTGACACCGGCCCCAACTGTGCTCATGATCGGCGACCATGGGAGAGTGACACCCGCCCAGCCCCAATGGCCCCAATTGTGCTCATGATCGGAGACCATGGGAGACTACAGGCCCGAAGCGCGTGACACCCACCCGGCCCCAATGACCGTGGGAGACCACAGGCCCGAAGCGCGTGACACCCACCCCGCCCCAATGGCCCCAATTGTGCTCATGATCGGAGACCATGCCAGACCACAGGCCCGAAGCGCGTGACACCACCCGGCCCCGATGGCCCCAATTGCTCATGATCGGAGACCATGAAAAACCACAGGCCCGAAGCGCGTGACACCCACCCGGCCCCAATGGCCCGGATTGCGTTCATGATCGGAGACCCACCCGGCCCCAATGGTTCGGAGACCAGCGGGAAGTGCGTGACACCCAGCCCACCCCGATGGCCCCAATTCTGCTCATGATCGGAGACCCGGCCCCAATGGCCCCAATCCTGCTCATGATCGGAGACCGTGGGAGACCTCAGGCCCGAAGCGCGCGACACCCACCCGGCCCCAATGGCCCTAATTGTGCTCATGATCGGAGACCATGGGAACAGGACCGAAGCGCGTGACACCCACCCGGCCCCAATGGCCCCAATTGTGCTCATGATCGGAGACCATGGGAGACCACAGGCCCGAAGCGCGTGACACCGGCCCCAATGGCCCAATGGTAGGAGACCATGGGAGACCACAGGCCCGAAGCGCGTGACACCCACCCGGCCCCAATGGCCCCAATTGTGCTCATGATCGGAGACCATGGGAGACCACAGGCCCGAAGCGCGTGACACCGGCCCCAACGGCCCCAATGATAGGAGACCATGGGAGACCACAGGCCCGAAGCGCGTGACACCCACCCGGCGCCCCAATGGCCCCAATTGTGCTCATGGTCCGAGATCATGGGAGAGCACAGGCCCGAAGCGCGTGACACCCACCGACCCAATGACCATGGGAGACCACAGGCCCGAAGCGCGTGACACCCATCTGGCCAAGCGCGTGACACTTTTTTTTCTGAGGAGAGGACCCCAAACGCTTCCTGTTTGGGGAAATAGTAGGATTCCCGTATCATCATGACAGCAATACCCTAAACTACCCTAAACTCTAAACCCTCAACCCTAAACCCCCAAAAAGGACCCCAATAAGGTACCCCTAATTTCGGCCACCCTCACCCCTCAACCCTCCAGACTCTGTCAACCACCCTCGTTTCACTCTCCCTAAACCCCAAACCCGAAACTCCTAAACCCTAAACCCGAAACCCTAAACCTACCCCGAAACTAAACCCACTACCCCTATCCCCTTTTCCCCAAATTCGCAACCAGAAATCCTCAACCCTCGAACTTTAGCCCAAGAGCCTCGACCCTCCTCCCCTGAACCCTACTTGTCCCCAAGTCCTCAAAGCCCTAGAACCCCTAGACCCTGGAACCCCCTAAACCCTGGAACCCTAGAACCCTAGAACCTCCTAAACCCTAGAACCTCGAACCGTTTACCCCAGAACCACAAACCCTAGAACCCTAGAACCTCCTAAACCCTAGAACCCTACAACCCCCCAAACCCCTAGAACCCTAGAACCCCTAAAACCCCCCAAAACCCTCAGAACTCCCTAGAACCCCTACACCCTAAATGTAAAACCCAAGAACTAACAGCCCTTCATTTAAAAATTATAGTGCCCCCCTATTATCATCCCCATTAAGGACCCTAAACCCTAAACCCTAAACCCTAAACCCTAAACCCTAATGGGGGTGTCATCCCCATTAAGGACTGGTTATTCAGTTGGACGCCAAGGCTCCATCCGGGACCAGCGCGGCATCCCCCAAAGCCTTGAGCTCGGGATCCGCGAACCTGGGCCAGGGTTTAGGGTTTAGGGTTTAGGGTTTAGGGTTTAGGGTTTAGGGTTTAGGCTTTAGGGTTTAGGGTTTAGGGTTTAGGGTTTAGGGTTTAGGGTTTAGGGTTTAGGGTTTAGGGTTTAGGGGTTAGGGGTTAGGGTTTAGGGGTTAGGTTAGGGTTTAGGGTTGAGGGCTGTAGCGCTTTATAGGGTTTAGGCTTAGAGGCTTAAGGGTTGTAGGGTTCGAAAGGGTTTCCGGTTCTGGGCTCTAGGATTTAAGGTTTTGGGCTTTAGTGCTTAGGGCGCATGCTAAGAGGGTTTGGGTTCAGGGTTTGAGGGTTTGAGATTGAGCGTTGGCGATTTGACGGATGCAGGGTTAAAGGTTATGGGGATGAGGGGGGAGTATGTTAGCATAGAGACAGGTTTCGGTCCACCTACAAGTAGACTTTCAGCACCCTACAACCTAAACCCTTGTTTGAGGTTGAGTTTGCGGAAACCCTAAACCCTAATTAAACCCTAAACTTCCCCCGTGCGAGCGCGGGGCGTCCCAAGAGGCGACAGGCAGAGTTTGACGCGACCACCTCCAGCGAACCCTTGAGTTATAGGGTCCTTGAGGGAGGGTTTACGGTTTAGGGTTTAGGGTTTAGGGTTTAGGGTTCAGGGTTCAGGGTTTAGGGTGTAGGGTTTAGGGTGTAGGGTTTAGGGTTCATGGGGAATAGGTACCTAGGGAACCTTAGGGAAGCTTAGGAATGGCTTCTGGTTTAGGGTTCAGGGTTGTGTAGGTCTTAGGGTTCAGGGCTTAGAGGGCTTCTAGCGCAACTGAGGGCCCAAAACCCCAGATCATAGGCCCTTGGGGCTTGAAAAGCCACACCGGGCTCTTCTTGAGGAACTCAAATTGGGGTTTAGGGGTTTAGGGTTTAGGGTTTAGGGTTTAGGGTTTAGGGTTTAGGGTTTAGGGTTTAGGGAACTGGGCTACCATTCAGAAGGGCACTAGACGTTGTAGTATATGTATCCCTGGTAAGATGGCTTTTACAGCTCCTGAGCAAGAACCCCGTAAGCCTCCAGCAGCATATGATCAACTCTGACGATGGGGGTTTAGGGTTCAGGGTTTAGGGCTTAAGGTTTTTGTACCCTCAACTACGAGGAATTCAGTACAACAGAAACCCAGCAAGCCCATTTATCATTCTCCCAAATCCCTGTCGTCGGGGATTCTTGCAGAACTGACTAACTGGCCTTAAACCCTAAACCCTAACCCTAAACGTTCAAAAACAAGCCTCTTCGCACTGCACTTCGCACTATCATTGCAATTTGGGATGTTCCCCCTTATACTAACAGCTCCTTAATAGGGATGATAATAGGGGGGTACTATTTATAGTCCCTATTAGGGACTGCTAGTATAAGGGGGTAGCATCCCAAATTACAGTCCTCTCAAAACCGCAGAGGCTCAACAGCCCTCCACCCCACCTTGAGCAAAGCTGAGACCCCCGGTGTACCACACTTCCTGCGGGTTTAGGCTTTAGGGTTTGGGGTTTAGGTTGAGGTTTAGGCTTTAGGGTTTAGGGTTTAGGGTTTAGGGTTTAGGGTTTAGAGTTTAGGGCTTAGGGCTTAGGGCTTAGGGTTTAGGATTTAGAGTTTAGGGTTTAGGGTTTAGGGTTTAGGGTTTCGGGTTTAGGGTTTAGGGTTTTTGGTTTAGGGTTTAGGGTTTAGGGTTGAGGGTTGAGGGTTTAGGGTTTAGGGTTTAGGTTAGGGTTTAGGATTTAGGGTTTAGGGTTTAGGGTTTAGGGCCAGGGTTTAGGGTTTAGGGTTTAGGGTTTGGGGTTTGGGGTTTAGGGTTTAGGGTTTAGGGTTTAGGGTTTAGGGTTTAGGGTGTCTTGGGCTGCAGCGTGATGGTGCTGTTTTCTGGGTTTAGGGGACCCGAGAACGCCGCGAATACAGGAGACTGCACACCCCGAAAGAAGTAAGTAGAGAAAGAAAGACAGAAAGAAAGAAAGAACAACAGAAAGTAAACGAACAAGAGAGAGCGAGAGAAGGGGGGATCTCGAGCTCAGGGTTCTGGCTGTAGTTGTTTCATCTCTGATCATAGGTCTCAGAAAATGCGAGCGCAGTCTCGAAACCCTGCATCCTTGACCCTTCAACGCTAAGGCGCAGGTTTTGGGGTTTCGGGAGACCCTATCCAGCCAGGTGGCCCTGCCTCACACTCTAAACTACTACTTTGCGGGAAATCCTCTCGAGTGGCTCTGGTGTTCCGGTAGGGCAGTCTTTTGTAGGGGCCATTTCGGTGCACAGTGTCACTGTGACGCTTGGCTCTTCAGGAGACGGCTACATGCTGTATGCTGTGCGCGACCTCTCTACGCCGGGGCTTCAGGTTAGGAAGCTTAGGGTTTAGGGCTTTAAGGAGGGTTCCTGTTGGCCTTGGACCCTAACCCTAAACCCTAAGCCCTAAACCCCAAAACCCTAAACCTTAAACCCTAAACCCTAAACCCTAAACCCTAAACCCTACACTATTCTTAGCGCCCCTAAGCCTAAACCCGCTAAACCCAAAACCCTCGAACCCCCCGCAAACCCTAAACCCGAAACCCTAAACCCTAAACCCTAAACCCTAAACCCTAAACCCTAAACCCTAAACCCTAAACCCTAAACCCTAAACCCTAAACCAACCCCGGTCCGTGCCCACAGCACGGAAGGTGACGCTGCCATCCAGGGGCGGGACCACGTCCACGAAGTTGTACTCCTTCAATGTTTGGGGTTTAGGGTTTAGGGTCTAGTTTTAGGGTTTAGGGTTCAGGGTTCAGGGTTTAGGGTTTAGGGTTTAGGGTTTAGGCTTTAGGGTCTAGGGTTTAGGGTTTTAGGCTTTAGGGTCTAGGGTTTAGGGTTTAAGGTCTAGGGTTTAGGGTTTAGGGTTCAAGGCCACAAAGTTGTACTCCTCCAGGGGGTTTAATATCAGGGTATGTATAATGAGAGTAGGGTCTGGGGGTTATTGTAGTATATTTATAAAGGGACCATAAGGGAATACTAATAGTAAGTTAGTAACTATTCCGAACTCCTTCAGGGGAGTTTGGGAGTTTGGGGGTTTAGGGACTAATTAGGGCTTTGGGGCTTTGGGGTTTGATTCAGGGTTGTGCTCAGTTAAACCCTGAACCCGAAACCCTAAACCCCGACCCAAAACGCCCTAAACCCTAAACCCTAAACCCTAAACATCGCTCTGGATAGAACGAAGGTCTTGCAGAACTTGATTTAGGGTTTAGGCTTCGTGGCGGGCGTGATGCCTGATCCCGAGGAGCTGTGACTCCCCTGTAGGGTTTAGGGTTTAGGGCTTAGGGTTTAGGGTTTAGGGTTTGGGGTTTAGGGTTTAGGGTTTAGGGTTTAGGGTTTAGGGTTTAGGGTTTAGGGTTTAGGGTTAGGTTTAGGGTTTAGGGTTTAGGGTTTAGGGTTTAGGGTTTAGGGTTTAGGGTTTAGGGTTTAGGGTTTAGGGTTTAGGGTTTAGGGTTTAGGGTTTAGGGTTCCATGAGATGTGAGAGACTAACTTGCTGAGAATGAAGGCAAATCTCTAAGAGAAATTGCAAGAGTAGCCCCACTCCTCCATTCCCTGCACCCCCAACTCCGCTCCCTAAACGCCCTAAACCCTAAACCCTAAACCCTAAACCCGAAACCTAAGTAAATCCCAACAAAACCCTGGACCCCGAAACCCTAAACCCAAAATCCCGCATCAAAAAAGACAACAAACCAAACCCCAAAACCCAAACGCCAAAACCCCACAGCCCCGAACCCTAACCCCCATAACCCCTCCTGATAACCCTAAACCCTAAACCCTATAGACCGCAACCCCAAACCCTAGACCGTAAACCCTAAACCTTGAACCCTAAACCCTAGGCCCTAAACCCTACACCCTAAACGAAAAGGCATCCTCGATCAGGCAGTGGCCCGCGGGCGCGCCGGGGGTCTGCAGATTCGGCCTGGACATGGAGTTGAAAATGTTTAGGGTTTAGGGTTTAGGGTTTAGGGTTTGGGGTTTAGGGTTTAGGGTTCAGGGTTTGGGGATGAGGGGTACTGGGGGTTTTGGGGATTAGGGGTTTAGGGGTTAGGGTCTGGTTCGGGGTCTTGTCTCAGGTTTGGGGCTCTACAGTCTTGGGGGCTTAGCTGCTTAGAGCTCTTCAGACTTCGAGGGTCGAGGGCTTCAAGGGTTCGAGGACCTTTTCGGTCCTTGTGTGTACGATGTGGTGGGTGCCATCAACTAGCGGAACTAGCGTCCCTTCTTGTGCATCCGCTGTGAGAGGGACCCCCTCAAGAAAAGCGAACATATGTTAGAGAACTCGCCGAGGATTCATGCAGGGACTGCTGCAATGGTAGGGCCCCTGCTTGAGGGACGGTATATCCGGCTATGCAAGGCGCCAACCCGAAACCCTGCACCCTAAACCCTAACCCTCAACCCCTAACCCTAAACCCCTAACCCTAAGCCTTAAACCCTAAACCCAAAAACCCTAAACCCTATACCCACATACAAGGGGTCGGCCCTCACACTCTTGTGTGTCTGGGCTTCGGGGTTTTAAGTTTAGAGTCTTGGGTTTGGGGTTTGGGGTCTTTTTAGAGAGGCCTTGCGCGCGTCGTCGCGCGCTTTGGCGCCAGGGTTTGGGGTTTAGAGTTTGGGAGTTTAGGGTTTGGGCTCAAGGTCGTTCAGGGTGCCGGGTAAGAGGTGTAGAGTTTCGAGATTGGGGTTAAGTTTAAGGTAGTTCGGCTTTGCCTACCCAAACCCCAATGCCCAAAGCCAAATCCCTGAACCCTAAACCCTAAACCCAACCCCTGAACCCTAAGCCCTCTTGAAGCGCTCCAAGGTACTTCACGACGCGCAACCTGGCGACGTTGTCCGTCATGTTCCTTGGTTGAGAGCTTAGGTGTTGAGGTTACCCGGGTTCAGGGTTTAGGGTCTAGGGTTTAGGGTTTAGGGTTTAGGGTTCAGGGTTCAGGGTTTAGGGTTTAGGCTTGAGGGTTTAGGGGTTGAGGGAGTTTAGGGTTTCGGGATCAGGGTTCAGGGTTGAGGGTTTACAGCTTCCTGTTGTGGGACGGGACGACAGGCAGTTTGTCAGAGGGTCGAGACTAACTTCCATACACTGTCCTCACGGTGGGTTTGAGGGGGGTGGGGTACCATATATACAAATAGATTTACAAGTATATCTAAGCCTCCACAGGTTTGAAACCATATCTCTTGACCGCAAGTAAGCCAAGCAATGCCTAAAGCCTTGAACTTTGAAGTTTGAAGCACTAAACCATAAACCCTGAACCCTGAACCTTGAAGCCCGAAGACCTTGACCCACACCCAACAACGAAAGCCTCATCGACTTTCAGACAGATTACACCCTTCAAAGCCAGGGCACTTATCTGTTTGAATTCGCCAGGATGTGTAGTTCGTCCCGGCATACAGGCAGGCACCTTCACGGATGGGTTTGAGGGTTGCTCTAAACACTAAACCCTAAACCCCAAGTACAGGGCTTGCCAGGAGTAACCCAGGCCCATGAAACCATGTGGAGATAATGCGGCTTATGTTCATGGGGGTTCTTTGTCACAGGGGGGTTAACCCTAGAGGGGTTCCCACTTTCTAGATTTGCTGGGGATCTGGATTTCGGCTAACCCCTCACGCAGGAGATGCCACGTGTAACATGGTGCAACCACGAGCACACCCAACACACACACACACACACACACACACACACACACACACACACACACACACATGCTGCTTGCCCGTGCGTAACCTAAACCCTAAACGGGGCCGGCCCTCTCCTCCCCAAACAGCTCCCCCAGAGGTCTAGAACTACAGTTGCGAGGGTAAGGTTTGGGCTTGGGGTTATTGAGGAGTTTGGGGTTTTGGGGTTTAGGGTTCAGGGCTTACGGTTTAGGGTTTAGGGCTTAGGGTTTAGGGTTTAGGGTTTGGGGTGTAGGGTTTAGGGTTGAAACAGAACCCGCAACACTTTGTAAGGTTCGGGCTTCCAAGGTGGATGGTTAAACCCTATGCTCCCTCATTACTCCCTAGGAATCTCCTACAACGCGAACCCCCTTTCTAGCGGTAGTGGTTTAGGTTTTAGGTTTAGGGTTTAGGGTTTAGAGTTCAGGGTTTAGGGTTCAGGGTTTAGGGTTTAGGATTTAGGGTTTCGGGTTTAGGGTTTAGGGTTTCGGGTTTAGGGTTTGGGGTTGAGGGTTTGGGGTTTAGGGTTTAGGGTTTGGGGTTTAGGTAGTTCCCCAGAGAGCCCGACACCCCTTAATGAAAGAACATGCCTCATGTTCTAAAAGGGATCCTTAGTATGATTTCAGGTATATTCCTTATTTAAGGAGTATTGGGCTCTCTAGTTCCATGACATCTGATTCTGGGCCCTTTAAAAAAAAACACCCTTACATACCCTTTATGTACCCGCAAAGAAGGGCCCAGACTTCAGGAGCCTTGAAAGAAGGTAAATGCCTCCCTTAAGAACCTTATGTAATGGGGGGGGGGGGGGGGGGGGCTTCCGAAAATTTGGGGGAGGGGGAGCTTTGTTAGGGTGCTTCTATGGAAAGGATTTGTGTTTTTTCGGTGTGTACTGGGGCACCCCTATCTTGGGACACGCCGACGTAGAACTTAGCGGGCATAAGGATGTAGAGGCAGTTGACGGCAGCGAAGAATGTTCTCGACAGGTGCGTTCCGGTCTCACACGAAACCTAAACCCGAAAACCCTGCAACCCTGAAACCCTGAAACGCCCTAACCCCGAAACCCGAAACCCTAAACCCGAAACCCTGTTCCAGGTCAAGGGGCCGGTGAAGAGGCCCGGAGGGCTCTGATCCAGTGGCGGGAACCACTCAAGACCGGTGTACCTGGGCATCTTCTGGCTGGTTCTTAGGTTAGGGCTTAGGGTTCAGGGTTTTGGGCTTAGGGTTTAGGGAATGAGGGAATGAGGTACCCGGTACCCTGTCTCATCCCTTAAAGGGCATTTAAAAAAAAGGGGCCGAATTCTCTCATTCCCTACTCAGAACCAGGGCGGCATCTTCTGGACTTCTGAGCCATTGTGGGTTTAGGGTTTAGGGTTTAGGGTTTAGGGTTTAGGTTTAGGGTTTAGGGTTTAGGGTTTAGGGTTTAGGGTTTAGGGTTTAGGGTTTAGGGTTTAGGGTTTAGGGTTTAGGGTTTAGGGTTTAGGGTTGTCCTAACAGTCCTTAGTCGGGATGATAGTAGGGGGCGTGATAAGCCCTTGTCAGGACTCTTCGTAAAAGGGGGAACATCCCAAGAGCTGTTTATCAAAGAGCTCAAAGGTTTGGAGTTTAGGGTTTTAGGGTTTAGGGTTTTAAGGGGTGGGGCTCTTAGAACCCCCCCCCCCTCAAAAAAAAAAAAAAAAAAAAACTCTCAATCTGCATCGTCTGGTTGAGCGTCACTTGGTGCTTTTGGGGGGTCTGTGCTATGGCATATTCCGATGAGGGTCGAGGATTTCGGGCCTAGGTCTTAAACCCTAAACCCTAAACCCTACAAACGATGGTTGAGCAAACTGAAACCCTCAAGCAGACACAGACTCAGAGCCCCAAAGCCTAAACCCCGGCCTCCTAAGGCCAAGCTAGACCCCCTAAGCGTTCGGGTTTAGGGTTAAGGTTTAAGGGTTTAGGGTTTAGGGTTTAGGGTTTAGGGTTTAGGGTTCACACGGATACCTAAACACCAAGCGCCCTAAACTCTGAACACCCTGAACACCCTAGACATGGATCATCTTCAGAATCGCAAGTTCAGAAGCTCACTCGGGGTCTCGCTGCTTGTATGTAGGGGTTCAACAAGGTTGGGCTTCGGGTTTAGGGTTTAGGGCTTTAGGGTTTAGGGTTTAGGGTGTAGGGTCTAGGGTCTAGGGTTTAGGACTGTCCTGAACCCGCAACCCAAGATTTTTCGGAACCTTGGCAACTCCTGCGTACCAGGCCCTAAACCCTAAAACCTACACCCTAAACCCTAAACCCTAAACCCTACCCAGGCGCTGGATGTCCACGACATCTTCATTGGAGCTTACCTGGTCGCTCAGCAAAAGCCCACAGGGGGGTTTACGATATTAGGGGGTACCTGATTGGGGTCCTTATCATAAAGGAATCCTACTATCTGGGGGAGGCTCCCCTGTTTTCGTAAACCGGCACATAGGTTTCCCACTCGATCGCTTTACCTCTGACACAAGAGGGAATCAGCCTAAACCCTAAACCCTAAACCGAGATGGGCCGGGGATGAGGGCAGTGTAGCCCCAACATGGTAATTCCTAAAGCCCTAAACCCTAAACCCTAAAACCTAAACCCTAAACCCTAAACCTTCAAAGCCGCGACCAGAACTAGCTACAACCAGGGATCCCAAGGAAAGATCCGCCAAAAAAGGGCCAAACCGGACTTGCACAGCCTCAGTTGGCCCCAATATAACCCTGAATGGCCCCTCATTCCCCTAAACCCTAAACCCTAAACCCTAAACCCTAAACCCTAAACCCTAAACCCTGAATGGCCCCTCATTCTGGAGCCTTCGACGCGCCGAAGTGTAGAGTTCTTAGCCCAACCGACCCTAGACCCTAAATATGAAAGACTCGAAACCCTACATAGCCCTAAATCCTAAGACCCTAAACAACTGAAAAACCCTAAGCCCTAGATAAACCGTCCTCACCAAACACAACTAAATTGAATCTAAACCCTAAACCCTAAACCCTAAACCCTACACCCTACACCCTAAACCCTAAACCCTAAACCCTTACAGCAGGCCTGGAGGTGCCGAGGGAACGAAGCATTCGTGTAGAGGCGCGCTTCCTTCATCGGAGTTTAGGGTTTAAGGGTTAAGGGTTTAGGGTTTAGGGTTTAGGGTTTAGGGTTTAGGGTTTAGGGCTTAGGGCTTAGGGCTTAGGGCTTAGGGCTTAGGGCTTAGGGTTTGGGACTTAGGGTTCAGGGGTTCAGAGGTTAGGGTTTAGGGTTTAGGGTTTGGGGTTTCGGGTTTAGGGTTTAGGGCTTAGGGCTTAGGGCTTAGGGCTTAGGGCTTAGGGCTTAGGGTTTAGGGTTTAGGGTTGGAGGAAGGATGCTGTGGGGCTATTCAGGGATAGGGACTCTTACGGCCACTCCAAATTGTTGGATCAAAGTTTGGGCAGGGCTTGGGGGGTTTTTTTTGGGGTTTAGGGGCTTATCACACCATTTACGCCCTAAGCCCTGTCATTGGGTTTCAGGATGAAAGGGCGTAGGGGTTCCACCCCCACTCAAACGGTTTAGGGTTGAGGGTTTAGGGTTGAGGGTTAGGGTTTAGGGCTTAGGGCTTAGGGCTTAGGGTTTAGGGTTTGGGGTTTAAGGTTTAGGGTTTAGGGTTTAGGGAACTACCTAAACAGGGGATGCCCTCAACCACCTCATTCCGGCGCCGGAGGTCCTTCTGGAAGTCGTCCACGATGTCCGACGGCTCATCCTGTGCGGCTGCCTGCGAGAGACGCACCCCCGAGCTGCAGGGCAAGGTTGAGGGTTCCGGGTTCAGGGTTTAGGGTGTAGGGTTTAGGGATGTTAGGGCTTAGGATTTAGGGTTTAAGGTTTAGGGTTTAGGGTTTAGGGTTTAGGGTTTAGGGTTTCGGGTTTAGAGTGGGTTTTTGGATTTCGTGTCTTGGCTATAGGGATGAAGGTTGAATAAGGCCGAGAGACCATGGGCCCAAAAGCCCTGAACCCTACAGTAAACCCTCACGGCCCTGGCCTGCGGAACCCTAAAACCCTACAGCCGAAAACCCTAGAACCCTCACACCTAAGCCTGCATCGATGGGCCACCAAAGCACCTTTACTCAACCTCAACGCAAGGAGGGCTTTAGGGTTTTGAGGGTCTAGACGGTTTAGAGAGTTTGGAGGTTTTAGAGGGTTTAGAGGGTCTAGAGGGTTTTCAGAGCTTAGAGGGTTTAGAGGGTATATGAGGTTGAGAGGGGGATTGAGGAAGTGGTAGGTTAAGGGAATAGGGCTCCAGCGGGCTTCATGGGGTTGCGGGGTTTAGAGGGTTTAGAACCCAGTTTCAGAACCCGACTTCTCTTCAATGCTTGAAAACTCGGGTGAGATCCTAAACCCTAAACCCTAAACCCTAAACCCTAAACCCTAAACCCATTTGCATTCTGGACTTGGAGGTTGCCACATCGGACCCAGGTGGTTTGCAGAATGCAGCTTTGAGGCCGTCTTAGTTGTCCAGTAACCTGGGGGAATTTAAGGTTAACCTTTGGGATTCTAAGGGGGTTATACTACCCCAAAAAGGTTAAAGGCTACCTACTCTACTACTAGGCCGTTGGTTTTGGGAGGCTTTGGGGGCCTGTAGGAAAAGTTAAAGATGACTTTAGGGCTTAGGCCTTAGGGGCTTGCCAGTCCACTCCTTCAGCATTTCTGGTCTAGAGTTTTGCTTTTGGGCTTCTCGAGCACCCAACCATGAACATGCTTCATCCAGTCCGCTGACACCACAGGAAACCTCAGAGTCTCTTGAAGCCTCGGCAAGACAACGAAGTCTGCAAACGCTACTAGAGCCGAACCCTCAACCCTGAACCCCTGAACTCCTGGCCCCGAAGCCCTCAACCCCTAAACACTGAAGCCCTAACCCTGAACCCCTCAACACAAAGGGAAATGGCCTGCCATCCACTGATCACCCTGTGCAGAGGACGGAGAAATGCTTTCAGCTAGGGCTGGTTCTTACAAGCCGGCATCAGTACAAATTAGGGTAAGGGTTTAGGGTTTAGGGTTTAAGGTCTTGTGATGGAAAGCATACCCTGAAGAAAGGGTCGCCTTAAACCATACACTTCCCTTAAACAATCCCCAAACCCCGGTTTCGGGTTTAGGGTTTGCGGCTTCGGGTTTACAACCTCAAGGCAGATATTGCTGGAGATTCGGGAGCTTCTTCTAAACAAAATCTCGACATGCGAGGCTTAAACTTCGTTGAGTCGCATCTTTGTAAAGCCTAAGCCCGATCAGCGTATTGTCGGAAGTGGCCGTACACTTTAGGGATCCCAGTAGGGGGCTTTATGGGTTTGGAGATGTATGGCTCATCGAAGTCCTGATACACAGGGTCAAGATTCGTCAGCAAACCGCCCGATCCCCCAAATCCTAGACCCTAAACCCTAAACCCTAAACCCTAAACCCTAAACCCTAAACCCCCTCGGGTTCAGGGCACAAGGTTGACAATCGGCCAAACTCGTAAGAAGATCCACGCTCGCATGCTGAGTGCGGGGCGACAGGAGGACCCAGATTAGGCCCCTCCTGGCTCGGCCGCAGGTTCAGGGGTGGAAAAAGGGAAAAGCCTTCCAGGCAGGCTTTGGTCGCGAAACTTCCGGGTAAGACCTAACCCTAAACCCTAGGCCCACCAGAATGCCAGGCGGCAGTCTGGAAATCTCAGCCTTACCCATGTCGAACCGATGTCAACAATCGAGACCCTTACCTAATGGTTTAAGTAGGGTCTTTAGGGTTTAGAGTTTAGATAGGGTTTAGGATTTAGGGTTTAGGGTTTAGTTGTGCCTGCACAGGAAACCACTTAGAGGGGAAAGCGACAGCCCGACCGACGTGTGTGGGAGCCGGGCCTTTTAGTTTAGGGTTTACGGTCTAAGGGTTTAGGGTTGCGGTCTAGGGATTAGGGTTTAGGATTTCGGTTAAGGTCATGGAGACCTCTAGGAAGCTGGCCACCCCAAAGTAGAAACACAAGCTCAAGGCCCTGAACCCAAACAACAACTTCGAACGCACCTTCGTGACGTTGATGAGCACATGAGTCATCCATGGGTCCCAAGCGCAAGGATTGCAAGCGTTCAAAGTCCGTGATGGGGCGATGGTTCTGTTCCTGACTACGTTTCGCTGGCTCACACAAACGATGTAGGTGATAATTTCGAGGCTTACAGCCATGGAGTTTTGTCTACATGGCTCAAAGCTTTGGCTAAAGAATCTGCTTTTTTAGAGCCGCTTACGGCTGCAGTGGCCAGAGACCTGTGACCAGCTGCACAAAAACAACTGTAAATGCTTTTTCAGATTCTTCTTGTTGATGAATCAAGGCATACTTCCAAGACAGCGACAGCGACACATAGCGAATGGGGAGTCAGAGTCACAGTACAAACTTGGCGTGCTTTGACTTTAACTTGCCTCATGTTTCGTTCATTCCTGGATATGCGGAGCAACTCACGAAGCGCTGCAGCGTCCCCATTTGGCGCGCTCCGATGACCCCGACAATGCGTCTGCGTCTTGAAACGGCAAACGGCAATCGGCTCAGTGGCTTCCCTCGGGTCGTCCTCCTTTAGAACTGAACGTGTAAGGTTAGGGCTTGATCAGGGTTACCCCAAAGCTCTTGGGCCCTCAACACCCTAGGAATTGAGACCCCAGAACCCTCCTTAGGAGGTACCAGTCCCTCTGTAGGAGGGTCCATGGAGCCTTAGGGTACTTTGGTTGCTCTCACGTTACAAGTCATGTGTGGACACTCCTCCCTTTCCTTTTTGCGTGATGCTATGCTCCGCGCAGCTCCACTCTCTTTCTCACAGATGTCTCTGAAGCGCAGAGGAGGCAGCTAGTTGGAACCCTAAGCCTTAAGCCCTGAGCCCTCAGCCCTAAGCCCTAAGCCCCAAGCCCTAAGCCCTAAACCCTACTGTGTTTGCCTCCGTTTGTTCCTGCTGTCTTCTTGCCCTGGCGGCCGTATGCTCCCAAGAACCCCAAAAATCTTCAAGCACGAGCGGTTCAGAGAGGCAGTCCTAGGGTAGGGTTTAGGGTTTCGGGTTTAGGGTTTACAGTAGGGTTTAGGGTTTAGGGTTTAGGGCTCAGGGTTTAGGGTTTAGGGTTTAGGGCTTAGGGCTTAGGGCTTAGGGTTTAGGGTTTAGGGTTTAGGGTTTAGGGTTTAGGGTTTAGGGTTTAGGCTCCCACAAGGGTTAAGCTTAGGGTTTCGGGTTCCGGGTTTAGGGTCAGGTTTGGGATTTAGGGTTTGGGGTTTGGGGCTTTCCACACCGCGTAAAATCATGGACCATAGGCGGTTTCGCACAGGGCATAGGGGCTCTCTTCAAAAAAAAGCCACAAATCCCACCCCCCCCCCCCCCCCCCCCCCCCCCCCCAACGTCCCTCCCTACCCCCCCCCCCCCACCCCAGACCCGAACCGCAAACCCAATCCACCAAACCCCAAACCTTAAACTTGTTCTCCTGCGGGGTCGGAGGCTCTTAAATTTGGGGTTTGGGGTTTGGGGTTTGGGGTTTGGGGTTTGGGGTTTGGGGTGGGGTTTGGGGTTTGGGGGTTCAGGGTTGTGCGCGGGTTGTAAAGGGTCGGGTTAGCTTGCGGCACGGCACCGGGCCATTTTGGATGCTGGCGATGCCCTGTCTTCGGTCGGTAATTGCGAATGGGCTACAAAATTGCTCACACCGCTGGCAAGGTTTCTTGGGCAGCAGTTGCAAGAGATCAAAAAAGGCCAACACGTGCAACAACACCCCTCAGTTTAAATGCAAATGTCCGCAATCCCCTTTGACACGCTGACTGTACAGGACTATACAGGCGTAGCTGGGAAGCACCCTCAGCAACGAAACAGCAGCACTTCGCGCGTTTTGGGAAGCAAAACGGCTCAAGCAGACGTAGCGCGAGTCAGAGCTATGAAGCGAATTAAAGCAATTGAAGCAACAGTTTGCAGAACTCTGCGCTGTCCTTCCACCTACAAGGTGAACCCTAAACCCAAAACCCTAAACCCTAAACCCTAAACCCTAAAGATGACTTAAGATGTGTGAACCTCACAGTTCCGAGGTCAGGCTTTCCAACTCCACCGGAAAGCCTCGCGCGCGGAGCGAGCGTACCGTCGACTCAACCGCAGAGAGCATGCCTAGGGTAGTTTTGGGGGCCCTGGGACCTGGGATAAACTGAACCCTTCTCGCTTGATAAGGGATTCCAGGGTAGCAGAAAGAGTAAAAACGATGTTCAAACCTAGACCTGACACGGCGTGGACCGCACACCTGGACTTCCAGGGGTGCCGACGGTGCCGACCCCGCCTCCTGCTCCAGCAGCGCCCAGAGGTCCAACTTCCGGTGCTGGATGCTGAGAGGTCTCTCCTGAGCGTTTTCGGTGGCCCAGGGAGAGAAACACTTCTTGGGCTACTTCGGGAACCCAGAACCCCAAAAAAGTATTATAACAACATAGACAAATAAATAAATAGAAGTAAATAATTCCATAATGTAATCCGCCGACCCCAGCCGGGGGCGGCGTCAGTGAAGACCCAATGCTCCTCTACCCCACCCCCCCCATGGACTGGCCCCATTAAAGCATGCCCGCTTCGTTTGCTGGCCCCTAGTGGCTCATGGCCCCATCATGGTCCCCTGATCAGATGATTTAAAGGGCTCCAATCCTCTCTTGCTCCGCTTGCCCCACCCCCCCCAACCCCCCCCCAACCCCCCACCGCCCACCCCCCTTACCCCCCCTACGCCCCCCCGAACCTCCCGCCCCAGTCCCCCCCAACCCGTCCCCACCTACTCCCCCCAAGTCCCCCCCCCCCCCCCCCCCCCACCCCCCACCCGCCCCAGCCCCCCTACCCCCGCCCCCCCCCACCCCCACCCCGTCCCACCTACCCTCCATGCCCTTGAAGCTAATTCTTAAGACCTCCAGTCCATGCCCGCGCCCCCTCCGTTTTCCCCGCCCGCTCCGCCCCCCCCCCCCCCCCCCCCACCCCACCCCCCCCCACAAGCCCCCCCACCCCGCCCCCCAACCCATCACCCCTTCTGGCCCCCAACCCCCATGATCCCCATGGACTGGCCCCCATTAGATGATTCAAAGGGCTCCAGTGCATGCCCCCGCTTGCTCCTCTTGCTCCGCTTGCCCCCCCCCCACCCCCCACCCCCCCACCCCACCACCCCCCCACCCCCCCCTGTGCCCCATGCCCTTGAAGCTACTTAAGGGCTCCAGTGCATGCCCGCGCCCCCTCCGTTTTCCGCCCACCCCCACCCCCCCCCCCCCCCCCCCCCCCCCCCCCCCCACCCCCCCCCCCCCCCCCCCCCACCCCCCCCCCCACCCCCGCCCCCCACCCCACCCCCCCCCCCCCAACCCCCCACCCCCCCCACCCACCCCCCCCCACCCCAAAGCACATCAGAGGACTGTCTTGTTGGGTCTGGGGTCGGCGGCACTGGCGGTAGCCATTAATAATAACAGAGTAACAATAATAGTAAGAAAAAGAAGAAGAAGAAAGTGTACTGCTGAACAGCTTCGTCTCTCCATGCACACCCTCTGCCATGCCGAGGGATATCGGGGCAGGTCCGCTTTGCGAGTCGTGGCCTCGGTTTCGCACAAGCAACCCTAAACCCTAAACCCTAAACCCTAAACCCTAAACCCTTTGCTGGCCTCGGATTCGCACAAGTTTTGCCACCAGCAGCAGGGCCAGGATCAGCAGCAGGACGGCAAAGGCGACAATTAACCTTATTGCTGCCGTTGAAAGATTCAACATGGCATGGTCTGCTAAGCATATCAAGAATATGTAATATAGGATATAGGTCATTATATAATATAGGTCAACAAATAGGTCAAGAAACAGCACAATTTGCGTAGGACATAGGACATATTCACATGGTCAAGGGACAGGGGCATGAGTCGAAATAGCAGGGCATACTCTGTCAGACTGCTTGCCATGGGCCGCGCCCTGCTGAGCCACTGGCGCACCATGACATCAGAGGCCAGCGCACCCATCACGATGAGCGCCGAGGAGAGGGCGACGGGCACCTGCTTAGGGGCCCAAAAAAGGTTTGCCTTTTTTATACATGGTAGGACTCTGTGTACCCAAAAAGGTTAAAGGTCACCTGCCCAGTAACCCTAAACCCTAAACCCTAAACGCTAAACCCTAATACCCAAAACCCCTTAGCCTTCTTCGGGAGGTGCTTTGGGGTCTCGCTCTCTGGCCCGATTCGTGCGACCCGGCTGTTGATCCAAACGTCGGCTTCCACCAGTTCTTCGGACGTGATAAAGATCGAAATGTCAGCTTTCCGGCGCAGGGCCTGGAGGTCCACCGGGCTTAGGGTTTAGGGTTTAGGGTTTAGGGTTTAGGGTTTAGGGTTTAGGGTTTAGGGTTTAGGGTTTAGGGCTTAGGGTTTAGGGTTTAGGGTTTAGGGTTTAGGGTTTAGGGCGGCCTGGAGGTCCACCGCTGCCGCAAGCCCGCAGTACTCCTCACCCCGCACGGCCCACACCAGCTTGATCTCCTGCCACCGGCCGCGGAGATCCTTTAGGTTGTACAAGAGGTCAAGAAATGGAGAGATGCCCACACCTTGGGATGTTCCACCTTTTCCCAACAAGTCCTTAAAAGGGATTCTAGTACCCTCGAGAATAATCCCTATGAAGAACTGTTAGTTCTTGGGGGAGCATCCCAACCCACACCTCCTGCCACCAGCAGCAGAGTGCAGGGCTCTGCATTTCGCGGCCTCCGAGGCTTGCCATATGGGCCTTCGATCCCCAGTCGCAGAGTCACGCCGGAACCGACCACATCACCAAGTGATCCGGACCAGTCACCCATGCATTTCAGTAGAACATGGGCGCAGTTCCCACAAAGGATGGTGGAGTAGGGGTGCCACTGGAGTCGGGAGATGCTTTTCTCCTGCAAATAGACCCATCGGGAGCCCGGCATCAGCTGCGACGCTTCCTGCTCCGCAGAATGCCACGACAGCAGAAGCAACGTTGCGGCATCACTGCGAGACACGACCTGGGGGGGTTTCCGAAAAAAGGGGTACCCTTTTTGGGGGTCCCTCTAACAGGGTTCTATTCTATATGGGGTTCAACAAAGGGGTACCCCCATTTTGGGAGATACCCACCTCGACTGCTACCTCCACGTGTTGTCTGGTGGCCACTGTCCTGTCTTTTGCGTACAGCACCACGCCTGGAAACATCAGAATCACCATCTGAAAGTCGTGGAGGCCGCAGAAAAGGACAAACACAAAGGCTCCGACCAGGTGGGCGTAGTAGAACACGTCGTAGAAGCGGCGCCGAACCTGCTCGCGCGAGAGGGCCCCCAAGATGATCACTGCTGTCGTAGCAACCACACCAAAGCCGTTCACAAGCCCGAGAGTGTTCCAGCAGGAGCGCGCTGTCGGATCGTCGCATGTTAGGCTCACTGGGAGACATGCCTCCCCGAGCTCGCGCAGGCCACCCTCCCGGAGGTAGAAGACAACAAAAGCGATCGAGTGAATCAGGCTCATTGCGACAACCCACCAGCCGACCACACGGTGAAAAGCGATCGTCATCGGATAGTCCAGGCCATGCCACTCCGCGAGGACTGAACGCCTGGAGATCACCAGCAACATCATGCTAAGGTACACCGCGGCCGCCCTCCCTGTTATGATACCGCCGAACTCCAGGGCATCACTCATCGTGGCCACGCAGGCTTTCAGGATGCCAGCTGCCAACGTGACGAAGCCTAAGCTGTGAGGCAGGATGTCCCATCGGAGGTGTGGGGCGGTCAGCGCTGTATGTGGCACCAGACCCATGCACAGCACCAGGCACATAACCAAGCTAAGGCTGGACAGATAGGCTGGCAGGTGCTCCAAGTGTTGACAGGCAAACAAGGCCATTGCGACTTCAGACTCGTCTACCAGCTTGCACGGAGCAGCCACATACGAGATGACCAGACTCCACCAAATTGCAGCAAGCATGGCCAGCCAGAAAGAACCCCAGCGCCGTTGACATCGCTGCAGATCCACCATCTTCCGAGAACCCTAAACCCTAAACCCTAACCTAAACCCTAAACCCTAAACCCAAGGGGCGCAAGGAGGTTTAGGGCCTTCTGTAGGCAGCTCCGCTCTTGGTTTTTAAGAGGCAAAGCCAAAAGCAACGACTTCGCCCATCCTTCCCACCCCGCCCCCAGTAGTTGCAAGCAATTCAGCGAACAGGGGGAGAACCGAAAGCATAGTCCTACATGCCTGAACCCTCAACCCTCAAAATCTACGCCCTGAGCCCTAAACCCCCAGCCCCGAGCTACAAGATTTGCGGGCTTTAGGGGCAAAACCGGGCCACAAAGTCTTTGTTGGGGGCTTGCCCTGCCTAGGTATGCTAGTTCTCTTTCTTGGGGTTTAGGGTTTAGCTCTTTACGCTTTGAAACAGCTTAACAAAGTGAAATTAGCAGGCCTGCCCCTGTTGCACACACAGTGTGATGGATTGGCAAGCTGGGGGGGGGAGGTGTTAAAACAAGGGGGTGGCTTAGGTGGGGGCGGGGGGTGGCCGGGGGGGGGGGGGGGGGAGGTTACAGTCAAGGGTTTAGGTTTCGGGTTTAGTCGGTTTCGTGTCTCTGTGATTGACCCCTGCAACTGACACAGCACCACAATCCTTCAGCAACAACACGTGCTCTTTTCGACCCCCCCGAAACCCTAAAAAGCCAACAATTACCTAAACCCAAACCCTAAATTTGAAACCCTAAACCCTAAACCCTGCATGATCCTTCACCCCTCACCCCTTAAACCCCAGGGCTCTCGATAAATCACGGTTTTGCGGTGGAGGATTTGCAAGTTCATATAGGGTTTATGCTTTCGGGAAAGTCCGAGGAACCATCCGACCCTAAGATGCTACGAAAATCAGGGATAAACCCTTAATATGGGATTAAATAACCTTAAGGACCGCAATAAGGTACCCCTAAATTCGGAAACCCCCTTTTCTCTTCATGGACAAGCCAGGCCAGGACTGTGAGAAAAGGTCATGGATCAAGCTGTCGGTGAAGGGGTTAGGCCCGGTTTAGGCGTTTTATCAGTTTGGGGTTGGGGTTGAGGCGGTTCGATGATGTTGATGGTCTTAGTCATGACCATCACGGTGCTGGCGATAAGCCCCAGCTACTCCGTAGACTCAGTTGAGGACGGAGAGGAGTCTCTGTCACTTTCTGTCTCCATTCGCGTCGGAGTGCCCAAGGGCTCTTTGCCTCGACTTTTTTGGAATCACGAGCCGGCAGAAGTCGCATTTATGAGCTTCATGGCGTGGGTTTAATGAAGTTATTCAGGGTTCAGGTTCGGGGAGGAAAGTTTCGGGAAAAGTGTTGAGGAGTTTCGTTGTTGACTTTTGAATAATTTCAAGTTACAGGGGCTTGAGGGTTTAGGGCTTAGGTGTAGGGTTTAGGGTTTAGTGTTTAGGGTTTAGGGTTTGGGTTTAGGGTTTAGGGTTTAGGGTTTTAGGGTTTAGGGGTTAGGGCAAACGATTGAGGTTTTGAGCTTTGGGTTCTGGCTTGAAGTCTTCAGGCAAAGCTTCAACGTTGCATACACTTTGCCCTAGAGCTCCAGCAAAATCAATAATGGGTTGTGGGTCATAGCTCTTGCTTAGTAACCTACTATTAGGGTAGCTACATTAGTACAGGCCTCAAAAGATCAAAAGAGGGGACCCCTTACATACCCCTTATATACCCCACACAACCCAAGGGCCCAAACTTCAGAACCCTTTGAAGAAGCTAAGGACCATGTGAAGGGCCCCTGTCACTACCCTTAGAATTTGGGTTTCTGGAAACCCAAGAAGGGTTGACTAGCACGAAGGAAGAAGGTGTACGAATCACATCGCGGACAACCACAGAACCACACTTTCGAACGCGAGCCCCAGTTTTCGGTTTGGGAGATCCTAGAGAACCCTAAACCCTGAACCCTAGACCCGAAACCCTGAACCCTAAACCCTGAACCCTAAACCCTAAACCCTAAACCCTAAAGAACGGAAACCCTCACCCAGCAAAACGTCAGCTTCTGACCGTGCTGCTGGCCAAGAAGTGCGGCGAAAAGCAGCAGCCTCGAGGCTCGGGTTTAGGGTTTAGGGTTTGGGGTTTGGGGTTTTAGGTTTAGGGTTTAGGGTTTAGGGTTTAGGGTTTTGGGTTTTAGGGTTTAGGGTTTAGGGTTTAGGCTGCTTCCTACGGGCGCCCCAGACTGTGCACTATTAGGGTTAAGCCTGAGGTCCGAAACCCAAACCCTAATCGGGTGTGGTCTTCAAGTTTGGGCCCTAAACCTAAACCCTAAACCCTAAACCCTAAACCCTAAACCCAATGTTTTGGGGTTGGGGCCTCAGCCGTTCGAAGGAGGCTCCATGTATGCTGCAAGATGACGGAGGTTTAGGCTTTAGGGTTTAGGGTTGAGGGCTCAGATTGAATGCACACTGAAATTCTCAAGCACAACCTCCCAATAACCGGTTGCCCGAGAAGTCAGCTTTGCGCACCATGAAGGGCGCAGTGACGCCCAATGTTTCTGAAGACTGCCTTCGTACGTCTTTGCAACACCAGTCCCCAGCAGACTTTAGGAAACAATCCCTAAACCCTAAACCTTAAACTCTCTCGGACCGCACCCACTTGAGTCTAATCCCAGCCCGAAACCCGCACCCTTTGGCCCCTTGCATCATACATGAACGCTTCTGCCTCTTCCTCGGCCCAGGAATAGCTGGAGCAAGACAGTGCCACAAAGGGGCAGAGATGCGAGCCGTTTCATGCCAAGACCTCAGATAGGGTGCTCAGTTTTCGGGCAGGCTTTTTGGCCAGACTATATTTTATAGGGAAATGCTAGCATAATACGAGCTAGTCAACCCCTGTTTAAAGAATATCGTGAAGGCGTCGTTTTTTTTTCACCAATAGGAAATGCTAGCTCAGTCCAACTAGTGGGGCTCAGAGAGTGTTTCATAGAAAGATCAGGACGTGGTCTCAATAGCTCAACACGGCAGCAGAAAACCTTTCTGTTCTCGCGCCCATGGCACAGCTGATGTTTCTTAGCACTGAAACCCTCAACGATAGGGAAACCGAATCAATATTATTGATTCCTGAACCCTCAACCCTAAAGATTTAAAGAACAATTCGGCCAGGTCCGGGTTCGGGTCCGGGTCCGGGTCCGCTGGGTCGGGTCCGGGTCGCGGTCCGGGTCTTAGAAGAAAGTTTGAACAATATTTTAAAACCATCACGCGCTCATTGTGTTTGCAAATGGGGGGGGGGGGGGGGCTGCCCCCCCCCCCCCAACCCTTGCGCTTTTTTTAAGCGCGCTTGCTTCAAAGCATTTTTGAATCTGTTTTACACCCACCAGGCGATCGTTGAGTTCGAAAGTGGTGGGGCTGCGATCATTGTGTTCGCAAATGGGGAGGGGGGGGGGGCTGCGCCCCCCCCAAACCCCCCGCTTGTTAAGCTGTGCAAGCCTGAATCTTTTTTTAACCCTTAACCCGAAACGCCCATGGCGTGCAAGGCCAAAAGTCCTAAACCCCACAGCCTCAAGTGCAAGGCCAATACACCTCTACCTTTAAAACCCATACATAATAAATAAAATAGAATACAAATATAAAAATAAAACAATTTCAATATTTTATAATACAATATCATACAATATAATAAAATAAAATATTATATTATATTGTATTAGATTATAATTATTTGGAATTTTATATCTTTTTACAGGTCCAATTTCGGGTCCGGGCAAAGGTCCGGGTCCGGGTCCGGGTCCGGGTTCGCAGGTCCGGGTCCGGGTCCGGGTCGCCGGGTCCGGGTCCGAGGGGGGGAGGGGGGGGGGGGGGGAAAAGGACGTTGAAGCGCGAGAAAAACGATATTATGGCATCGGGCGATGCTGCATGGGGGCTTATAGAGGACAGTTAGAATAAGGTATAGTGGAATTAGAATCTTCACAGCAACACCCCGACAGGAATAGTATTTATTACAAACGAATTGCACTCAGTGTGGTTTATACCCTAAACCCCAAACCCTAAGCCCTAAACCCACTGCCAGAGCAAGCCAGTCGCAGGCAAGTGCGAGCATGCTCGTGTAAGCGGCCAGGGGCACAGCAAACCATGCTCGATACTGCGCAACCTTTCTGGGTTGAGTCTCCCACACTCCAATAATGGGACAGCAGACAATCAGGTAGACTGCCACAATCTTCGACATCATCTTCAAGATAAAGCACCTTTCGTCGCGAGGCCTCTGCCACAGAAGGAGCAGAAGGCCAAGACGTGCCGCAACGGTGGCGCTGTGGATGAGCACGAGGGGGACAGATCCTAGGACAACATTGTGGCGCAGGTACACGAAGCAGCAGTATATGGACCACAAGGCAACGCAGGTCAGGGGCACAAGGGCAACGAAAGGAAGAGCAATCTCGGCGTGACCCGCGCCTCGAATATCCACCCCGCGACGTGCAATCTCCCGAAGCCTTGGCGATGACATCCCCGCAGTTAGAAGCACATGGATGGCATAGTCGACATCGGCGGTTTTCTGGCCAATCTCAGCGAAAATGCGTTCTGCATCCGCTTGCTTGGAACATGTGGCCTGCACGATGCTGCCCGTGAACCCGCAACTCAGATGTTTGGCTTCTTGCATTTTGGCAACACCGTTGACGCGGTCCACCTCCAGCAATAAGAAGAAAGTCAAACCAGCGACAAGGAGCAAACGCTGCTCCACAAAGGCAATGAAAGGAGGCACCACAGCAACACCGTCATCATCAGGGTCGAACTCTACCGTTCGCCAATCCATGAAGATGATGCCAACGGCCGAAGCGCCGATCCTGTTCAAGAGCTTGCGACAGCCATCGTGGTTGATGTTGGCGCTGATACATGCGGCGGCCACCACGACATACAAGGGAATCGGCTGGAGCTTGATGTGTCGCGAACAAAAGCCTGAAGTGTCGTGAGAGCGGCTCATCCCACGCACGCTTTAACTGGCACATCTTGAATGCTACATCAACACTGATAAACCCTAAACCCTAAACTCTAAACCCTAAACCCTAAACCCTCAACCCTAAACCCTAAACCCTCGAACCAAACCCTGCTGATTTAAAGCATCCAGGCGCCAGATATCATGCCCAGGAGTCCTGAAGGGAAGCCCGCACTCCAAGATGTATCAATACAGGTAATGGAGTTTCGGACAGCATATTTAGGGTTTAGGGTTTAGGGTTTAGGGTTTAGGGTTTAGGGTTTAGGGTTTAGGGTTTAGGGTTTAGGGTTTAGGATTTAGGGTTACCCACCTTGTGACAAGCCCTATGCACAGGCGAAAACACGTCGATGTTGCTGTTCCCTGCTCTACCTGTGAAGTTGCTCAATTAGAAAATAAGGATTTGTAGGAGCTTAGAAGTTTCAGGTGTGAGGGTATCCCTAAACCCTAAACCCTAGGCCCCAAGCCCCAAACGCTACACCCTGACCCCTAGATCATGCCGAAGCAAAGCCCTGCACCCCAAGACTACAAAGCGCAAGCCTGCACTTGTTGGGAGTACCTAGCGAACCCGGTGACCCTATTGCAGGGTCCACTCATCGGGCTGTGAATACTTCCGCAGGGTAGTCGTAGTAGCAGTAGCAGTAGCAGTAGCAGTAGCAGTAGCATTGGCAATAGCAGTAGCAGTAGCAGTAGCAGTAGCAGTAGCAGTAGCAGTAGCAGTAGTAGTAGTAGTAGTAGTAGTAGTAGTAGTAGTAGTAGTAGTAGTAGTAGTAGTAGTAGTAGTAGTAGTAGTAGTAGTAGTAGTAGTAGTAGTAGTAGTAGTAGTAGTAGTAGTAGTAGTAGTAGTAGTAGTAGTAGTAGTAGTAGTAGTAGTAGTAGTAGTAGTAGTAGTAGTAGTAGTAGTAGTAGTAGTCGTCGTTGTCTTGTGGTATATTCTACTAATGTTGAAATCTTGGTGGTCTTGCTCGGCATTGCGACCCCTGTGCTTGCTAGGAGTTTAGTAATGTAGCATGTATTTGTTCTTCTGTATTGCAAATGCCAACCGCTACTTGCGAGAGCAGCGCAAACCCGACCTAGTTCCTGCTTCTGAGGGCGGCGCGGGAACATGCCAACAAACAAAGAGTGCTGACAGTAGAACATGATGTGCATGGGCCCTCGGGCACGGGGGCAAAGGAGAAGCAGGCTGCAAGCAGGCTGGCTTGACTGACCCAATTCTGCTATATATATTCTAAACTCCCACAGCAAAGAACCGTCCAAAAACCCTAAACCCTAAACCCTAAACCCTAAACACAGGTGTGGGGGCTCCCCTGGAAGAACTTCGGTCCGAAGAAGTCCTGACATGCTGCCCCAGAAGATGGCAAGGAGCAGCTGCTTGTTGTTCGAAGCCTTGTGGGTTTAGGGTTTAGGGTTTCGGGTTTCGGGTTTAGGGTTAGGGTTTAGGGTTTAGGGTTTCGGGTTTAGGGGTTTAGGGGTTTAGGGGTTTAGGGGTTTAGGGGTTTAGGGGTTTAGGGGTTTAGGGGTTTAGGGGTTTAGGGGTTTAGGGGTTTAGGGTCTGGGGTTTAGGGGTTTAGGGGTTTAGGGGTTTAGGGGTTTAGGGGTTTAGGGGTTTAGGGGTTTAGGGGTTTAGGGGTTTAGGGGTTTAGGGTCTGGGCTTGGGGTTTGGGCTTTAGGGTTTAGGGTTTAGGGTTTAAGGTGTACTTCCCCGAAGTTGCAACTTTCAGAAAGAGAATATTACAGCAACTCTTAAATAAGAAGCAATAATCCCAGAACAAGCACCGAGGCTGCAGCACGAATCCCAACCCATAATGCCTACGGGACTGTGGCGGGAGCCGAACTTTTTGGGCACTATAATTCCTAACGAAACAGCAGAAGCTAGAATGTTGGCTAGGTTTCCAAGTTCAGTGTAAGCATCCCGCCTCACTCTCCCGCAGATTTGGACTTTAAACCGCTTGAGGATCCGACATCGAAGTCCTTCGCGGGGGTTTCGAAATCCTGGAAGACCACGCTCATCCCCGCAATGCGATGGCACTGTGGCGAGCACAAGACTTTCGCGAAATTTCTATACCCCGTAAACCCAAAACCCTAAACCCTAAACCCTAAACCCTAACCAAACCCTCGAAACTGCCGGATTTCGAGACCCCACGAAGGACTGTTGATGTGGGATCTTCGAGCGGTTTAAAATCCAAAATCTGCTGGAGAGTGAGGCTGGAGCACGATTTGCCTATACTGAACTTGGAACCCTAGCCAACGTTTAAACTTAGCTGTTTCTTAGGAGTTATATCTGTTTCTTAAGATTTAAAGTACCCAAAAGGACAATTTTTTCCCAAGTATCCCTAAGCAAAGACTGGCAAAAACACGATTCGTCAAATCGAGCTCCGCCAAGGTATTGCAACTTACAGCGCATCGACGCTTGCCCACCAAGGGGCTGCTGTTCCCCCTAAACCCTAAACCCTAAACCCGGAACCCGAAACCCTAAACCCGAAACCCTAAACACTGATGACGGCTTGGCGAAGCTTACGGCAGGAAACACCACCAACTTTGGAACTTAGCTTTTGCATCGTTTAGAGTTTAAGGTTCAGGGTTTAGGGTTTAGGGTTTAGGGTTTCGAGTTTAGAGTTTAAGGTTTGGGGTTCAGCGTTTAGGGTTTCAGTGTTTAGGGTTTAGAGCTTAGGGTAGGCTGAAGGTGATCCTCGGGCGTGACCCCACGGTTGTTGAAATGGGGCCGCTTCGTCGTTTACGGTGCGCAGCTGCGACTGCGGCTATGGCGGAGCTTAAGTTGGAGGTCGGAAGATCGGACGCAACAGAGCCATGTCAACCGCAAACTAACACTCCAAGGACATCAAGACCTTATACAACCACCAATTCAGCAACAACTGACTAAGTTACAGCTTCTTGGCACCCTAAACCCTAAACCCTAAATGCTAAACCTCAAACCCCAAATCCTAAACCCGAAACCCTAAACCCTATTTCCGTGGAGGCAAAGGCTGCACCTGCTGCAGTGGCTTCGTGAGTTTCAAGTGTATATTGGGATGTTCATGATTTTCCCCTTATACTAACAGTTCTTAAAAGGGATTAGGGTTTAGGCTTTACGGTTTAGGGCTTAGGGTTTAGGGTTTAGGGTTTAGGGTTTAGGGTTAGGGTACTAGAATCCCTACTAAGGACTGTTAGTATCAGGGGGAACATCCCAAAGCTTATAATTTTCCGGAGCTTCAACCTCGAAAACCCCCAACAAGGTGCCAAAGGCTTGGTATTGGAGAAATAAGTTTCTGTTTTGAGAACCGAGAAGGGTTTAGGATTTAAGGCTTAATGTTCAGGGTTTAGGGTTTAGGCTTTGGGGTTTAAGGTCCCTAAACCCTAAACCCTAAACCCTAAACCCTAAACCCTAAACCCTAAACCCCTAAACCCCTAAAAAGGTTTTGGGTTGGTTTAAGGTTTTGGGTTGAGGGTATTGAAGGGCCAAGAAGCTCTGGCAACAAAGATGGTCTTCTCCTCCTCGTGGGCACGGTAGGCTTCGTAGCCGCACCAGAGCCTGCCATAGAGAAATCGGATTCCAGGTGTATCGGTATAAAATGCAAATAACCAAATATGTAAAGATGAAGATAAACAATGCACATATATATGCATACATATATATATATATATATAGTTGCTCATATATTTATATCTATAGAATACACATATATATATATATATGCTCACCCCCCCCCAATGGACCCACCGCGGATGGCAGCCGAGTCCTAGCCAGATCAAGGCAAAAAACAACAAAACAAGAAACTAACAAAAACCAACAAACCAAAAAAATCCAAAAAACCAAAAAAACCAAAAAAACCAAAAAAACCATCTTTTCCAAAACTATGGGGCTGGGGCCTCCAAAAGATGGTTTTTTTGGTTTTCTCGAGAAAAAGATGGTTTTTTTGGTTCGAAACCATCTTTTTCTCGAGAAAAAGATGGTTTTTGAGCAGCCGCTCTTCTAAAAACCATCTTTTTCTCGAGAAAAAGATGGTTTTACCAGGACAAGACCTCCAAAAACCATCTTTTTCTCGAGAAAAAGATGGTTTTACCAGGACAAGACCTCCAAAAACCATCTTTTTCTCGAGAAAAAGATGGTTTTTCCAGGACAAGATCTCCAAAAACCATCTTTTTCTCGAGAAAAAGATGGTTTTTCGAAGAGCGGCTGCTCAAAAACCATCTTTTTCTCGAGAAAAAGATGGTTTCGAACCAAAAAAACCATCTTTTTCTCGAGAAAACCAAAAAAACCATCTCTTGAAGGCCCCAGCCCCATAGTTTTGGAAAAGATGGTTTTTTTGGTTTTTTTGGTTTTTTTTGGTTTTTTTGGTTTTTTTGGTTTTTTTGGTTTTCTCGAGAAAAAGATGGTTTTTTGGTTCGAAACCATCTTTTTCTCGAGAAAAAGATTGTTTTGAGCAACCATCCTTCGAAAAACCATCTTTTTCTCGAGAAAAAGATGGTTTTACCAGGACAAGACCTCCAAAAACCATCTTTTTCTCGAGAAAAAGATGGTTTTACCAGGACAAGACCTCCAAAAACCATTTTTTTCTCGAGAAAAAGATGGTTTTTCCAGGACAAGATCTCCAAAAACCATCTTTTTCTCGAGAAAAAGATGGTTTTTCGAAGAGCGGCTGCTCAAAAACCATCTTTTTCTCGAGAAAAAGATGGTTTCGAACCAAAAAAACCATCTTTTTCTCGAGAAAACCAAAAAAACCATCTTTTGGAGGCCCCAGCCCCATAGTTTTGGAAAAGATGGTTTTTTTGGTTTTTTTGGTTTTTTGGTTTTTTTGGTTTTTTTTGGTTTTCTCGAGAAAAAGATGGTTAAGTTTTAGGGGTTTAAGCCTCATGCACTACAGGGTTATAAGGTTCTAATCCTATAGGTATTGCCTTAACCTTTAACCCTAAACCTTTAACTTTAAACCCTGCAGGGTTAACCCCGTGAGAAATTTAGAGATAGACCCCGAAAAGACCCTAAACCTTCTTACAGGGTGTAATGGTTTAAAAACCGATAGGACATGTATACCTTCAGCGCCTGTAGGGTTCAAGCCTTTGAACGTGCTAGACCCCTATAGGGTGCTAAGGTTCTGACCCTAAAGGGTTTAGGATTAAGGCTTAAATGCCCTCTAGGTTTAAATGCCTAAGTCTTAAACCCCAAACCTTTAAACCTTCATCCTATGGGGTTTGAAGGTCAAGGGTTTAGGCTTGATTGCCGAGGGCTTTAGGGTCCTGACCCTAGAGGGTTTAGGGTTAAGGAATAGATGCGTAAACCTTAAACCCTTAAGGTTTAAACTCTATGGGCTTAGGGGGCTTAGGTTTTTTTAAACCCTAAGCCTTTAAACCTTCACACTACAGAGTTTAGAGGTGTTAAGGGTGACAAATTGATTACATACTTAGCTTTAAATGCCTGAATCTTAAACCCCAAACCTTTAAACCTTAACCCTATAGGGTTTAAAGGTTAAGGGCTTAGTGTTAATCGCTGTCTTAGGTTTAAATGTCTGAATCTTAAATTCTAAAACTTTATTTTTTACCTTATAGGGTTTAAAGGTTAAGGGTTTAGGTTGAATCGTCAGCTTGGATTTAAATGTCTAAGTAAAGAATCCTAAACCTTTAAATCTCATCCCTATGGGGTTTAAGGTTAAGGGTTCAATATGAACTGCCGGCATAGGTCTAAATACCTAAACCTTAAACTTAAACCCTAAACCTTTAAATATCTTAACCCTATAGGGTTTAAAGGTTAGAGGCTTAGCGTAAATTGCCGGAATAGGTTTAAATGCCTAAATCTTAAGCCCGAAACCTTTAAACCTTAGCCCAACAGGGTTTAAAGGTTAAGGGTTTAAAATTAGTTGCAGGCTTAATTAGGTTTAAATGCCTACATCTTATATCCTAAACCTTTAAAAATCTTAACCCTATAGGGTTTAAAGGTTAAGGGCTTGGCTACAGGTTTAAATGGCTAAATATTAAACCCTAAGCCTCTAAACTTTAACCCTACAGGGTTTAAAGGTTAAGGGTTTAAAATTAGTTGCAGGCTTAGGTTTAAATGCCTACATCTTAAACCCTAAACCTGTAAAAATCTCAACCCGATAGAATTTAAAGGTTAAGGGCTTAGCTTTAATTACCGGCATAGGTTCAAATGCCTAAATCTTAAACCCTTAACCTTTAAACCTTCACCCTACAGGGTTTAAAGGTTAAGGTCCTTTTTTTGCAGGCTTAGGTTTAAATGCCTAGATCTTAAATTATAAACAAAAGCCAACAGAAAGAAAAACCCTCCGTAGGTGTGTGAGAGGGTGAATTAAGGAATACAGTCAAAAATCCGGTCACCGGAAAATCACCAGACAGCATAGGTTTTATCGGTATTTGCGGTACTTTTGCAAAGATCAAGGCCCGCGGTGGGTCCATTGGGGGGGGTGACCATATATATATACGCACACATACGCGCAGGATGCCCGTAGCACGTTGAGGTTAGGGTTCAGGGTTCACGTTGCCTGGTGTAGATGCTGCAGTGGCGGTTGGGCACCACCAGAACGCACGTACAGGCCTGGAGTGCCCGCGCGAAGGGCGACCGGCTGGGAGATTGCAGATACGTTCCTATGTCCAGATTCTGCGGATTGGCCAGCATGCAGCACCAGACGTGTCGTGAACCTGCGGGCCAGGAATGCAACACCTTGGACAGGAACTCGAAGACACCCTCCTGCCAGGCATGGCTGATGAACAAGTCGCAGTCCAAGCCAGCCGGATGCAACATCAGGGCCCAGCTAACCTTGCCTACCGCATCCGTCACTGGCATGATGTACTGCGCATTCACGGTGTGGATGTTTGGCCCGTACTGATCGTCGGATGGCTCAAAAGGGTCACTGTCATCAAGAGGACGAATCTCCCCACACTGGATGGCACGCCAGACCTCCTGCCGCAAATGGAGCAGGTCTGACCTCGTCACACACCAGCGGTCGGGAGCCACGGTCTCATGTAGACCCAGGGCCTCCGGAGTTGTGTACCTCGATAACGACCGAGATCTCGCCATCGCGCTCTTGCGAAAGTCAGCTACGAAAGCGAGTTGCCACCTAGAGCTCTAGGGTTTAGGGTTTAGGGTTTAGGTTTAGGGTTTAGGGTTTAGGGTTTAGGGTTTTGGGTTTAAGGTTTAGGGTTTAGGGTTTAGGGTTTAGGGTTTAGGGTTTAGGGTTTAGGGTTAGGGTTCTTCTGCCACGACCCCAACTACCCTTTCATAGAGCCCTTTGGTTGGCGATAGCGGACATGTGCGGTAAACCCTAAAAGCCCCAAACCCCAAACCCTAAACCCTAAACCCTAAACCCTAAACCCTAAACCCTAAAAGCCCTAAGCCCTAAACACTAAAAACCCCGTGTCCTATAGCTGCCCCATACTTGCTTTAGATCTTCAGATTCTAAAATCTGCGCCTTCGCTGCCAAGCCAAATCTTCCGAATCACTGCAGGGTTTCGGGTTTAGGGCTTACGGTTTAATTGGGTTTAGGGTTAATTGGGTTTAGGGTTAATTGGGTTTAGGGTTTAGGGTTTAGGGTGTTTAGGGTTTAGGGTTTAGGGTTTATAGTTTGGGGTTTAGGGTTTAGGGTTATGAACAAAATTGTACTTCTTGCAGGCATCATAAACGACCAAGAACTATTCTTTAAACACCCATTGTAAATTGTGATTGCTTGCAAGGGTGCTTATCTGTGCTCCTTCTTCTTCTCTTCGCCATACTCTTCTGACCGGAAAGAAAATGCAGTAATTCATAGCAATGTATTTGTAGCATTAATTATTAAGAGTTGGAAGTGAAGATCCTCATCGACCCTTGAACCTTGTGCACCGCATGGGCCAAGCACAGGCGGGGCGGGGCGGCATGGGCAGGGCCTTCTTGGATGGGGTTTTAGAGTTTAGGTTTAGGATTTAGGGTTAGGGTTTAGGGCTTAGGGGTTTCTTAAGACTTAGGGTTTAGGGGTTTAGGGCTTGAGGGTTTCTGAATACTCAGGGTTTAAGGGCTTAAAGGTTTAAGGGTCTAAGGGTTTAAGGGTTTAAGGGTTTAAGGGTTTAAGGGTTTAAGGGTTTAAGGGTTTAAGGGTTTAAGGGTTTAAGGGTTTAAGGGTTTAAGGTGTAATAACTTGACAACCTTGTGGCCACACCCGACAGATCCCCGACAGAGGCCCTGCTTGGGCCTCTTGACCCTCTTCTGGGCGGTGGGTACGGGTAGTTCGCCTAAAACCTAAACCCTAAACCCTAAACCCTAAACCCTAAACCCCAAACCCTAAACCCTAAACCCTAAACCTTAGGTAGCCTGGAGTGGCGACCGCAGGGTCCTAGGACAACTTGTGGCAGCGGGTTACGTGGTTGCCGCCGAGCATCGGTTGACAATGAACTCACACGCAGCGATGTCTGATTTTTCTCAATTCATGGGCATGCTGTGGTGGCAGATATTGAATGCTACAGTTGAGCAACATCTGCATTACAGAACAAGGGCAACGCAAGTGGACAGACTTTGCCTCCACTGCGAAGGTTTTTTTTCACAAGGCATTGCCAAGAGGCTTCCAAGTCACTGCAACCATCTTCACTTCTCCGAGCTGATCACCTGCCGGGCCACAAGTATGCGCCCGGGTTCGCCCTTTCGGTACACAATTGAGGTGCTCAGGAGGCCGCATGCAAAGCTGAAACATGTTCCCGGTCCTAGGTCAACGGCAATCAAAAATGCTAGATGAGGATCTTGCGATAGTCAAACGTTTGCAGTTCAAAAGTCAGGGACAAAAACAAGCTTTCACTGTCATATATGAAGTACATGAAATCGAAACCACACACACACATGAAGCGGCTACGGAAATAATGCGAGCGATACCTACTGGCTGAAACCCTTGCGGAATACCAAATCTTGGCTATACGTTGAAGCCAGCTCTTGTATACACAGGATGCGGCAGACAAAACCACTGTTCACGTGCCAACTCCAAATGGAACGCGGGCCGTGTTTGCCCAATCGCTCCAAGTTGCCGTTTGGTATGCAGACACAAGACATGCAAAGCGAACAGTCAAGTGCCCCACCAGCCCAAAACGACACACTTAAGTGAACTTAAGTGTATAAGCCGATACAACGAGCTCTGCTCCAACCCATGGAGGACTTCAAATTGCCGAGGCGCTGGTGCGAAAGTGGGTCTTCTGCTGATTAAACAGGGACTATCACAACGGGCTGCATTCAGATGCACAGAGACTCAGTACATTCGGTACCTCGGGAAACGATAAAGAAGACCACCGTCTTATCTAAGGCGTTCTAGCTTGAGAGCGCCACGGGTTATGGTCCTTCAGTGCTGGGCTCCAAGCTTTCGTCATAGAATGCCTTGTTCATTGTTTACTAATACTGACAAGAAGCCGACACCGGCCGGTGCCGCGTTACTGCTTCTCGTTTTGCCTCTAATTTCAAGCCTACGGTGACGCCTCACGTTTGATAAGCCCCATACTTAAGATCTGCGCGCCCATCCGTTGTCCTGCATGCAAAAGAACCTTCTCACAGTGGTCCACAATGGCTCAATGTCCTGTGGAACACAACCGCCGAAGGCGCTGCGCTGCTTGAGCTGCGAGTTGAAGTTCCAGGTGTTGGGGTTTTGGTGTTTAGGGCTCTAGGGTTTGGGATTTAAGGTTCTTGGGATTTTAGGTTTAGGGTATTCTCGGCTTGGGAGTTGAAGGCTGCTTTTGCTCTTGAGCCCTCGCGTCACGCGCTCGCCCGCTCGAGGCTAGCCCAAATTCTGTATCCCCTATGGTCAACAGCAACTTTACCCCAATCCGGTTTGACATGTGTCTTGGCATACGACAAACCGTGGGGGGCTCCAAAGCAAATTTCAAAACGTCTCACCCTAGCTTCCTGCCCCACTCTCTCGACCCTAAGCCCGAACCCCCTACGTCCCGGAAGCCCATCTAAACTCACAACCCGCAACCCTGCCACCCTGACAGCTGACAACCCTGTCGCATCCTGTCGCTGTGGGAGGTGGTCACCAGCATCCGTTTAGGGTTTAGGGTTTAGCTAAACCCTAGGGTTTAGGGTTTAGGGTGAAAGGACACTGCCAGGTCCACAGCATGCAGGGCGATTACTTTGACATGATGACAGAGGCGGGCCAAGCTCCACCCTTCGGTTTTTTCCGGAACTTCTGTAACCCCTAAACTCTCATTAGCCTCCTCAGCGATTCTCTTTCACCTTTCCATGGTGCCCAAAGGGGATTGTTAAGACTACTTGTTTACAAAGGTATCAACTGAGTGCGAGTTTGAATGTAGGTTGGGCCCTGACCCGGGTGCTCTGCCAGCAGAGCGACAAGATGGCGCTCAAGGACTTCTTGGCAGCTCCCAAAGTGGAAGGAGACTCGACGTTAAAGCAGTTTGGATGCAGATCGCGTTGTTGCAAACAGGCGACGTGCTAGAAGGGATCTCGGCCAAACTTGACCGCAAATTCTTTCTCGGCAGGGTCACAGGAAAGGGAGGTATGGCGAGGGACATCCCAGCGAAGGTTGAGACGGGATGTGGCAGGGAGTGTGGTAGGGGCCTGCATCAGGCAAATCCAAGAAGCCATTGCAACAACCATGTTAGGGGAAGTGACATAAGCAGTGCCGGCTAGAGGAACGATCATCAGTCATAGCCTCCCCAAACACTTGAAAAAGCAGCAGTCCTAAAGCCATAAAACCTAAACCGATCCCGGGTCTTTATCTTCTTGTCCATAGCCATGCTATCTCCAGCCATAGCCTTGAAGAACTACATGAGAGGGAACGCAATGCATTGAACGTTAATGGAGTTCTGTGGCTCCAAGTGCCTCATCATAGAGGCATGAGGGCAAGCAAGCGCTCTTCCGCCCCCAGACAGAATGCTAAACCCTAAACCCTAAACCCTAAACCCTCAACCCTCAACCCTCAACTCTAAACCCTCAACCCTCAACCCTAAACCCTAAACTGGACTGCTTCCAGCAGAAACTGCCAAGGACGCCAGCTGCTGCGCGTGTTTTGCGGCCTTCTGTTGCGTGTGGTCACTGCTCAGTTGAAGGGGGTAAGACCTTTTGGAACTTGCCTTGGAGCTGGTCCCTCTTCCTTCGCCCCCCCCCCACCCAAAAAAAAAAAGCCTCGCAACTCAACACAAGCTCAGAACCTCAAGCCGAAGCCCCACGCCCGCTCGCCAAAGACCTGCCTCAAAGAGCCCCAGGTGCGCCTGGTGGAGCCCCACGACCTGCAACCGAATTGGCTTAGGGGGGGGGGGGGGAAACTGGGATTCTAAGCTTCACAAATTAGGGTTTAGGGTTTAGGGTTTAGGGTTTAGGGTTTAGGGTTTAGGGTTTAGGGTTTAGGGTTTAGGGTTTAGGGTTTAGTTCACAAACTTGTTGGGGCCAAGTTCAAGGTTCAAGCTTTGGATGGAAGCTCTACGGAAAGCGTTCCGCTGTCTGAGCAAGTACAGCAGAAGCACAGCAAAGCACCCCCGACTCTGCGACATCTCTCGCGAGCTTTTCCACTTTTGGGGGCACGGACGCCCCTGTGAAAGAGGTGAAACTGGCCACAACTTCTTGAGGATTTTAACCTTCGTGATGAAGCGATGGCGCACCCACGACTGGCCAAGCCAGTCATTCGTGGAATATGAAAGCCAGTGCACTCATTGGAGTCACGGCTCTTGAAAACCCAACCATCTTACTGCTTCAGCCACCACGTTCACGTTCCATCATCCCAAGGCTGAATTGCTCTTGAGGCACCTGCTGCGGAGGCAGCTGCTGCGGAGGCACCTGCTGCGGAGGCACCTGCTGCGGAGGCACCTGCTCTTGAGGCACCTCCTCTTGAGGCACCTGCTGCGGAGGAGCTCTGAAGCAGCGGAAGTGAATCGCAATCAAGATTATCAGCAAAGCCAGCGTCCAAGCGATCGATAGCCAAAGACTTGTCGTAGCCACATCCTTGAGTTCTCCGCCCACCCATGACCAGCCCAGAAAGCCCGTGAGATACAAAAGAATAGAAACCGCATAGTCCACTTGCCGGCTGGACGCAGCAGCAGCGAAGTGCTCCGTCAATTGCCAGGAACACTTCACCCCGAGCAGGAACCAGAGCAATGCGTAGCCAACGTCGTTAGCGATGAAGTGCGGGAGCTGTGCTGGCAGCGGCACGTTTGCCATGATCGCCGCCATCTTGGTGTCAATCGATATGCTGAAGAAAGCTAAAACCATGAGTAGGCAATAGGAAAAGGGAATGTCTGCCCCAGAGGCAAGAAGCTCTTGCTGAAGGGGCCCTCTGACATATTCAACGAACGCCTCCTCGCTCCCATACCACTGCCTGATCGAGGTATGGATGAACTTCCTGTCTGACTCCATGCGACACTTCGCGTCCTCCAAACGGAACTGCTGCAGATGCAGGAACAACTCGTTCTTCTCCCGCATGTACTTGCGGTTCTGGTGGCAGATGAATATGAAGGGAGTGGTCGCTATCAAATAGAACGTTCCACCCCATGGCAAACCCCAATTCAGCCAGACGACTGTAATGCACCCCGCTGCATGGATTCCCACAAGCCACAAAAGGCCTGAATTTCCACAAAAAGCAGCCGCACCACAACTTTGCCCTGCGGATTTGCTTTTCTGAAGGCGGCAATTTCGAAAACACACCAAAGTCTATCCTGGGTTGTACCGAATTGGCTCCCAAAAGTATTTATAGGTACCACTACAAGACAAGAAGGGAATCGACTTCCTGCCGAGAATTGATCTGCGTCTAGAACAACCAGACCAACAACCCTTCCCCCCGGTGCCCCCCCCCTGGGACCCCCCTGGACCTACCTGAAAACCCTTCTGACCTTCCTGCAAACCATCCCTGACACTCCCCCTGACACCTCTTAGGAATCCCCCCCAAACGCCCATAACGCGAGGGGTTGCTTCAAGCAAAAACGTCCCTGGACAACAACTTGGAGACCGACTGGCAACCCCAACCCCCCGCCTACCCTGTTGCCTGGGACGTTCTCTGGGACCCTTCCTCTGGAACCCCACCCCCCGGAGGAGGCCTCCCCCCCCCACAGAGCCCAATACATCCTAGCACCCATCTCTCACACCCTCTTGCAGCTTCAAGCAAAAACGGCTTCGGCTGGAGAGCAGCGACTGACCCCCCCCCCCCTGTTGCCTACCCTGCTCTGGGCCGGCTGCCGAGGCGGCGCGCGCAAGCGTTTACAATTAAATGGTTTCTCAAAGTGCGGCCTAGTATCCAAGTATGGCGGACTCCATAAAATGTGCATCTCTCGGGAAGCCGCCAGAAATCCCCCGAGCCCGTACACGCCCTTCCTCTGTAGCTCGAGATCGGCTTGATGAATGCAGGCTACATCCAGGAAGCAACACGGATCAGCCCCCAAACGCAGATAAGGAGAAACGGCCAGGCCAATCGGCATGGCCACAAGGGAAAAAAGAGAAACCCAAGGCCCGCGTGTGACCTGATACTCAACAGACAGAAACGTCTCTGAGCGTTCAAAGGGCAGTGGCAAAACCCCAAGCACGCAAAACAACACTGCCAAAGCAGCTGCTACAACGTAAGCCAACAACATCACGGGCCAACCGCTGCGCAGGAGAAGAGCAAGCAACTTGAATCTGCCGGAAGTCCACCAAGTATGTGAAATGAAGACGTCCAGTCTCTCCACTCGCTTCGACTTCTGCCACAGTGAAGCCCTTTCCGACTCTTTCAGATCGGCGGGGGAGGTGCGCCAAAGGCTTCCGAAGTTTCGCAACGTTTTTGCGAGCGATATGCCCTTCAACAAGTCCGCCTCTATCGTCAACACAGACGAAGTGGTCATCTGACGAAAGCGGATGGACATGTTGCTCAAACGAATGCCGCTCTCGGCAGCCTTTCCCTCTTCACTTCCCCCCTCAGACATGTGATGCAGAGAGCTTACATTTTCCACCTGCACCTCTTCTTGACCAGCGCAGCAAGATTGCTGGGAGCCCATGGCAACGAATGGGGTGCTCGAGCCAAAGCAACTCTTAAGCCAAATGAAAGAACAAGCGGCCTTCAAAAGGACAATTTAGCAAGCATGGGGACAGCTACGGCTCAAAAAAAATTATCTTCGTAGGGACGCAAGTGCCTGCTCGACCAGCTCGAAGGCGCCAACTAGACGTCGCTTGTCCTTGCATATTCGTAGAGAATGCAGTAGCCATGTGGGATGAAGGTGCCACAATCCATGGAGGGGGTTGCCTTTCAGCCCGGTGCAGCTGTTGCAAACTACGCGAATCTGTCAAAGGACCCAACTTGAAGAGCAGAGGACAGTCTAAGGACTGTTCCAGGTAATCACTCTTTCAAACAGTGCATCTCACTACACTCATGCCACGCATCACAGCTGTTGAGGGGACGACTCCTTGAGAGACTCCACCATGTCTCTGGTCCTGTAGC
>CAJNDS010002656.1:252500-262500 GCA_905221605.1 Symbiodinium natans
TCCTGAAGACCTTGCTAGATTGATGCTGTACCTACTTGGTTGCTCGCATTTGCTTGGGTTTGGGTTTTTAGTCAAGTGGAAGCAGCCACAACCCAACATTAAACGGCGAAATCTGGACTTGTGATCCGTCTTCTAAAATTAATTTTTCTCACGACAATCCACCAAAGCAGCCACAAACAACCAACCAACAAACCAAGAGTTTCCGCCAAAGGAAACATTTAACAAGAACCATTGTTGGAAAAACAACACAGCTGCCTGCCGTATGGAATCTTCTTGTTTTGGGTGGCTGCATGCAGCAGCCTGCATTGCTGCAGAATGATGACATCCTTCGAGAGAAGATGCTAATGTGGATTGTTCCAGAAGTGGAATTCACTTTATCTTCTTGGTGCGATGGTCTTAGAAGTTGTGGACACAGATCTTTTCAAATCCAGAGCTCAAGCCGCGCCATACTAAAGAAGCTCAATTACGATGACTTGCATTTTGGTCGCATGTGTGTTTTTTTTGTCTTAGCGACTTCAAGCACACACTGTAACGAAAAATCCAGCCACTGCAGGTTGAAAAATCGACTGGATCCAAAAACTTGGCCACAGCAGCGGTTGCACATCAAAGAGCAAAAAGCCCGTTTTACATTGGCGGGTGCAACAGTTTGGCAAAGACAACGGCATTTTTTTGTTTCTTGTTGATGCATTGCTGCCAGTGGCCACAAGATCATAAAGTTGAGAATCTGCTGTTCAGAGTCCAAGGCAACCTGCAGCGCGAGTTCCGGCGATTTCGCGTGGTAGAGCGCTGAAAGGGTCTCAAACCAACAAAGCTTCCAGGCAAGACCACAAGCGATTTTTTGCTTCCGAGTTTTTTTTTGACAATCTACTTTGCAAGCACAAAACCTTAAAGCCTTAATTGAACCAGATTTAGAAGTCATTGCTTTGCTTTTTGGCGGGCCTCTGGAGCGGCAGACTTTTGGGGTTTAGGGTTTCTTTAGGGTCAACCCTAAACCCTAAAAGGCTGCCGCTCCAGAGGTCGCGCCCGGCTACTTCTTTTTTTTAGAGGCAGAAACCAGATGGTGTCAAAAGCCCGCCACTTGACAAGGTGGAAGCTCCGCGCAGACTGTAAATCAACATAATTAATTTTCCAGGAAAAAGCCAGAAGGCCCTATGCGGGCTGGCCAACTCAATTCTGAATCCATCAAAGTGACTTTCCGAGAAACAGCTCTGTGCTCGCAGAAAGTGCCAGTGCAAGTGTGGCGGCAGTGCTGAAAGCTGATGTCCCTGCACAGCGTGAAGGCCCGTTCTGGCGAAGCCAGAATTGCTTTTTTTTGCGGCCCTGAAAAACACGGTCAAACCCCCACCACCTGCACCCCTTCTAAACAGGCAACCCCCGATTTCCAAAACACGGTCAAACCCCACACCAGTCCATTCAAAGCATGGTCAAACCAAACCCAAACCCACGCCGCCCACCAAACCCACCCCCAAACCCACCCGCCATTCTTAGCCATTTGACTCTGTCGCTGGGACGTCGCCCTTCCCCAAAAACTTCTCTTCATTGGGCGCATGGCAACTTAATCCGGGCCTGCAACACGCTTTAAATGTCTTTGTCTTTTTTATTCTGCAATGTCTAGCAAACACTCTGCACAACCGCAACTTCCCAGAGCTTGAAGCGTGACCCTATCCACAGAAAACACCAACAAAGAACTGCAGCAAAACTGGCGGGGCCACCAGCATTGCCAGCACAAAGTCCAAGTTGCGGGGAAGTCGGACAACCCGCTTGAAAGGTGATGGCTTCAAGAACTTTGGGCTTGCCAGTTAAGCTGCAGTTCTTCGTTGGTGTTTTCTATGGATAGAAGTCACGCTTCAAGCTCTGGGAAGTTGACCTGGCCTCAACGTTTTCTGCGGTTGTGCAGAGTCGTTTGCTAGACATTGCAGAATGAAATTTTTGGCAGACTTGGACTTTGAACAGCAAAGACAAAGATATGTAAGCGTGTTGCAGGCCCCGGATTTCAAGTTGCCATGCGCCCAATGAAGAAGATTTTGGGGAAGGGCGTCCCCAGCGACAGGGTCAAACGGCTGAGAAAGCAGGTGGGTTTGGAGTGGGTTCGGCGTGGGCGGGTTTGGGGTGGGTTTGGCTGGGTTTGACGATGCTTTGAATGGACTGGTGTGGGTTTGACCGTGTTTTGAATGGAATCGGGGTGGGTTGGACCTGTTTAGAAGGGGTGCAGGTGGTGGGGGTGGGTTTGACCGTGTTTTGAAGGTGGGATGGCTTTGGGGTGGTTTTGACCATGCTTTGACGGGGCTGGGATGGGTTTGACCATGTTTTGAAGGCGCTGAGGGTAGCTTTCGGGTGGGTTTGTGGCGGGCTTGGGCGGGTTTGACCATGCTATGAAGGGGCTGGTTTGGGTTTGACCTCTTCTGAAAGGGTTGGGGTGAGGGGGGCTTGACCTACTGTATTCGGAAGTCCTTGTCGCTTGCCTCGGCTTAACCTGCTTGAGAACATGGCGCAGGTCGCTTTCCTGCTGCGTGATGGAGGCCCTCCACCCCCGTAGAGGCTTAACAAAACGGACCAAGGTGGCGAGCCTGCCCGCGAACGGCGGAGTCGTTGTGTTCCCGAATTAAAAAACATTGTTTTGTTATTCCGGGAAACCTAGGACTCCACGGCACTCTATTGGTAAATTGCAATTTGCGAGGACTCCGCTGACTCCGCCGAGGCTTGTCACGCCGACTCCGCCAGAGCTACAGTAGGTGCCCCTCTAATCTTGATTAGCGACGCCGCGTAAGTGGGCAGGGGTAGAGTTGCTGGAAGAGCGCGACTATTAGCTGGAAGTGTGTCAGACAGTAGAAGCAGAAGGCAGTGTGCGCGTGAGGCTTGCAGCTGTGACTCTGTGACCTCCAAATCTGGGGTCGAAAAATCTAGGCAATTCTGGCTTCGTGTGTGTGGGCCTCCCCTGTAGAGCGCGCGGCACAAGACCTTGTGCTCCTCGCTCCAGGCAGCCGCCTTGCAAGACCTGTTTGTTCGACTTCAAGACCGGAGCCATCAAGACTCCAAAAGGTGGCCTGTGTACGCAGTGCTCAGAGCACTCAATTAGCCCTCCGGTGCAACAGGCCGCCGTTTGAAAGCACGTTATGTATCGTTCTTCGAATGCCTGGAGAAGATAGAGCTTTATTGTTCAAAGGAAACAACATCAAAATGTTGTGGTGAATAAAACATTTGCTTGTTGTTTCAGTGCTTGCCTTTTTGCACAACTTATTTCCAACGCTTGATCAGTTTTATGCTTGTTCATGCAGGATTTGTATTTACTTATACACCCGTCGCAGCGGGACCTCTCAGAGGGCAGGATGCCCGGAAAGTGCTCTTAGAAGCTGATAGATTGTTTTCGAAAAAGGGGGGGCTAGCTTGAGCCATGGCAGATGGTGCAGCTTCGGAGCCCCAGACACCGTCCTCTAGTGGGACTGGCACAGTCAGTTTGGTGCATCGGCATGTGGTTGATGTGCATGCTATGTGTGAAAGGCATCAAGATGAACTTGGTGAACTCAGTCGAGCCCTCGAAGACATATCCAGTCGCTTGCGTGTGTTGGAAGCACGTGTTCAACAAAGTGATGCACGCTTATCTTGGCTGGAGTCGTTCGTGAGACGTTTTCGATCAGCTTTCCATGCTCTTTTTCCATGAGCTGGAGACAGTATGAGCCTGGCCCTGAGTGCTGCTCATTTCTTTCCGCAGTTTTTATGTGGAGCAGGGACACGTGTTTTGCACCTCGTGTTTTTCTTTGAGGCTCGAAGTGCTTCAGGGGGTTGGTACTTATGACTGCCCTCAGGGATTCGTTAGCCCGTCATATTGACGAGAATCATCCCATGGAAGATTCCACTGGGGAGACTCATGCAGATCGTCCTTTCAGCTTCTGTGAATATGATAGAGTTGCTTTGTGGGAGATTGATACGAAAATTATGGAACATCATTCTCGTCTTCGCCGATGTTTACAACACATTGCATCTTTGGAAGGTGACATTCGCAAGGCTCGCGAGTCGTTTTTGACGTTTCAGAGTCAGCAACAGACATCAACGTCAGTTCTTGGCTGTGATGTCGAACAGCTCTTTCAGGCGATCCACGCTTTGCGACACATGGTTGAGCTGCAGTTTGATTTACTTAGGCACCTTCAGGAGTCATTCCGACTTCATGCAGACATGATGGTGTGGTCCCTGACGATCGCGGGGATCAGGATGTACAACCGGGAGCCCATGCCTCCACCTCAGTTCCCATCGTTAGCGATTCGCATGAGGCATTTCAGGCCTGGCCGGAGGCCTGGTCCGTACTCACCATGACTGGTGAATTCGAGACAGATGTGACTGTCCATAGACGAAACCTTGTCAGAAAGGGCAAGAGAAAACAGTGCATCGGTTTGACTTTGGCTGAATGCTGGCAAACCTTATATGTTCGAGCACTTGTAGAGACTATATTTACTCATGTTGTTCTGGTTAACATCAGGATACCTGTAATACCGTTGGATCGTGGCGTCTGCGATGTTGGCGGCCCTGAGCTCAGAGTGCTTGATACATCGGGTGCAGATCTCGCCTCGGGCCTAGTTGCCTGTTGTCGAGGCTTTTTGTTGGGTACTTTGTTTTGGTTAGAGGAGAGATGCATTTGTTTGGTAATCTCACGACAAATGACAGACGTATGTGCACCGAGATGCAGTGCAGTGTTGGAGAATCGTTTTGGGACTTGTTTTTCTGTGCAAGCTTGATCACACGACCTAGGTCGTGTTTTCGATTCTGAGCCGAAAGCTCGAGCCAGAAGTGCTCTCACGAGAAGTATAGAGCCCAAGAGGGCTGGCCGAGAAGGGCCGTGCAGCCACGTGACGTGTATCAACACGGAAAGGAAGGATCAGCACCGCAGAGTATCGGTGGTAGGCACAGATGTGGTCATTGCAGCAAGTGTTCGTGCATTATTTGTTTTTCTTTGGCCCAAAACCTTAGTTCGTGGCGAGACTCGCCGGGGCATTTTTGTGCAGGAGCACGGAAACCTGTGACACGAAGGCAGGTGCCTGGTTGGTCAGATGTACCCATGGCCTTTGATGCCACCTTTTGGGACGGATTCCCGGGGCAGACGCCGTAGGCGCCGCAGCAGCTCAGACTCGCGCTCAAGAGCGCGAACGAGAGATCGTTCAAGGGGTCGGCGTAGGTCCAGGAGGACGGAACGCAGCCGTGGGAGTACCCCACCCCGCCGCGAAACGGCGCCACCACCCATGCCACCACCACCCGCGTTGCCTAGGGCTAGCCCAGGGCACGTGTGGCAGCAGGTGCCGGTGATGCAGCAACCGGCCTCCCAAGCTTTGCTCGGACCAGGGGGCATTGGGAGAGAGGCAGCCTCCAGTTGGAGAGACAGTTGGAAGTCTCAGTCCCAGTGGAAGCAACCCCAGCGGAAGCCATGGAATAAGTGGCAGAGCGAGACTTGGAAGAAAAGCAAGCCTCAGGAAGATCGTGGCAGGCCTGCTGCGAGTTACGATGTTAAGGAGGCCACACCTGAAGAAATCAAGGCGGCCGAAGCCCGAAAGGCAGCTGCCGATAAGGCAGGACAAGAGGAGCTCTCCCTGGAAGATGAAGAAGCTGATGATGGGGAATACCTCAAAGCCCTATGGGAGTCGGCCAACACGGCAGCTTGGGCTGCCACGGATCGACCCCTCAGCGCACGGGAGTTGGTCGAGAAGGGGCAGCTTGAGCCCTGGTGGAAGTACCCGTGGAACAAGATCGCGGCCCAATTTGCCGAGGCTTCGGAGTGCAAGCCCCATATGTCCCACCTTTCGGTGCCTGATGCAGTTGCTGGCAGAATGGCCACGATTATGGGGGCCTTCCGGCATTACGGACGTCCCTTGGAGGGCGATGGTGATCTTGCCCAAAAGGTTGGGCCGGAGATGTTCACTTTTGATGTCCCGGGCCAGAACGTTTTGTTCGTGGGATGCAACATCAAGGGGCCGAGCTTTGTCCATGATCCCAACTATGCCAACCAGGCCACGATGTGTCATGGCACAAGTTTTGCCTCGGTGATTGGCGTGGCCCAATGTGGAGAAATCACTGTGGGGGACAATCGTGAAGACGGTTTCCCGGCTTATGGATTTTCTGCTCGGGGTGCCCTCGTGGGGTACTCGAAAGATTCCATGGTGGCTGCTGTGAAGAAGACAGCGAGCCGGGCTAAGTCCCTCGGAGGGGCTATGTTGGTGGTGGAAGCCGAGCTCCCGGGGCCCACTCCTCAGGTGGAAGGTGGGCACGATTACCTCCACTCGGCATGCCGAGACTCGGGCTCGGTACGCTCGGGTGAGCATTTTCTGCTCTCGCCCAAGCATGTTGTGCTTCGCGGCATAGCAGTGGGGTGGCCTCGCTGACAGGGTGAGCCGGACCCTTAGTATGAACAGCACAGGATGCAGCGATCAGGCAGATCGGAAACAATTCAGTTTGCACATGTGAGTGTTTGCACACGTGAGTGTTGTGTCGCTGCACATGCATCCAATGCCCCAGCAGGGATAACTCACTTTGTTGTTTCGTGACGGATCGGCTCAGTATCCATGTAGCATCTGGGGATTGGCTGATTGGTATTCCTCGTCATGTCCGGTCGAGACCCCAGCTCCAGCGAGGCTGAATTGTTCTTTCGTAACCAGATCCATGCACGATCAGCTTTGCCCAGCCAGCCTTGGGAACAGCCTAGCATGTTGTGCATTTTTGACCCGATGAAGGCGATGTTCCCTCAAGGGTTGGGCGTGCCTTACCAGGGCGGGAGAACACAACCGATGACCGCCTTAACAGCTGGCACGCAGTCTTCGACAAGTATAGCAGATACAGCAACGTCGCATTGCCAGGCCTGGACTCGTGCAGTTAAGGCCCGTCGGGGAGCGAGCTCGCGAGACCGTCAGCACGAAGCTTATCAGAAGGTTTTGCTCTTGCTCCAATCCTTTGCTAGTTTCTTTGACTTGTGTACTCTCATGGAAGATGATACAGAGACTGGTCAGGACTCATTGCAGGCGATTCTGGCTGGCAAATCCCCAGCCACAGTTTTGAAGCATGTGGGGCCACTTCGCACATTTTGTGAATGGCTGGTAAAGTCAGGGAACCTTCCTCCTTTTCCTGAAAAGGTCGTTTGGTCTTTTGTCAACTGCGTCTTGAAGCTGCCCCGAACAGCTGCCACCACTTTGGATACGTGTCTAAAGGCCATCAAATGGAGTTATCATGCCCTGGGATTGCGGGTACGTCTTGAAGTTTTTCAGAGTGCACGTGTCAACGGACTGGTGGCTAAAGCTCTGGCCAACAAGAGTCCATGGGACCCGGCTCCCCCTCTGCAGGTACATGAGGTGTTGCAGCTTCATGCAATCGCTCAGGATGAGGGCATCTCCCTTATCGATAGATGTGGTGCAGTTCATTTTCTGGCCATGCTTTACGGCAGAGCTAGAGCTTCTGATGTTCGTTGTATTCAACCTTTGATTATTGACAAGAGTGGTGCGGATTGGAGTCACGGTTTCATTGAACTAGGTACCCTCCACCATAAAACTTCACGGCTTGATGCTCAGCAACGCCGAATCCTTCCCTTGGTGATTCCGGGAATTGGTATTGCTAAAGTCCCGTTGGGACAACTGCTGCTGGAGTTGAGAGATGAAGCTGGGTTGCTGAATGATGGGATTGATGTCCCTTTCCTGCCGGCCCCTCGGCCTGATGGGAGTTGGTCTTCGGACCCCCTGTCATCTAGTGAAGTGACCCGCTGGCTGCGTTTTCTACTCCCTCGTCCTGATTCAGAAAAGCCATTGTCTAGTCATTCTCTCAAGGCGACCACCCTCGTGTGGTGCTCAAAATTCGGCATGCTGAGGGAGACTAAGCGCGTTCTTGGTCATCACGCTGACGCTGCTACAGGATCAGACGCGGTGTACGGTCGGGAGCTGCAGAGTGCTGCGTTGCGCGAGTATATCTTGTGAAACCCACTTCCATACGAAGACTTTCTTTACTTTTCGGGTCCGATTTGAGGGTTTTCTGCGGCAAACCCAGCGGCAGAACCCTTGGCAAAATCTAGGCCTGGCGACGAAATCAGCGGCAGAATGCTTGGCAGGATTTAGGGCTTGGGACAGAATTTGGGGAAATTTGGCGGCAAAATGCTTGGCAGGTTTCAGGCCTGACGACAGATGTTTGGGAAAATGTGCGGCAAAACGCTCGGCAGGATTTTGGCTTAAAGATGGAACTCGCTGCTGCAGTGTGCAGAATCGTGCCTCGAAAGTAAGAGACTGAGATATGATATCTTGGATCTCTGGATATCTGGATATCCTGGCTTCAGGATTAAGCTAATTAGAGACTTAGAGGCGATACTGTACTCGTGTCCACCCATGGCGCGATTCCACCAGCAGAAGAAGAGAAGATGGAAAACTGGGAAAACCTCATCGCAGCTGAACTGCAACAAATGTAACACATGCGACAAACGTACATGTTGTGTAAATTGCAAGCTTCAACAGATATGATTCATGATCTGATCATTTGATCTATGATATGACTCGACTTAGGCTGTGGTTGTTCCTCAACCTTAAGCGGGTGGCGCATGAAGCTGATTTGGCGGAGGCGGCTGACAGCAAGATCCGTGACAAAGTGGCTGAGATTCACTGGCATTGCCGCGCTTACATGTGTGAGAGATGCGCTCAAGCAGTCATCAAACGTTTGTCCCACGCTCTGGAGTCCTGAGACTCGAGTCGGCCAGTGCGGCCTGTTGGCCTTTCTATGGGTATCTCAGTCGGACTATCTGCTGCGCAAGGCTTCTGAGGATGCGGACATAGAAGAGCAAAGGGTAGAGGAGGGTAGGGGCAGGGGTGTTCGATGGGAGCCTCAAGTAGGGAGTGGGGATCGGGCTTTGCGTAGCTTGACATGGGCTTACTTTTCAGCAGTGGGCCATCCTTGGTGCTGGCAGCGTTTCCGGCTGCACTTGATCTCTTTTTTTCCTAATCAGATGACATGTGACATGTGCCGTGATGCGGCAGCGCGTCCCGGCTCACATGTTCAGAGGCCCTTTCGGGCTGTTCTGTAGGGTCACTTGGAGCATCGGACAAAACGTGTAAATGTAAATTGCAAACTCCAGGAATTTAGGGTCGTGAGTCGTGATTGTGCAAGCTCAGCAAGCTCTCCCATGCTTTTGCGCGCTGCGCTACGCATTCGGGGCGAGGCTTTGCCGCCAAGGCTGTCTCATGACTCCTGACTCACATCTGCTGCTGTAGAATTGAGGCGAGACTGTTGAGACTGAGACGAGAAATAGGCTGCCGGGCCACCGAAGCTTGCATTGCGCAGGTCTTCTTCCCCAAGATCGAGGTCGCCAGTTCGAGATGCGCGGGCTGATGCAGATGGTGGATCTGAATCTGTGAGTGTTGGAAGGATTGGAGGAGTTCTCGAAGACTTGCCGTTTGAAGTGCCCGTGCCACCAGTGCTGAACTGGGCTTCTCGGATGCTACATGCTGTGCAAGCTCAGCCCCCCCGGGTTGCTGAGCCAATTGTGACTAAGTCGCAACAGGCAAGTCATCACAGCGTGGGATTTTGTGTGTGAGCTAGTGCCCATCAGTAGCAGTAGGCAGTAGCAGTAGCGCGAGTTACTGAAGGTGCTGAGCTCTGCATGTTCTGGCTCGGGGGCTCCATCCTATGCAATGAGTCAGCTGCTCGACTCCGACTGCAGCTGCAGCTTTACCGAAATTAGTGCCTCGGAGATTCACGATACTCGCTCTTGTGAGAATTCCGTTTGCTTGGGTTTTTGTATCAGCCTGTGACAGAGACAGGGTCGTTGTCAGTGCTGCTACTTGTTACTGGATGGTTTGTCTTCTAGCTGGAGGATGCCACGCGGGCCTTCTTTAAGAACGAACATCGTCCAGTTCACTTGTATAGGGACATGCAGCAGCAGAATTCTGATTCGGCTTGGTGCTACCAGTGCTTCCGTACACACCGTCGGCCTGCTGACGAAGAAGATATTTACATATGTGGCTTTGTTTGCAAGAATTACAGTGCGGAGAACGCG
>CAJNDS010002656.1:267500-326619 GCA_905221605.1 Symbiodinium natans
CAACTGTTTGACCCCTCGATGGGGCCCAGCCTTAAGACCAAGAACTTTTGGACCCCTCGAGGGGCCCAGCCTTAAGACCAAGAACTTTCGACCTCTCGAGGGGCCCAGCCTTAAAACCCAGAACGCTTTGACCCCTCGAAGGGCCCAGCCTCAAGACCAACAACTTTTTGACCCCTCGAGGGGCCCAGCCTTAAAAACCAGAACGCTTTGACCCCTCGAGGGGCCCTGCCTTAAGACCCCAGGGGCCCAGCCTTAAGACCAAAAACTTGTTGCCTTAAGACCAAATACTCTTTGACCCCTCGAGGGGCCCAGCCTTAAGACGAAGAAGATGTTTGACCCCTCGAGGGTCCCAGCCTTAAGACCAAGAACGCTTTGACCCCTCGAGGGGCCCAGCCTTAAAACCCAGAACGCTTTGACCCCTCGAAGGGCCCAGCCTTAAGACCAACAGCTGTTTGACCCCTCCAGAACCCAGCCTTAAGACCAAACATTTTTGACCCCTCGAGGGGCCCCAGCCTTAAGACCAAGTACTTTTTGACCTCTCGAGGGGCCCAGCCTTCAGACCCAGAACGTTTTGACCCCTCGAAGACTGGCAAGAGCAATAACTCAAACATTCCTATCGCAGACGTACGCTTGCACAATTTGCTTAAAACACCAAATTAATCACAACGGAAAGGTTTTCTGTAAACCCTGGCGTGCCCGTTACTTTAAAGCGAAGTTTTTTGCAAACCCTAGCAAAGGTCATTGGTAAACCATAGGGTGCCCTCAACTTCAAAAACGAAAGATCCATTCAAGTACTAAAAGCCGTAAAATCCTTAAACTTTAGAAAATACTCAGCAGAGAAGAAGGCAAGGATTTTTCAATGATAAAAGGGGTCCCGGGGTCTCAGGGTTTAGGGGGTAGCCACTTAGGCGCTTAGGAGCTTAGGAGCTTAGGGTTTAGGGTTTAGGGGTTAGTGTTTAGGCGCTCAGGAGCTTAAGAGGTTTAGGGTTTAGGGTTTAAGGGATTAGGGGGTAGGCGCCTAGGCGCTTAGGAGCTTAGGAGCCTAGGTTCTAGGGTTTAAGGTTTAAGGGTTTTGGGGATAGGCGCTTAGGCGCTCAGGAGCTTAGGAGTTGATGGTTTAGGGTTGAGGGTTGAAGGGTTTAGGGGGGGCAGGCGCTTAGACGCTTAGGAGCTTAGGAGCTTAGGGTTTAGGGTTTAAGGGTTTAGGTTTTGAGGATTTAGGGGGTACGCGCTTCGGAGCTTACGCGCTTAGGAGCTTAAGGTTTTAGGGGGCAGGCGCCTAGGCGCTTAGGAGCTTAGGAGCTTAGGGTTTAGGGTGTAAGGTTTAAGGGTCTATGGGGTAGGCGCTTAGGCGCTGAGGAGCTTAAGAGCTTAGGAGTTTATGGTTTTGGTTTAGGGTAGTTTGAGGATTTAGGGGGTAGGCGCTTTGGAGCTTAGGCGCTTAGGAGCTTAGGAGCTTAGGGTTTAGGGTTTAAGGGTTTCGGGTTACAGGATTTAGGGGGTAGACGCTTAGGAGTTTAGGCGCTTAGGAGCTGAGGACCTTAGGAATTAGGGTTTGAGGGTTTCAGTTTGAGGGGTAGGCGCTTAGGCGCCCAGGCGCTTAGAAGCTTAGGAGCTTAGGGTTTAGGTTTTCCTTAAATTCCTAAATTAGATGATTAAACTTCTTTGGGCGGCTCTTTTTTAAATCTTTTGGATTCCTTAAATTCCTTAAAATCCTTAAAAACCCTTAAAGTTTTCCAAACACTTTAAGGATTTTAAGGATTTTAAAGGTTTTAAGGATTTTAAAAGATTTTAAAAGGTGGCCCGGTGCCCCTAGGCCTCCAGGACCCCTTTAAAATCTTTAAAATCCATAAAATTTTTGGAAAGGGATTTTCCAAAAACTTTAAGGATGTTAAGTATTTTGAAGTTAAATAATTTCGGGCCTCCAGAAGGTCGCGGCTCGATTTGGCCAAATTTTGCCGGGCAGGCTCCGGGCAAAATTTGGCCAAATCGGGTTGCTCTTCGTATGCGATGAGAAATGCGCGGCTCGATTTGGCCAAATTTTGCCGGACAGGCTCCGGGCCAAATTTTGCCCGGAGCCTGCCCGGCAAAATTTGGCCAAATCGAGCCGCGCCTTTCTGGAGGCCCATTTAAAATCCTTAAAATCCTTAAACTTTTTGGAAATGGATTTTCCAAAAACTTTAAGGATTTTAAGGATTTTAAAGGTTTTAAAAAGGCCTTAAAACCCTTAAAATCCTTAAAGTTTTTGGAAATGGATTTTCCAAAAACTTTAAGGATTTTAAGGATTTTAAAGGTTTTAAAAAGGCCTTAAAACCCTTAAAATCCTTAAAGTTTTACGAAATGGATTTTCCAAAAACTTTAAGGATTTTAAGGATTTTAAAGGTTTTAAAGATTTTAAAAGGTGGCCCGGGGCTCCTGGGCCTCCGGGACCCCTTTAAAATCCTTAAAGTCCTTAAAATCCTTAAAATCTTTAAAACTTTTGGAAATGGATTTTCCAAAAAATTTAAGGGTTTTAAGGATTTTAAAGGTTTTAAAAAGGCCTTAAAACCCTTAAAATCCTTAAAGTTTTAGGAAATGGATTTTCCAAAAACTTTAAGGATTTTAAAGATTTTAAAGGTTTTAAAGATTTTAAAAGGTGGCCCGGGGCTCCTGGGCCTCCGGGACCCCTTTAAAATCTTTAAAATCCTTAAAATCCTTAAAATTTTTGGAAGTGGATTTTCCAAAAACTTTAAGGATTTTAAGGATTTTAAAGGTTTTAAAAAGGCCTTAAAACCCTTAAAATCCTTAAAGCTTTAGGAAATGGATTTTCCAAAAACTTTAAGGATTTTAAGGATTTTAAAGGTTTTAAAGATTTTAAAAGGTGGCCCGGGGCTCCTGGGCCTCCGGGACCCCTTTAAAATCTTTAAAACCTTTAAAATCCTTAAAATCGTTAAAATTTTTGGAAATGGATTTTCCAAAAACTTTAAGGATTTTAAGGATTTTAAAGGTTTTAAAAAGGCCGTAAAACCCTTAAAATCCTTAAAGTTTTAGGAAATGGATTTCCAAAAACTTTAAGGATTTTAAGGATTTTAAAGATTTCAAAGATTTTAAAAGGTGGCCCGGGGCTCCTGGGCCTCCGGGACCCCTTTAAAATCTTTAAAATCCTTAAAATCCTTAAAATTTTTGGAAATGGATTTTCCAAAAACTTTAAGGATTTTAAGGATTTTAAAGGTTTTAAAAAGGCCTTAAAACCCTTAAAATCCTTAAAGTTTTAGGAAAAGGATTTTCCAAAAACTTTAAGGATTTTAAAGATTTTAAAGGTTTTAAAGATTTTAAAAGGTGGCCCGGGGCTCCTGGGCCTCCGGGACCCCTCTAAAATCTTTAAAATCTTTAAAATCCTTAAAACCCTTAAAATCCTTAAAACTTTTGGAAGTGGATTTTCCAAAAACTTTAAGGGTTTTAAGGATTTTAAATGTTTTAAAAAGGCCTTAAAACCCTTAAAACCCTTAAAGTTTTAGGAAATGGATTTTCCAAAAACTTTAAGGATTTTAAAGATTTTAAAGGTTTTAAAGATTTTAAAAGGTGGCCCGGGGCTCCTGGGCCTCCGGGACCCCTTTAAAATCTTTAAAGTCCTTAAAATCCTTAAAATCTTTAAAACTTTTGGAAATGGATTTTCCAAAAAATTTAAGGGTTTTAAGGATTTTAAAGGTTTTAAAAAGGCCTTAAAACCCTTAAAAAACAAAAAAAAAATAAAAAAAAAAAATCCTTAAAGTTTTAGGAAAAGGATTTTCCAAAACTTTAATGTTTTTAAAGATTTTAAAGGTTTTAAAAACGATTTTTAAAAGGTGGCCCTGGCTCCTGGGCCTCCGGGAACCCCTTTAAAATCTTAAAATCTTAAAAATCCTTAAACCCTTAAAATCCTTAAAACTTTTGGAAGTGCTTTTCCAAAACTTTAAGGATTTTTAAGATTTTAAATGTTTTGTAAAGCCTTAACACCCGTTAAAGAAACCCTTAAAAGTTTAGGAAATTGATTTTCCACAAAACTTTAAGGATTTTAAAGATTTTTAAAAAAAAAAAAAGAAAGCAAAAAAAAAAAACAACAAGAAAAAAAAACAAAAAAAAAACAAAAAACAAAAAAAAACAAGACAAAAAAAAAACAAACCCAAAACAACAAAAAAAAAAAATAAAAAAAAAACAAAAAAAAGGGTTTTTAAAGATTTTAAAAGGTGGCCCGGGGCTCCTGGGCCTCCGGGACCCCTTTAAAATCTTTAAAATCTTTAAAATCCTTAAAATCCTTAAAATTTTTGGAAGTGGATTTTCCAAAAACTTTAAGGATTTTAAGGATTTTAAAGGTTTTAAAAAGGCCTTAAAACCCTTAAAATCCTTAAAGTTTTAGGAAATGGATTTTCCAAAAACTTTAAGGATTTTAAGGATTTTAAAGGTTTTAAAGATTTTAAAAGGTGGCCCGGGGCCCCTGGGCCTCCGGGACCCCTTTAAAATCTTTAAAATCCTTAAAATCCTTAAAATCCTTAAAATTTTTGGAAATGGATGTTCCAAAAACTTTAAGGATTTTAAGGATTTTAAAGGTTTGAAAAAGGCCTTAAAACCCTTAAAATCCTTAAAATTTTTGGAAATGGATTTTCCAAAAACTTTAAGGATTCTAAGGATTTTAAAGATTTTAAAAAGGCCTTAAAACCCTTAAAATCCTTAAAGTTTTAGGAAATGGATTTTCCAAAAACTTTAAGGGTTTTAAGGATTTTAAAGCCTTTTTAAAATTTTTAAAATCCTTAAAATCCTTAAAATCCTGAAAAGTTAGTCAGGCAGAGAGCAAAGCCAAATAGAGCAGAAAGGTCCTACGTACATACATGTATATGTATATATGTATATATGTATATATGTATATATGTATATATGTATATATGTATATATGTATATATGTATATATGTATATATGTATATATGTATATATGTATATATGTATATATGTATATATGTATATACCCATAGGCTCCAAACTTGAAAAAAATCAAGCTGGCACTTGATTTTTTTCAATTTTCAAGCTGCGCTTGAAAATGGAGAAAAACAGCTAAAAATCAAGCTTGAAATGTCTATAAAATGGACTTTCCGCTTGAAAAAATCTTGAAAAATCTTGAAATTTTGGAAATTTCACGAATTTTGCACTTGAAAAAAAATCTTGAATTTCAAAAATCTGCGCTTGATTTTTTAAAAACAGCACTTTTCCAATCTTGAAAAAATCTTGAATTTTCACTCAGAGGAAAACATGTATTGTTGAAATATTTAAGAATATGTTTCACGAAATAGGTGTCTGTTCACATAAATATAAGGTGTATATATACATATATATCTATACATGCAATTAATTTTCATGCATATTGCATATATATATATATATATGCATGTAGGATATATATGTATATATACATGTATGTGATAGATATATATGTATATTAGGCTCGCCTAATAAATACTCCGAGCTGAAGATGGTCTACCAGAAGATCCTGGCCTGCTTTCCTTCACTGAAGGAAAACTTTCCTGGGGTGGACAAGTACCAGATTCCCGCCAAGCTGGCTGAGCAGACCATGACTATGGCCTGCCATGCGAGGCGGTTGAAAGACCCGATCAGATTTGCAGAGTGCACAAAGAGCTTGGCAATGTGGCAAGTGGAGAAGCTTGAGAACCTCAAGGTTGAACTTGGCCGACTTCACGATGACTACGAAGAGGAGCAGAATGAGCTGGTGACGGGCCAGCAAGAAGCCCAGACCGTGAGGAAGAAACCCAGCTTCAGATCTTCGACGCCCAGATCTTCGCCGAGACCTTCGCTGAGCTCCTCCAGCTTGCAGAGGGGATCTTCGAGAAAATCTTTGCGATCGCAGAGCTGTGATGTTGACCATGATCTGCAGAGCTTGCTTGACGTGGAGATTCCTCTCACCCAGGACAGCAACTCTGAGTCCGAGAGTTCCCACGGCATACTGAAGAAAGCTGAGGAGACTTCCCCGGTGCCAGCACGAAAGAGGAACATCAGGGAGCAGATCGAAGAGAGCAAGGGCAAGGGCTTGAAGAAGAAAGGAAAACTTGGGAAGAAGCAGGGCAGCAACTTTGTGAAGAAGAAAAAGAAGGAGTCCCTGCAGAAGGCCGCCAAGGACGAGAAGAAGAAGGGGTCCCCACAGAAGCCCGCCAAGGACGAGAAGAACAAGAAGAGGAACAGGGCTCCCCGCAAAGTTCACTTGACCTCTGCCGAGTTGGGCCAGCTGACACTCATGCCATACAAGGCTACCAAAGCCGTGGCTGTGAGGATTAGGAACGGCCAGCAACTGTTCCAAGTGAGCTGCTACCACGACCTGAAGAAGAATGGCAAGCAGGCACAGAAGTTCCTTGATGAGCTGAAGGCTGGAAAGCCCTTGGTGAAAGTCTTGGAGATCCGCGACCAGATGCACCCGAAGACAGGGAAGTGAGAGACTATAGATATCCGTATATCCTGTGGGTGTATACCAGAAGTTTTTGTCTGCAGAAATGGGGATCGAATCTGGACTGTCAGACAACTGTGAATGACATCTCGTGTGGATCGAGTGTTGTATATATACATAATATACATATATGGTATTAGAATATTCTATATATATTAACCCTAAACCCTAAACCCTAAACCCTAAACCTGAAACGCTAAATCCTCTATACCGGATATAGCTTTTCACCAAATATATATCTTCTAAGTGTATATGTATAGATTAATCTTATATATATATATATGTAGATATGAATGAATACATATTAATAATATATATATATGCTCACCCCCCCCAATGGACCCACCGCGGATGGCAGCCGAGTCCTAGCCAGATCAAGGCAAAAAACAACAAAACAAGAAACTAACAAAAACCAACAAACCAAAAAAATCCAAAAAACCAAAAAAACCAACAAAACCAAAAAAACCAAAAAAACCATCTTTTCCAAAACTATGGGGCTGGGGCCTCCAAAAGATGTTTTTTTTGGTTTTCTCGAGAAAAAGATGGTTTTTTTGGTTCGAAACCATCTTTTTCTCGAGAAAAAGATGGTTTTTGAGCAGCCGCTCTTCGAAAAACCATCTTTTTCTCGAGAAAAAGATGGTTTTACCAGGACAAGACCTCCAAAAACCATCTTTTTCTCGAGAAAAAGATGGTTTTACCAGGACAAGACCTCCAAAAACCATCTTTTTCTCGAGAAAAAGATGGTTTTTCCAGGACAAGATCTCCAAAAACCATCTTTTTCTCGAGAAAAAGATGGTTTTTCGAAGAGCGGCTGATCAAAAACCATCTTTTTCTCGAGAAAAAGATGGTTTCGAACCAAAAAAACCATCTTTTTTTCTCGAGAAAACCAAAAAAACCATCTTTTGGAGGCCCCAGCCCCATAGTTTTGGAAAAGATGTTTTTTTTGGGTTTTTTGGTTTTTTGGTTTTCTCGAGAAAAAGATGGTGTTTTGGTTCGAAACCATTTTTTTCGAGAAAAAGATGGTTTTGAGCAACCACCCTTCGAAAAATTTTTTTCTCGAGAAAAAGATGGTTTTACCAGGAGAAGACCTCCAAAAACCATCTTTTTCTCGAGAAAAAGATGGTTTTTCCAGGACAAGACCTCCGGAAACCATCTTTTTCTCGAGAAAAAGATGGTTTTTCCAGGACAAGATCTCCAAAAACCATCTTTTTCTCGAGAAAAAGATGGTTTTTCGAAGAGCGGCTGCTCAAAAACCATCTTTTTCTCGAGAAAAAGATGGTTTCGAACCAAAAAAACCATCTTTTTCTAGAGAAAACCAAAAAAACCATCTTCTGGAGGCCCCAGCCCCATAGTTTTGGCAAAGATGGTTTTTTGGTTTTTTTGGTTTTTTTGGTTTTCTCGAGAAAAAGATGGTTAAGTTTTAGGGGTTTAAGCCTCGTGCACTACAGGGTTATAAGGTTCTAATCCTATAGGTATTGCCTTAAGCTTTAACCCTAAACCTTTAACTTTAAACCCTGCAGGGTTAACCCCGTGAGAAATTTAGAGATAGACCCCGAAAAGACCCTCAACCTTCTTACACGGTGTAATGGTTTAAAAACCGATAGGACATGTATACCTTCAGCGCCTGTAGGGTTCAAGCCTTTGAACGTGCTGGACCCCTATAGGGTGCTAAGGTTCTGACCCTAAAGGGTTTAGGGTTAAGGCTTAAATGCCCTCTAGGTTTAAATGCCTAAGTCTTAAACCCCAAACCTTTAAACCTTCATCCTATGGGGTTTGAAGGTCAAGGGTTTAGGCTTGATTGCCGAGGGCTTTAGGGTCCTGACCCTAGAGGGTTTAGGGTTAAGGAATAGATGCGTAAACCTTAAACCCTTAAGGTTTAAACTCTATGGGCTTAGGTTTTAATGTCTAAATTTTAAACCCTAAGCCTTGAAACCTTCACACTACAGAGTTTAGAGGTGTTAAGGGTGACAAATTGATTACATACTTAGCTTTAAATGCCTGAATCTTAAACCCCAATTCTTTAAACCTTAACCCTATAGGGTTTAAAGGTTAAGGGCTTAGTGTTAATCGCTGTCTTAGGTTTAAATGTCTGAATCTTAAACCCTAAAACTTTAAACCTTCACCCTATAGGGTTTAAAGGTTAAGGGTTTAGGTCGAATCGTCAGCTTAGATTTAAATGTCTAAGTAAAGAATCCTAAACCTTTAAATCTCATCCCTATGGGGTTTACGGTTAAGGGTTCAATATGAACTGCCGGCATAGGTCTAAATACCTAAACCTTAAACTTAAACCCTAAACCTTTAAATATCTTAACCCTATAGGGTTTAAAGGTTAAAGGCTTAGCGTTAATTGCCGGAATAGGTTTAAATGCCTAAATCTTAAGCCCGAAACCTTTAAACCTTAGCCCAACAGGGTTTAAAGGTTAAGGGTTTAAAATTAGTTGCAGGCTTAATTAGGTTTAAATGCCTACATCTTATATCCTAAACCTTTAAAAATCTTAACCCTATAGGGTTTAAAGGTTAAGGGCTTGGCTACAGGTTTAAATGGCTAAATATTAAACCCTAAGCCTTTAAACTTTAACCCTACAGGGTTTAAAGGTTAAGGGTTTAAATTAGTTGCAGGCTTAGGTTTAAATGCCTACATCTTAAAGCCTAAACCTGTAAAAATCTTAACCCTATAGAATTTAAAGGTTAAGGGCTTAGCTTTAATTACCGGCATAGGTTCAAATGCCTAAATCTTAAACCCTTAACCTTTAAACCTTAACCCTACAGGGTTTAAGGTTAAGGGTTTTTTTTGCAGGCTTAGGTTTAAATGCCTAGATCTTAAATTATAAACAAAAGCCAACAGAAAGAAAAACCCTCCGTGTGTGTGTGAGAGGGTGAATTAAGGAATACAGTCAAAAATCCGGTCACCGGAAAATCACCAGACAGCAGAGGTTTTATCGGTATTTGCGGTACTTTTGCAAAGATCAAGGCCCGCGGTGGGTCCATTGGGGGGGGGTGACCATATATATATATATATATGCATGTAAATAAGACACAAGTAAACAATAGATGTAAATAAACAAATAATGTATATGTGAAATCTATATAATTATTAATGTCTAGATATATAATAGAAACCTAAATTTGATATATATATATATACACACATATTGCAGCATACTATCTAGTTTATATAGCTATATACATATAAACATATATGTAGATATGTATATATGTGTGTATGATATGATATGATATGATATGATATATGTATGTATGTATGCATGCATGCATGCATGTGTGTATGTCTGTATGTATGTATGTATGTATGTATGTATGTGTATGTGTATGTGTATGTGTATGTGTATGTGTATGTGTATGTGTATGTGTATGTGTATGTGTATGTATACATATGTAAGAATGTATGTATATGTATATGTATGTATGTATATGTATTCATTCGTAAATATATGTTCAGGCTCCACTTAAGAATGTCTGGACAGACTATATTTACTGAGGGCATTAATGTCTGGACAGACAAGACATCCCACCTTAATGTCTGGACAGACAAGACATCCCACCTTAATGTCTGGACAGACAAGACATCCCACCTTAATGTCTGGACAGACAAGACATCCCACGTTAATGTCTGGAGAGACAATTGAGCTGGAGGGTTGAAAATTTCGTGACGGGCAGCATTCTGGACCAAGCACAGCAATGAAGCTAGCTTTGAAGCACGGTGCCATGGGGCCTGGAACGATCTCCGGCAAGGGCAAGCAAGACCCGTTGCTTGGTACGAACGCCCCCGATCGCCGAGGGAGAGATGTCCCCTCGGCGATCGGGGGCAAGGGCTTCAGTGACCGCCGCGATGTGCAGCAGGGAACCATGAGTGCCCTTTGGCGAGAGTGACGTGGCGTAATTTTTATAGACATTTCAATGTCTGGACAGACATGGTGTTTGAACAAAAGTTTGCAAGATATGCAGTTCAATGTCTGGACAGACACCCTATATATGTTTAGTGACTGGACAGTCATGATCGAGGGATGATCCTTTAATGACTGGACATGAGAGATTGTTTATATTGACTGGACAGTCATGAAAGATGAGTTTCCATCCAAGGAACCTCCGTGCCGTTTGGGGCCGCTTGCATCCAGAGGTGCCTTTTGGGCAATGGATGCAGTGCCTGGTGGACTTCACGGCCAAGGAGTCGAAGCTGAACCCAGGTACGGGAGAGTCCGCCCGGAGCTTCTTCACACGAGTGTACCGGAAACTTGGAAGTTCTTAACTTGACCCACATATGAAAAGATAAGTGGTAAAATATGCATTGATAATGTCTGGACAGACATGCAAGAAATGTACGTGTGAACTAAGGGAGTCTCCTTTTGAGACATACGAGAAGATGATGAACTATCTGCTGGAGGCCATGGCCGAGAGGGACCGCCAAGCAGAGGCCAGTGAGCTGCCCTGGTGGCGAGAGGTTCAGGCCGGATCAGAAGTGCAGTAGTTGCCGTGTTTAATGACTGGACAGTCATGCTTGACATGTACATGAGAAAAGAAGCCACTTAAGCTTGACAGGAAAACATGGGAGCTGGGGCCAGTGGAAGTGGTGGGTATGGTGGTGGACAGGACCAGCCCTCAAGAAAAGGTTCATAGGATCCAGAAACATTTGATTTAATTGCAGGACCAAGGCCCCCAGCAGAACGACGCCCAGAACCAGCCCCAGCAGAACGACCCCGACAACCAGAGCCAGCAGCAGAACGACACCCAGAACGATGCTGCAGAGCTTGCACTGACTAGTTTTTTTGACCATTTTGATTAAAGCGATGGGGCTAAAGATGCACTTGAGGCTGCATGGTGGCAGCCCAGCATGCCGGGGTGGCAGCAGTGGCAGACGGCCTGGTGGCAGGCCCGGTGCAAATATTTCTGAAGGTCTGGACAGACCATGGGCATGAGTTGATGCCAGGACTGGTCCGGGCACTCGTGGGACTCGTGGCCAAGCCAGGCCCGGCATGTAAGTGCATATCTCCATATATAATGTGTTGCACGCTGTGGGATATTTTCGGTGCACCCCGACAGGACCCGACCAGTGGCTGGGGCACACCGTCAACCCAGCAGGGCCAGGAGATATTGCATGCTTGTGTCTGTGTTTTTTGGTGACTGAAGTAAAACATTATTTGATGAGGATGCCCCCGACCCGTGGAGTGGACAGCAAGCTTGGCAGGCTGTGGCCGACACAGAGTGCATGTATATATTTTGGGTTTCGCTTTTGAATTCCCTGAGGCCGACAATGGCACCGGAGGTGGAAGCTGGCCCAATGCCCCGACAGGAACTGGAGCTGCAGGAGATACGGGTGGGAGACAGAGAGAGGGAGAGATAGAGAGAGGGAGAGATAGAGAGATACAGAGAGAGAGAGAGAGAGAGAGAGAGAGAGAGAGAGAGAGAGAGAGATACAGAGATGGATACACTTGAAAGGACAGATGGACGATGGCCAGCAGGCTGGAGATGCAGCTGGTGGAGATGGTGGAGCTGCCCCGGGTGCACCGGTGTCTGGACAGACATTAAAATTAATGCCTGGACAGGCATGGTTTAATGCCTGGACAGGCATGCATGGTTTAATGCCTGGACAGGCAAGATGATCCCATCCAGACCTAGGCCCAGGATCCAGATTATGTTGGTAACCTGAGTGAGAGCTTTTTCGGTAACCACCGAAAGTTGTTTAAAGTGTGTGGCGACTGCCGCCACATGAGTTTCGTTTGCCACTCGTCCCCTCTTCGAAGCAAGGGGTGCCAGGGTTGCATGCGAAAGGGCTGTCACGATGGGTTTCGGGGCCTGAAAAAGTGTGTAGACTTGCTTCGGAACCTGGCCGAGAACCACGATGTAAGACCCGACGCTAGCGATCTTCTTGACGACTGAGGGTCGCAGATGAGAGCCCGGACTCCAGAGAATCTTCCAGATCGCCTGCGACCGCCGTGTGAAAAATCCTTTGAGAGCTTAAGTGACTTTGAATAAGACCTTTGAGAGAAGTGAATTTGAATAAGACCTTTGAGAGATTGTGTGTGAACTTAATGTCTGGACAGACATGAATTTGAATAAGACCTTTGAGAGATAAGTGTGGGAACTCAATGTCTGGACAGACATTCTGAAACAGGCCTTTGGATTCGAGAGCTCAGGTGTGGGAACTTAATGTCTGGACAGACATTACATTGATCGATGGACGAAACCTGTTGGTTTCATTGCACGTTAATGTCTGGACAGACAAGTTGTGCTTAAGTGGAGCCTGAACATATGCACAAAATCAATATATAACACAATAGACATAGAGATGTCATAAAACCACAAGACCGAAACATCATAAATATAATGTATATATATATATATACATTATATCGTGAAAATAGACAGACAAGTAAAAGCTTAAAACCTCGAAGCTTAGTCCTTAAAACCTGGAGGGTTTAGGGTTTAGGATTTAGTATTTAGGGTTTAAGCTTTAGGGTTTAGGGTTTAGGGTTTAGGGTTTAAGGTTTAGGGTTTAGGGTTTAGGGTTTAGGGTTTGGGGTTTAGAGTTTAGGGTTTAGGGTTTAGGGTTTAGAGTTTAGGGTTTAGAGTTTAGGGTTTAGGGTTTAGAGTTTAGGGTTTAGGGTTTAGGCTTTAGGTTTTTGACGCCAAACCTTAAAAGGTTTGACGCCAAACCCTAAACCCTAGAATGTTTTTCTGTGGAAACCTACCACAAATCATGTGCTGTCATGTGTTTTTCTGTGGAAACCTACCAAACGTCATGTGCTGTCATGTGTCTTTCTGTGGAAACCTACCAAACGTCATGTGCTGTCATGTGTCTTTCTGTGGAAACCTACCAAACGTCATATGCTGTCATGTGTCTTTCTGTGAAAGCAAAGCACACGTCATGTGACGATCTGTGCCAGTCACAGAATGTCATGTGACACAAGAACTAGATCACATGACATTCTGTGACGACGCCCAAATCGTCACATGACAAACTGTGGCATCGAAAAACGTCATGTGACACATTGTGGCACACCAAACAAGACACATGACATACTGTGACCCAAAAAACACGTCACAGTATGTCATGTGACAGAAACCCGCACATCACATGACAAGCTGTGACAACAACTGCACGTCATGTGTCTTTCTGTGGAAACCCGACACAAATCATGTGACGTCATGTGTCTTCAAAAAAAAAGCCAAAAGAAAACATGTGACGTCATGTGTCTTTCTGTGAAAAAGCAGAAAACGTCACATGTTGTCATGTGTCTTTCTGTGAAAAAGCAGAAAACGTCACATGTTGTCATGTGTCTTTCTGTGGAAAACAAGAAAAAAAGCATTTAGGGTTTAAGCTTTAGGGTTTAGGGTTTAGGGTTTAGGGTTTAAGGTTTAGGGTTTAGGGTTTATGGATTAGGGTTTAGGGCTTAGGGTTTAGGGTTCAGAGTTTAGGGTTTAAGATTTAGGGTTTGGGGTTTAGGGTTTAAGACACAACCCCCCCCCCCCCCCCCCTCTCCCCCCTTATTGAGTATCGCCTGTCCAGAGAGGCTTCGTCCCCATATAGTTGTGTCTGTCCAGACACACCCACCCCCCCCCCCCCTCCCTCCTGCCGTATTAACGCCCTGATCTTGTCCAGAAAAGGCATCATACTTGTCTGTCCAGACACGACCCGCTCCCCCCCCCCCTCCCCCAACTTGTCTGTCCAGACAAGACATGGTGTTTTGTCTGTCCAGACAGGACACCGCCGAAAAACAACTTTCCCTTGTCTGTCCAGACATGTTCTCCTCTGGTGTCTTGTCCAAACAAGACACCACCGAAAAACAACTTTCCCTTGTCTGTCCAGACATATTATCCTCTGGTGTCTTGTCTGTCCAAACAAGACCCCGCCGAAAACAAAATTCTCCCTTGTCTGTCCAGACATGTTCTCCTCTGGTGTCTTGTCTGTCCAGACAAGACACCGCCGAAAAAAACTTTCCCTTGTCTGTCCAGACAAAGAAGCCCCTAAACCAGGCCTAAACCCTAAACCCTGAACCCTAAATCTTGAACCCCAAACCCTAAACCCCAAATCCCAAACCCTAAACCCTAGACCCTAAACCCTATAATGTTTCCATGCTATAAATAGATCGATACATATAGCATCAAGGAGTAAACACATGACTCAAAGCAAAATTTAGATAGATAAATGTATATATAAATGAACACACACACACACATATGTATATAATATATATATATATATATATATATATATATTATATATTTATATTTATAAAAAATATACTAATGTTATTAGTATTATATATATAAACAATACTATGTATATTTTGCTGTGCATGTGCACGCACTATGTGTCCCCAGATCTTTGGCCCCCAGTTTCAGATAGGTTCAGAGAAGCTATATAGTTAAGCTATGCCGACGAACAAGAAGCCTGCTGCTGCAGCTGCTGTGCTGAAAAAGCCCAGTGCCAAGACAAAAGAGGCCCAGACAAAAGAGGAGGTCCTTGAAAACATGGACGCTGACCATGACGAGGGCGAACACGGTGAAGAGGAGGAAAGAACAGAGGACCCCTTGGTCGACCCACAGGAGAAGCTTGCCAAGGCTGTCACCAAGTACCCCTTTACACTCAAGAACGTGAAAAAGCACACAGATTTGATGGAGGCTCGGGGATGGAGTGCGACTGAGCTGCACGAGGCATTCAGGAAGTTGAAGCCCGCCGAGCAACAAGCTCTTTGGAAACTCTTTGAACGCGATCGCAAAGCCAACAAGGTGGATGAGGACTTTAAGAAGTTGACGAATGGCTCTGGTGCCACGAACAAGAAGCACGAGTTCTTACGTGGGTGGCTCAGCGACGGCTGCTCCGTGGGCCCGAGCTTTCGCAAAGCTCAGTTGGCCTTTGAGGCCCTGGACCGGCACAAGACAGAGGTGCAGTGGATCTCGTGGAAGCAGGTGTGCAAGAAGTTCGGCAAGAAAGAAGCACTTCAGAGACTCGAGAACGGATCGTTGAAGTACAGACGGTCACCGTCAGACACGAGGCTTTGCTTGAATTTTAAGAGGCTTCTTTTCTTATATACCCTAAACCCTAAACCCTAAACCCTAAACCCTAAACCCTAAACCCCAAACCCTAAACCCTAAACCCTAAACCCTATATGGGGAGCAATGTCTTTTGAGTTTGAAGAAACCAGCCAAGGAATTTTTTGGAGTTCAGACACGTGCAAGAAAGCTTCCCGCATGAGCACGTCAAGAAGAGAAAGACCCAGGTGGAAACCGAGGGTGGCAAGGTGGACAAGAAACTCTTGCACGACATGGAGGGCCTGAAGATCGAGGATGTGACGGCCGAGGACTTCGAGATGCAGACCGCCCTGGAGAGCATGGAGGTGGACGAGGACGTGAAGAACTTGATCCTGACCAAGATCGGAGCGACTGAGGGCAGCTCTGGGGCTTCCTCTTCCAGCTCCTCCTCTGCAGAGAAAAAGAAGAAGAAGAAGCTCAAAGTGAAGATCTTGAAGAAAGCTTCGAAGGACAGCTCGACCAGATCTAGTGAGAAAGACTGGGAGAAAACCTCCCAGCTGGGAGATGCTGACGGCAAGCCCGAGTTCAAGAGCAAGATCGACAGCTTTCTGCAGGAGATCCAGAAGGACACTGACTTTTTCAAGGCCTTGAACCTTGAGAAGGCCGACGCCGACGAGAAGACCTTCGTGAAGAAGACCCAGACCTCTTTGGAAGGTGCCTTGCAGACCCTTCAAAAAGCCCGCAAAACCCTGAAGCTTCAGGAGGTGAAGGAGGCCCTGGTGGCCGGCTTGAATGCCCTCAAAAAGAGCAAGACGGCGAAGGCCATGGATTGCTGCAAGGACAAGAAGAGGAAGAGCAAGGACTGACTGAGGCCACTGAAGATCGGCCAGAGATCGGTTTTGGCATCTAGCTTAGACCCTCGACATTTTAATTTACTGTACAGCTTCCTCCCGAGGACCGCTAGATCTGCCAGTATAGGTTTATCTGAAGCTTGCAAGCCGAAAATTGGCCACATATTACTGGCTGGACAGCCACGCTAAAACATCAATGGCTGGACAGCCATGCGAAAAAGTATCAATGGCTGGAACAGCCACATGTATGGTATTTCTGGTTTGGTTGATTTTTCATTTGCTCTTGAAATATTATTTTGATTACTTTTTGCACGTATCGTGTCTGCTATTCTACTAGGATATATCAAGTATTCTATCTCTTAGTGTTTTCTTTTTATACAAATATATACTCTTGCTAACAGTCTATATTGAAACCTGAAATGTGTGTATATGTATGTGGACATTATATATATATATATATATGTATATGTCTGTGTGTGTTATCTTAAGTAGATGTGAGAAATAAATTATATTAATATAGTGTTTTCTTTGTATGCAATATACCATTTATAGTGCTACACAAATGTGCAATTTATGTTACATCGTTATATATATTAAGCATCAATGGCTGGACAGCCACGCTAAAACATCAATGGCTGGACAGCCACCTGGTCTATGCTTTAAACTAGTTGCTGTCAAGTCTGGAGAAAAAAAGTCGCAGTTTTGGCCCCGTGGTGAAGGTTTTTAGCTTGACACAGAAAAGTCCACCTTGCTGAGCTTCATGGCCCCACCCATGGACGAGAAGCTGGAGACGACCGAGGAAATGAGAATCCGCAAGCGAGGCGACTTTGTCTCGAGTTTGATCTCCAAGCACCCAGCCCTGGACTTTGACTTTGTGCACAGCTTGTTTACCGTCGAGGACATGGTGGGCTTGACACCGAAACGGGCCTGGGAGAAGAAGGCCGGAAAAGCCAGGCAACTGTGCAGAGCATTGCAGGAGTTGTTGAGCTAGTGGCAGCCGGTGTCTCTTCAGAGAAGACGAACATATGGGCTTTAATTAACCACTGCATGCATGCAGACAATGAGAAATTCATGAAAAAGTACGGCTCTGAGAGCATGCTGTTGCATTGAGTCATACTCTAGTTCACAGGCTGGACAGCCTCATGCATGCAAGGTCGATGCAGAGCAGTCAAAGGCTGGACAGCCTAGACGGGCATGTATAGCTTAAAGGCTGGACAGCCTCGAGGGATGAAAGCTGTCAATGGCTGGACTGCCACTATATGACTTGTAAATTTATAAGCATGCATGAAAGAATCTATATACAGCCATGTATGGGCTCTAGTGTGTTTTGCAAATATGACGAAAAGAAAAAGAGCCTCTGAAAGGCTGGATGCCATGGAACCCTCGCCCATGGGACTGATGATGCTCCGGGATTTCGCTGAAGGCAAGATGCCGGCCAGCAAGCTGCAGGAATACGCCCATGCTGCCGTGAAGAGTGGTGTCTTGTTCGAATGTGTATATTTTTCGTTTGGCTGTAGACATATGCATTAATATAAGGTGCAAATGCTCCTGACTTGGCCAAGATGGCTCAATTGGGAGCATATGGCAATTCAAGCCAGAACGCCCACAGAGATCTGATGAAATTCGCCTTCAGCAATGTGATGGCCCCCAGACTGACCTTCGTCGAGACCAACGTCTCCTTTAGAGATTTGGCCACTGGTGAAAGGAAAGTGACCCCCAAGAACGTGCCTGTGCTGCTGCTCGGCAGGCATCACTGAAATAGTTTGAACTAGTTGAATCAGCAGCTGCATGATTTGAATAAACGACTTAACTGCATGACTATTTTTCATTGAGGCTCCCTCATCTGTGGATCGAGTCCCTCGACAAAGGCGGTGTGCTTGAAAGTATTACAGCCAGTACGTCAGCATTGAAGCAGTATTGGTCAGAAGTGAACTTCAAGAGCCCCCAGATGAAGGACCCTTTTTGGAAAACTTTCTCCGTCCAGAAGGAGCTGCCAATACCACTTTTGATACATGGTGACCATGCCAGTTTTTCTGAAACTGACAGCATGCTGGTGGTCAGCATTCGCTGCCTCATATCGGACAGGTCGATTAAGAGCTCCGAGCTGCTGCTTGCTTGCCTGCCGAAAGATGCCAATGCTGGTTCTTGGACAGCCTTGTGGAAGGAACTCGCTGCCAGTCTGAGTGTCCTGGCTGCAGGCAAGCATCCAGACGGCAAGCCTTTGAGGCGATGTGTGTTGATGGCTGTGGCTGGGGATCTGGAATTCTTTGCCCAAGAGTTTGGATGGCCCACTGCCTTGAGCAACCAGCCGTGTCCTTACTGTAAGGCGGACAACCTCTTCAACAAGGACAAAGAGGTGGCACCGTTCAACGACTTCCGCCCATGTGCTGCATGGAGGGGCATGCTCAAGGCCCCACCAAACAACGGTCACCTCTTGTTCAGTGTCCCCGGAGTGAATGCCTGGAGCCTGAAACTGGACCTACTTCACATGGTAGACTTGGGGTGCAGTGCATCTGGGCTTCGATCTTGGTGGTCTAGACTTTCCCTGAGTACATAATACGATTTTCTGATATATACATATATATAGATGGAATTGATGATCGACTATAGATGTACTATATGTACATCTGACAGTCAGGCACACCTGTTCGGGAACCTGCTCTACGACTTGGGGCAGGACGAGCTCCCTGGTTCTTCTTTGTTAGAGAGGATGGCTGCACTGAATGCTTTGCCGCTAGGCTATATTATATTGTCTGTGGCCCGGGCTTAAGCTGCAGGGTGTCGCATTTTCGTTTTTCTATATAGCTGCTGAGGATCATGGAAACATATGTCGAGCTGGGAATCCCTGCCAATCGCAGAATTCCCAAGATCGCCAAGACCAACCTCGTGGGGGCCTCTGACTACCCGTGCCTGCTGCACATCAAGGGCCGGAAGATCAGGGATTTTGCCGATGTGGCTGTTTCCTGGATGCATGGTAAAATATCTTATCTAAATGTGCACACATTTACTCCCAACCTTTGACATAATTTTTAGGTTGTGCTGGCGAACAAGTTCACGGGGATGGAAGAGGGACGACACAGAGCAGAAGCTTGCAAGGCAATGAAAACTCTGTATGATTTGGCTGATCGGAAAGAATGGTTCTGGAGCAGCAAGAACCACGAGAAATTTGACAAGGCCGTGCATGCCTTTCTGTCCCACTATGCATACCTGGCCAAGGCTGCATTTCGCAAAGGCAAGACGAGATACAGCATCGTGCAGAAGTTCCACTTGTTGGCCCATTTTCCTGAGCAGTGCAGATGGGCCACACCCAGAACATGTTGGACATACGGCCCGGAGAGTTTTATGTCCATAGTGAAAAGGATAGCTAGCAGCTGTGATCGTGGAACTGCCGCCTGGCAGGTACCTGAAAAGGTTTGCAGCAAATTCGCCTTGTTTCATGACTTGATCCTGAAGGGATGGCTTGACATGGATCAGGAAGATTGAAAAAGACTTTTGAACTTATAGGTTGTCAAACGATGTCTCAATGCCTGGACAGGCAGGATCTGGGCAATGTCTGGACAGACATGTTGTGTCTTAATGCTTGGACAGGCAGGTCATGGTGTCTGGAATAGAGATCGAGAAAAAATGCCTGGAGAGGCAGCTCTCATGCAATAGCCTGGACATGAGAAAATCATGCATGGACAGGCGGTTAATGGGCAATGTCTGGACAGACAGGCAGCTCACCAATCAATGATCGTATATAATATAAAATAATGTAATACACATATATATATATATATATATATAATATAATCATGTATCTTGTTTTTTTTTCTGTTTTGGTTGGTTTTCAATCTTGAAAAAATCTTGAATTTTCGTTTTTGGTTGGTTTTCAATCTTGAAAAAATCTTGAATTTTAAAAATCTGCGCTTGATTTTTGAAAAAAACATAGAATTTCGATCTTGAAAAAAATCTTGAATTTTCATTTGTTATCGTCTCAATTTCAACGAAATCCCCAAAAATCAAGAACTTGAAAAAAATCTTGAATTTTTTGCTTTTTCAAGCTCCGCTTGAAAAAATCAAGTGCGCTTGATTTTTTCAAGTGTGGAGCCTATGGGTATGTATATATGTATATATGTATATATGTATATATGCATATATGCATATATGTATATATGCATATATGCATATATGTATATATGCATATATGTATATCTGTATATATGTATGTATGTATGTCTGTATGTATGTATATATGTATATATGCACATATATATATATATATATATGTATATATGTATATATGTATATCTGTATATATGTGTATATGTATATATGTATATATGTATATGTATATATGTATATATGCATATATGTATATATGTATGCGTGTAATATTTTGTGTATTCTGTTTGTTTTCTGCCCCCACCCCCAAGATCTACACCCTCCTTGTCTACACTACTCTTCTGCTGGCTTCCACGCACTTCTGAACAAGTAGTGCACGCCGAAAGCACTGTAAATACCGCTAAAATCGTACTTGTCGAGTATTTCCGGGACTATTTTACGTAACACACCATGCATGCAAAAATGTCTATAAATCTGCAACCGAATTTCGGTCTAGAATTATGTGACCTTCTATACTTTGAAAGCAAAAAACCTGGAAGGTATAGCAGTTTTGCTGTTAACACCTCAAAAAAATTCGTGCTTTTTGTGTTTTTTACTGTTGTCTTTGTAAACAAATACGTGCTGAGTTGCACGTGTCCACTGAGCTGCACGTGTCAACACTGGGTCTGACGGGGCTTCTTTCAGGATTCCCAGGAAAGGGTCTCTTTGTCTCATACAACAATAACAGCCAATAGTAGGAAAATTCCTACCACTAACCATAACAATATTATCATGCCTACTGTTATAGTAATCACTGGTTCCGTAGTAAAATGTGTCCGCTGTGTTTCGGGGGTTCTGCAAACTCCAAGTCTGGCTTATCGGGCGGCTTGCGGCGTGTGTCCCAATAGCTGTCCTTCAGTGCTCACTCCAAGCAAGCTGAAAATAGGAATTCACAGACTAAACCAGTATGTACTTATGCAATGAATATTGCATTGGTGTGCTTTTCAAAATGTACCAGGTGTTTCAATAGTATTTAATTTGCCTAGTTAGTCAACATTTTGCTTGGAGAAAGCGTTGCTTAGGAAAATTGCATTCTTTGTGCCGAAACACCTGAAAACCAAAAGTCCAAACTTCGCCAGAGATTCTCCCAAGGCTTTAGGATTTGGAACTTCCGAGTACTATGATCTTCACGAGGCAAATAGGTTTCCAAGAAAGAATATGTATTCTTGAGCTTGTCTATGCGAATTGTGCGCTTGAGACAGAATATAATCTGTACAAGTGGTGTTTAATCAGTGCGCTTCATCACTATGTGATGAAAACTGCTTGTTTAAAGTCAAATCTAGTACACATAATCGCTGTGCTAAAGTCGTGTTTCTTTAAGAACTCTACGAGAATTATGCATTTGTAAGCTTGTCTATGCTGTTTAAGAGTTCGTAATTCAGTATTTTTGCCGCACTATGTGCTTAGAAGAGTATTTCCCTGGGCTTGGGACAAGCACTGCTTCTCTAGAAACAGAACGAATTGCTTTTCAAAAAAGCATCTTGTCTCTAAAATTGCAGTACTTGTCTAGATCATTTTGCAATAGGTATTCTATGAGTGAACAAAAACTAGGATAGTTTACTCAGCCTCTTTCATATAGTATTAGTTCGCCTAGTACAGGCACTATAGGTTTTGGGCACGCATTATTTCTCTACAAGAGAAACACGAAACCAGACAAACCAAAAACCCACAAACCAAAAAAAAAACAAAACCGAAAAAAACAAAAGAACCAAAATAAGCATTTTCTGAGACTCTTGGAAACAAAAAACCAAAAATATACATATATATACAAAAAAAACAAACAAACAAAACCAAAACCAAGAAAAAAAAAACAGAAAACACATTATTCGGAGACTCCTGGACAAATCGAATCATTACCCCGGTGTCGTCAAGAGTTCGAAAATAATGGTGTTTTTGGTGTTCTTGGTTTTTCTGGTTTTTTGGGGTTTGTTTTTTTTGGTTTGGGTTGTTTTGGTTTCACCTGTCCAAGAGTCTCAGAATAATGTATTTTTTTGGTTTTGTTTTTTTGGTTTCGGCTTTTTGGCATCCTGATTTTGGCGTTTTTGACCTTTTTTGGGTTCTGGAAACCTGTAAACGTAGATCTTGGGGGGGGGGGGGTGGCGAGCATATAAATATGTGTATATATATATATGTATGCATAGTACTCTATAATATAATACATCATATTACATTATATCATATTATATTGTATTATATCATATTATATTATGTTGTATCATATTCGATATATATATATATGTATATATATATATATATATTATACATATATGTGGTAACCCCTCCCCCCTCTGCATGGATCCATACTTTTTCTTCATTTTTTTTTCTTTCAGGTATCGAGCTCAGAAAGACCATTTCGTCTAGGGCCGCAGGGTTTAGGGCCCCGCCCCCCTGCACATGACACAGCCACGCTCCCTTCCCCGACCTCTGCAAAGGTGCTGTGGGGAGGGGGGGGGGGGGGCCCTCTCGTGAGGTCTCAAAGTTTGTCCTGTCAGGATACAAATTTTTTCAAAATTTCAAAAAAACTCAAAATTGAACTTTTTGGGCCCTAAAACCGAAGATTGAAGAACTGAAGATCCCTGCAAAAAGTTTCTCCAGCATCTTCGATTTGGGGACCCGAAATGTTTTTTCATATCTAAAAAAAATTCGAATCTGAAATTTCCCCATCCTTCAACTGCAGATTCTAGGAAAACTTTGCCTAAAAATCTTCAATTCTTCAATCTTCGGTTTTAGGGTCCAAAAATTTCAAATTTGAAGTTTCTTTGAAATTTTGAAAATTTTCGGGTCCCCAAATCGAAGATCCTGGGAAACTTTTCCTAGGGATCTTCAATTCTTCAATCTTCAGTTTTAGGGTCCAAAAATTTCAAATTTGAAAAGGTTTTCCACAAGAGTCTCCCAAAAATCTTCAATCTTCACTATCTTCTATTGCAATTTTTCAAAATTCTTAAGCATTCCAAAGAATTAATCCTGAACTAAGAATATTAGGAAAATTAATCCTGGAATGAGCGTCTTGTGAACTAACACCCGCACGAAAAAGTTTGAACGCAGCCCTCCCTCCCCCTCCCTCCCCCTCCTCTCCGCCAGGCTCCGCTGCGCTCTCTGGTTGTTTTTGTAAGGGCTTGTTCAAGGCTTATCTTTAAAACCTTATCGGTTAAGGGAGTAGGGTTTGAAAGAGAAGGCCCGAAACTCGAGAGGGTTTAAGGCTCTAATCCCCAACTTAACTCTTAAACCCTAAACCTTTAAACCTCATACATAGGGTTTCAAGGTTACGCAATTACACTTAAATCCTTAACCTTTTAAGCCCTATGGTGAAGGTTTCAAGGTTTAGGGTTTAAGATTTAGGCATTTAAACCTAACCAGCAAATGGACCGCACTCTTAACCCTTTTCCCCTAGGGTTCAGGGCGTTAAGGTTTTAAGGTTTAGGGTTTCAAATTTAAGCATTTAAACCTGAGGCCATAGAGTTTAAACCATAAGGGTTTAAGGCTTAGGCATTTAGGCCTTGACTAGCCTTTAGGATTTAGGGAAAAATTCCGCTCCTTAAATAGCTGTCGCTACCTTCTAAAGAGAAGGATCACCTACTAGTTTGGGATTTGACGAATAACAAGGTCTACGCCACCCACCTCATGGTTTACGCAATAGGATTTGGGGAATAAGAGTACGGCAATGCGATTTTGGGAACAAGATTTAGGGGCCCCGCTCTCTTTAGGACTTCAAATGAAAAGGACTTTGGGTTCAGGGACCCTCTTCAGGGTTTAGGGAACAAGTTTTGGGAGTAAAATTCAAGGAATAAGATTTAGGGATCCCGCTCTTTAGGATGTAGGGAAAAGAAATTAAGGAATAAGGTTAGCTTTTCTAGGATTTGAATAAGGGAATAAGATTTAGGGATCCCATTCTTTAGGATTTTGCAGCTTTTCAGGGGCTCTCCTAGGGGCTCTCCTCTGTAGGATATGTGGAAGGTTTCCCTGCATTCAGTTTCGTATGTACATCCTGAGGCTAGACGGGCCACAAAACAATGGATCCATGAGAGGGCGGGGGGTAGCGCATATATATATATATATATATACACATATATATATATATACATATACATTTATATATACAAGTATATGTTTAGAACTATTTTGTGACACTATTAGTATGAGAAAATACGTATGCTTGCTTTTACTTTACAGTAGAATAGAAGGACTGGAACCTGTCGAGTCCATCTCAAGACGCTCCGCCTTGAGAGGTCGCGCCTGGCAGCTCACCTCAAGTTGAAACATGAGCCCTAAACTGAAGCAAAGTTTCTTTTGCAAGGACCCTTACCAAGAGTCTACTTTGCAACGTGCCGCATCCACCGAAGCCTCCGGCTGAACCCTCTGTGGAAGCCATGCAGCCGACCACATCCTGACAAGCCAGAAGTGTCCGAAGTGCCTCCGCCTGGCGCAGGGCAAGCACTCGTGGCACCCGTGACAGCATGAACTCCGCTCAAGAAAGAATTATCGAAGGTGCCCTGAGCACTCAAAGATGCTCTGACTGACCACACTCCTACTGCTAGCGCACTCAAAGCAGCACAGAGAGGCTCCAAGCAACGCCTCTGCTTGGGCCGCCCGGCAGCGCTGGCGTTCGCTGTCCAGCGCATCACTGGCATGTGGCAGATTTTTGACCAACACTTGAGGGAATGAGGTCCGTTTCAATACCTGTTGCTACGCACACTCCTGGACGCTTGATTCCTACATTCATGCACAGGGGAAAGTTATCAGGCAGCCTACGCAAGAAATGCAAACATGGCGGCCCCTGCGGAGTATGAATACAACCCAGCCTCAGCGATCTGTTCGCCTCGACGAGGTGCACCCTCGCGGCTCGGGCGATCTTTGCCTCCTCCGCAAGTGCGAAGCGCAGGGCCTCCAGTTGCACAACCGGACATAGGTTTGATGTCAAGTTTGCATGCCCCCCCTTTCTTTCAATACATGAAGTAAAAGAAGCTAGCAGAATGCTGCATCCGTACAAGCATCTTTCCACGAGCTCCAGCCGGAAAGAGACTGCGCAAAGTGCTACACATTGCGTGGGTTTTGAGGTTGCTGGCACATGCCAGGCTGAGCGCTTCTCGCCTCATCAATCTGCGCCTGCACATCTGCCTGAAGTTCGGGCCTCGACTCCTGGAAAGGCGGGATGCGGAAGGGGGGCATAATAGCTAACGAAGGAACGTGCTCAGCCCCGCCTCAGCCACCTTCTCCGCCAGCTGTTCCTTCACAGGCGCACGTACCATGCGAAAGAAAAAACGCAGCTGGTGAGATCAGGGTCAGGATGCGTTGCGAGTCCTGGAGCTGCTCCAGTTCCAGGCGCCTGCATATACAGCATCAATATAAAGTTGCATATGTAAGGGGGCGGAAACCTTGCACAAATATGGCTTGAGGGACATTACTGGGGCTCCAGGCATTTCCAATTCCCGCTCCGCTGCGAGGGCTGCTTGCTGTGCAAGCGCCAGCCGGAGTTCCTGCTCGGAATACCAACTCTCGCGCGACTGGCCGGCTTCGGTTTCAAAAGGAAGCGTGGAAGGCCAGGTGAAAACCATGCGAAAGCGACAACATCGCAGGAACGCAAGACCTCAAGGACATTTGGCGAAAAGCATGCAGCACGTGAAGCCAAGCTCAGGAAGCGCGAAACTGAAGAAAAAATGGGCCGCCTAAGCCGTGGGATGGTGCAGTATGGTAGAACGCAAGGGCACCACACCCTCGCGCCTCGCGCTCCTCCCTTGCCCGCCCCACGGCCACCAGGAGCTCTGCGGTGGTGCCCGAGGCCTGCGCGTCGGCTTCGCGCCTCACAGCTCTCTCATAAACTCTCGAAATACACATCTGGCATCATCTGGCATCGTCTGGCATCATCTGGCAGTGTAACAAGTAATGTGACGTGCAGCACCGGGCCTCAACTCAGCGGAGACTTCACGCAGCTCGCTGCCCAACTCGGAGCTCCCCAGTCGTGCTGCTACAGCTGCCAGCCGCTCGGCCAGTCGGCCGAGGCCTTGGGGCTTCGATGCTCTGCATGTTTAATGCATATTTAATGCATCCTTGAGGGCCGCCTCCCAAAACAAGCGAGCAAGGAGCTATTTCGGAATCATTTTCATGATTGTCTTCATCGGCACATGCAAAGGCACTTTCCGCAGCAAAAGCAAGCGAGCCGCTGGAAGTTGCCATAAGCAACAACTGACAGCACACATCATGGCCAGCACCACTGCGTTTCTGCTGCTTGCACTTGTCCCATATGACGTTGGCAGGTTGTGCGTGCAGCTGCAGGATACCCAGGTGCCCTCTGTGTAATTGTCACTGCTGTGACGTACGTGCACCATACTACGACCACAACTTGACATGCTAACGGCTAACGCCGAACTACGTCGCACTTGCTGACCTGTTCCAATGATCACGTTGACGTGCTCCAGCCCTTTTCGCGGCACAGCTTCCAACATCTTCAGCTGCCTCCGTGGGAAATCGCACGCGTAGTGTTCCCAGACCCCTGAATCCAAGCGCTAAACCCTAAACCCAAAGCCTAGTGTGTGCTTTTTGTTCCGTTTCGCTTTTTGTTCAGCACGCCCTTTTGTAGCTCACGCGGCTGGCCGAGAAGAAAACATAAGCACGTTCCGGTTCCACAGAGACTTAGCCATCGACCCCAATGCCCAGCAGACCCAGCCCGTCCCAGCCCTCTGGAGGATTTCAGACACAGTGCCGTCAGAAGCTTCGGAATTGAGGTGTGAAGGCTATCTTCAAGGGCCTCAGGGGCTGCATCTGCCGGTTCATTCTTCGATGTGGGCCATTCTGGGCAAGAACATGCCAGATACAGACATAAGACATACTTAAACGTGACGCGCGAAGAGACCAAACTCAGCCGATCAAGATAAAATCTTGCCACGGCTTGAGATCCTACACAAAGGTGCCTGCCAACTACTTCTGAGGGCGGCCCAAGTGAAACCAAATCTGTGGCCCTGCACACTTATTCGCACTTTCGTGCGCCTAAAGAAATGCATGGGCTTGGGCCCTTGCATTTGCACATCCTTGAAACCATGTTATCATGATTCAGACTCCGTGCCAGACCTTTGACTCCTGGCGCTTCCCAACAGCAAACATTTTGGCGTGCAGGTTAGAGGGTATGGGCTTTGAATGGGTTTACAGTACGTGAAGCCTTTGGAATCCCAAGACCCCAAACTAGCTCTGCTTCGGATGTGAATGTTGGCGGCAGGAAGAGGTCGGCTCTAAACCAAAGTCGTTTGTTCGGGCCCTTGGCTAAGTAGAGACCAGACAGTTCTAAGAGACGAGCAGGGCGCGTTGTGCAAAAGGCACGGGGCTTCAAGTCCATGAACCTGAAACCTGAACCCTAGATGGGCTCAAGCACTGATCTTAAACAAGGCGGGCCTAGCTTCACAGAGCAAAGCCGCCGCCAGCCCCGCATCGGCCTCCCACATGCTTGCGCGAAGCAGCCACACGAATGCTGATAAAATAACAAAAAAACCCTCAACTCTTCTCTTGAGGAAGCACGCTTAGATGTAATTTGTTTTTGCTTGCTCGTAATTGCAGGCGTTCTCATCCACAAAACTTGGTTGTCACTTGTTTTGGCTGCGGAACGGCCTAATCCCCTTGACCCAACCTATCCGTGCCAGCCAACATCTCCTTTTGCGGTAGGGGTTGCCACCCAGCATCTCTTTGGGTTTAGGGGCTTCAGGGGTTTTAGGTTTCGGGGTTTTAGGGCTTAAGGTCTAGGTTTAGGGTTGCACCTCTTCGGGTTTAAGGGTTTGGGGTATTCGGCTTTGCAAACCCACATCTGCTTTAAGGGCTTCGGGCTTACCCTCCAACCTGCCTGGGTCCGCCTGCATCCACAGGACCCCTTTGTGGGCCTAAGGTTTGCCACCCGATGGCCCTCAAGGGCTTGCCACCCAACATCTCTTTTGCAAGGCCGGCCATCATCTCCGTTCTGGGGTTTGGGTCTGCCACATAGGGCTTAATGCAGGGCTTGGTGCTTGCCACTCAACATCCCCTCTTGGGGATTAGGGCTTGGGGCTTGGGACTTTAGGAAGTTCAGGGCTTGCCACCAAACATGTCCTTTGGAGGTTGCGGTTTGCCTGCCAAACCCTCTTATCCGGACTTTCGACACTAGAGGTACCCTTTTGGGGGGTTTATATGATAAGGATTATTCTATTTTGGGGTTTTTCACCCTACATCAGAACCTCTGATCGGGCTTGGTTTGTCACCCAACACTGCCCTCCAACATTTCTTTTAATCCTTTAGGGGTTTGGGATTGCCACATTTCCGTTTAAGCTTCGGGTCTCCCTTAGGGGCATAAGGCTTGCCACCCCACATCCATGTTTCAGCTCCGGTCAGGGGTTTGAGACTTAAAGGTCTCCTTGCGCGACCAGGGAATGCCACCCAACGTCTCCTTCAGAGCGTCGGCCTCCACATTTTCGGGGAGGGGCCCAAAATCTCGTGGGAGGGTTCGCTGTCTTCCTGCGGGGCGGGTCATCCTTGTAGCGGGGGTAGGGCGCTGAGGCCCTGAGACGGACATGTTACAAGTAAGCAATAAAAGCTTTCTAGTAGTACGAACGTTACTAGTATTCCTAGCAATACTAGCATTACGAGTATTGCTAGTATTACTAATATTCCTGGTATTACTAGTATTGTTACTAATAAGAGTTGTAATACGAGTAGCAGTAGGAATAGCCATAATGGCCACGGCAACAGCAAGAGCAATGGTACCAACGACTGCACCTCGGCAGCCTGCGTCAGCTGGCGAAAAAACTCGGCCCGCACCTGCGGCATCATTATTGAAGAATGGCGCAGCTTGCCAGACCGATCTTCATTCAGTTTGCGGTGGTTGTTTCAACCCACGCCCCACAAAGAGTGCGGGATTGTGAGGTTGAAGGTTTAGGGTTTCGGGTTGAGAGTGGAAGGTTCCGGCTTTAGGCAATTTTTGCGCAGAACGGTCCCTCAATCGTGGCCCGCGGGGTTTAGGGTGTTGGTCGAGGCTGTAGGACTGTAGAATTCAAGGTTGTTGCTGCCAGTTCTACTTTGAAGGTTACGATCCCGAAGACAAGGGGCCTTGCCGCCAAAACCACCGATAGGTCTTGCACATGCCGTTTGCCCGTTGAACAAGCCTTGGTCTGAACGACAGAGCACTCAAAGCCTCTAAGACTAAGAGTCAAGCCCTGCAACCCCACAAAATGTTTTTAAAATCCATACCATCCATACCCCATGCAGCCAAGAATCCCAGCCCACCCCTCAACCCTAACCCCTACAAGCCCCTGGCTAATCTGAACCCTGAACCCTGAACCCTGAACCCTGACTCAGCCCCACCCTGAACCCGATGACTGAAACCGCCTTCAAACCTAAACCCTGACCCTCCCCCTGTCTCGTCCTCGTCTTCACGCGCTCGACTTTCAAAGTGAGCTACCTGAAGCAACTCACATGGGTGAGTCCGTGTGTCTCTGTTTAGAGGGCTTACAGAGTTTGCACGATCTTTCCGCAGGAAAAGCGGACGGGGCTGCAAGCAAATTTGGGTCTAGCATTGTCAAAGCAAGCCTTGCAAGGGAACTTGTACTCATGTCAAACAGCATTTCTGACGCAAAAGTTGTCCTTCATTCAAGAACTCGGCAACGCAGCAACGCCCAAGTCAAAGCCTCTAGATCATGTAAGTTGTGCAAATAAATCGAGCGTCAGCCCAAATGCGCCACTACCCGGCAAGCTTTTGAATGAAGGGCTTTGAGGCCCCAGAGGCTGGGCCTGTTCAGGTTTCTTGGCCTTATGAGAGGGTTGAGATTTGTCGCGCGTTTGGGGATTGAGGGTTTGTGGCCAGCCCCTGCATTCTTTCCTCCACCAACAGCCCCGCAGTTTGTTCGATGCCTTGACCCGGCGCTGGCGCTCGTCGTATTCGAACCTCCGGACTCGGAACCAGTTGCAACTGTCGAGCGGGGGCCTTAACAAGCAATTCGCTTTAGGGGCGTGGGGCTCGGAGGTTTCGGGCTTTTGTTGCATCGGGGATTGAATCTCAGGCAGCTAGTCGGGGAGTTTTCGGGTCGAGGTCGGATGCGGGACTGGGCCTCAATGGATTGGGTTTTTGATCCCCCTGACTCACATAAACAGTCCCAAAACTACCTTGAAACACTACTTGGGGATGGGATATAAGCAGCTTCCCCAAAGGGAGCCAAAGGATTCGGCCTCTCGATGCAAAACTCCCGGAGCCTCTTGCCTGCGGCGGGCTTCGCAATTTGGATGAAAATAGGCGTTGCTGGTCTGCAGGGGACTCATGGGTTCGGGTTTGAGGCTCGGGGATTAGAATTTGCAGCTGATTGCTTCGCCAGTACGGCCCGAAGGGTGTGGAGATCTTTGGGGCGGCGTTCAGGGGTGATCTGCGACAACCAAAAACAAAGCCCAGGATCACCCTGTGCCGGGTGTTTCGAAATCCTGACTCCACTTTATCTTGAAACCCAAACCATGATGCGCTTACTCCTCGACAAAAAACATGCGACAGATCCGAAGCTAAGTCGCAATGGCATGAACCCCATTTGGGGGCTCTTCTTCATACAGCCTCATATGCTGAAGGACCTAAAAGGGACTAGGATGCAGAGAGCCTTTTGTTGACTTTTTCGAGAACTGACCACATGTCTCGGAGTCCGGCCCACAGTCTCCTCGAAGCCGCCGCCGAAGTAGCGTCCATGCAGGGAGGCCAGGTGGTCTAAGGGGACACCTGGTCCCAGAGGGCAGAGCAACAGAGAAAATAAGCCAACGGATTTGAAGTGCGCAGCCAGCTTCATGGAGGCAACTACACCGAAACTCCGCTCGAACTTTGCCTCTGTGAGAGGCGTAAGGTTTGAGGCCTAGGGCGTAGGGTGGAAAGTGGGAGGCCTGCAGCACCGGCAGGCACCAGCTCCTGGGCAAAACGCCCGGTGTGACCGGATTACTTTCGGTTTCGGGCTGAGGGTGTGGGAAAGAAAGCATTGGCTGGAACTTCAAGTGAAGCCAAAATGGCATGGCATCATCTTCAATCAGGACTTTCCCCACCCGCGAGGCCATGGTTGGCGAAACATGCAGAGTGAAGCCCACCTACGCTCCGAAACGTCAACGATTACAATCTCTACAGGCTCAGACGGTCGCGCCTGCGTGTTCCAAGAACCCGCTCAACCCGGAACCCCTATCCCCGAGCCCTAAGGCTCGGCCCTCGAACCGGAAACTTCGAACCACCTCAACCTCCGAAAACCTTTACAAGTGGGCGTGAACCCCAAGCCTGCCCCAGCCCTAGCACCTAAGCCACGGTTCCAGGGTCTCGAAGAGCTCTGCCGCGTTTGCAGCCGCGGCAGCGGAACCCTCGATGAAGTCGGGATGCTCTGTACCCAGCACCTCGTAGGTCTTGGAGCAGTTCAGGATATGGGATTTAGGACAGGACATGTGTACATGAGCATTTGACATCTTGATCCAAGAAAAACACATGTCCAAGGCCTCATGGGCTAAGGCAGGCTTCATACGCTCAGCTCACTTCTTTACGTCACGCAAGAAGTGCTGCTGCAAGCCACTGGCTCAACTTGCGGAGAATTTCGGGTCTAGTTACAACCTTAGTTGGCGTACTTGTATCCCGCATATAATCATACCATTTAGGTCTGAGAATGGTGTCCTGCGGTAGTACTCTTCGTGAACCCAATCCGTCCTGGACACCTTGAGCCCTAAACAGCCTAAACCCTGGTTTTGTTGAATAGCCTGCCGCGCCCTGAACTCCGACCACCATAGACTCCGAACCTTGCGGGCCTCAGACAGAAAGAGTCGTCAGTTCCCTGCAAGTCTTATTATTCTGAGGCGGACAAGCGTCGACGGAGTTCGCAGTGGTGCAATCCTGGACGTTTTGAAGCTGAGGCCTGAACCTTTTTGACCCTCTTAAAGCCCCCAAGAAGTGAAACCCTGAGGCTAAAGCAGATACACCTCAACTTGGGGCTGAGGAGGTTGTCAACCCCAAGCTCTCTGCCACAGAGCCTAAAGCGGAAACTACACCAAGGAAGCTTTATGCGGAGGTCTTTGGGTGGCCACGCGTATGGATGGGAGGAAGTTGCGGCGTGTACCTGACGTGCAGTCCGCCAACCCCTAAACCGTGTTAGCCTAAGCGTAGGGCATAGGGCTTAGGGGCCAGGAGTCTAAATCTAAACCCGACGACTACACGTAACCCCTGAACCTACACAAGCCTACCCAGACACAGGTGCACGTATGCCCAGGCCATAAGCTCAACAAGACCTCGAAGCCTCAACCCTGAGCCACTCGCATCAGTGAACCTACAAACTCATGACATGGGAGGACTCCCTGCATTGAGATGTCATTACTTCCTAGATCAAAAAAGACGGTCTCAGTGTGACTGCCTATGGTTGGTTCTCGGCTGTGTGAGAGCCCTTCACCCGAAGCCCTAGCCCTGACTTAAAATCGCGGCAAAGAGCTTTAATCCGAAAATTCTGCCAGACCAGCTGATGCCGTTCTTTACCATCATCCTGAGATGATCACTGTAGGCTGGTGTTTTCCCACTTCAAACGTTGGGCTTGGCTTCCGGTGATCCATAAAGCGACGCCAACATGGCGAACAGGATCCTAGACATCCCCCAAATAGGGCTTTACATAAAAAGGGACCCCGAATATGGAAGAATGAGGACCCCAATAAGGTACCCCTTATATCGTAAAATTTCCCAACTGTTAGCTGCGCAGCAGTGTTGCTGTCACCCGCAAGCTGCGTAAGCGGCACGAGGCGCTCGCCGGCCAGTTCTCGCCGGAGTTGGGCTACATCTTGCTGGCTGCTCCTGTGGTCTTGGCAAAAGTTCTAAGGACAACTCGAGCACGTTTACAAGCATGTCATCCGCTCCAGCCAGCACATGCATTCAACTGCACAGACTTGCTACTGCATAGGGATCCTAAAGTAGGCTGAGGCCTCAAGGAACAAAATTAGGTTTCTGGCTCAAAGCCGCCTGAGCATGCTCCGCGGGCCCCTTTATCAGATACAACACAAGTTTGTTTTTACTACAATGCTCGGGAACAAAGAAAGCCCCACAAAAGCCTTCACGCCACTTTCATTCCCCCCTAAGCCCCGCTTTCCCTCCAAAACACCCCACGCAGCTCCAAAAACTCCATAAAGCCCCGTTCGCCGTTCACCCGCAGCCTCGCCATGACGGCGAGCACAATTGCTGCTTTGCTACTGAGCCAAAACGGTGGAGAACGGAAGGTGCAAACAGTACTTTAAGAGGGCTGAAGGTTGAGGAGGTCTCTTGTGTTAACTAGCGATTCTAGGTTGAAATTCAAGGATTTGAGGCTTTTGAACATTGTTGGACAACGTGGGTCTTTGCAGAAACTGTGCGCGGCTTCAGTGAAATGCGAATCAGCTCGATCAAATGATATGTCAAAACAGTTAAATCTCGTTGCCCAACACGGACAAGGACTGAATCTGAAACCACGAACCTGAAAGAGGGAAAGGGGGGACACCGGAGAACGGGGGCTAAACCCCCATGTGAAAACCGCGTGCATCGGGGTCCACCCTAAAAAAGTGGGACCTCCAGATGATGCACACCAACAGGTTTTCGCCTAGTCCCCCAAGCGAATGGAACTTAAACAGCACAAAGTCCAAAAGGGTGGGACAGGTGTGTTGCAAAACCCGACAAGTCCCAAACTCCCACATTCAAGCCTTCTGGATTGCCAACATCCTTGAAGCGCAAAAAGGTACAGCTTGTTGCATAACATGTGTGGCCCATATCTAAACATCATGCAGTTGCTTGAAACCCTGTCAATAAGGACTGCCTCGGCAACAACTGTGTGATCTCTGCAGCCTGTTTCCACAACTAGATGGACATGGATCGGTGTAGCAGAGTAGCACGCCAAATGTTGTGTGCGGATCGCAAAGTTGCGCAGCGCAAAACTCGCCTGTCGTTCGCTTCTGCAAGCACCACAGGGTCTTGTCCAACGTCTAGCTCCTGTGATAGTGGTTGTCGGCGGACGTTCTCAACTAGCTGCGCCTCCACCACCTTGAAGATCATGTTTGCCCACCAGGTTGTTCAACAGCTGGTAGGCCCAGTTGGCTGTGTCCCCTCCACGTTTGCGGTGGCCGCATATTTTTGAAGCAGTGTGTTAATTCCTCGCCCCTGTGCTCTTTCACCTTAGCCAACATCAGTGCAGAGGAACCGCTGAGTTGGGCTTCCAACTTTTTGGACCCAATGGCAGTTCACGTTGGGTCAACGCATCTGATCTGCAACCCGTGGAGTCAAGTGGAACACGTGGCGTGGCGCGTCGGGGCGCCGCGTGGTGCCGCGCTGTGTGAGTAGCGTGGAGAATCTGAACCGTGAAGTTCAAATGGCGCTTCGGCACATTGGCCGCTTCACTGTGGGCTTCGTTACATTTTCACGTTCCGTGCTGAAAATTTGCATCATCCACAATTTGACAAATTGGTTTCAAGCAAAGCACTCTGATTGACATGTGAGTGAAACCTGGAAGCATGAAAAAACACAGCAAAGCAACAACGACAAAATGCACAGTGGCCCCGAGGTCGTGCCCAACAAAGATTCGTGTGCATTGGTCCAGATCCGCGAAGTGAGTTATAAACTGGCTGATCACCTGGCAGGAATTTCTGCTGACAGTCTGCGCTACAAAGGCCGCACTGTGTGAAAACGTGTAATCAGGCTAAGATTCGCGAGGCCCCAAAGCCCCGCTTTCCCTCCAAAACACCCCACGCAGCTCCAAAACTCCCGTTTGCCGTTCACCCGCAGCCTCGCCATGACGGCGAGCACAATTGCTGCTTTGCTCCTGAGCCAAAACGGTGGAGAACGGAAGGTGCAAACAGTACTTTAAGAGGGCTGAAGGTTGAGGAGGTCTCTTGTGTTAACTAGCGATTCTAGGTTGAAATTCAAGGATTTGAGGCTTTTGAACATTGTTGGACAACGTGGGTCTTTGCAGAAACTGTGCGCGGCTTCAGTGAAATGCGAATCAGCTCGATCAATGATATGTCAAAACAGTTAAATCTCGTTGCCCAACACGGACAAGGACTGAATCTGAAACCACGAACCTGAAAAAGGGAAAGGGGGGACACCGGAGAACGGGGGCTAAACCCCCATGTGAAAACCGCGTGCATCGGGGTCCACCCTAAAAAAGTGGGACCTCCAGATGATGCACACCAACAGGTTTTCGCCTAGTCCCCCAAGCGAATGGAACTTAAACAGCACAAAGTCCAAAAGGGTGGGACAGGTGTGTTGCAAAACCCGACAAGTCCCAAACTCCCACATTCAAGCCTTCTGGATTGCCAACATCCTTGAAGCGCAAAAAGGTACAGCTTGTTGCATAACATGTGTGGCCCATATCTAAACATCATGCAGTTGCTTGAAACCCTGTCAATAAGGACTGCCTCGGCAACAACTGTGTGATCTCTGCAGCCTGTTTCCACAACTAGATGGACATGGATCGGTGTAGCAGAGTAGCACGCCAAATGTTGTGTGCGGATCGCAAAGTTGCGCAGCGCAAAACTCGCCTGTCGTTCGCTTCTGCAAGCACCACAGGGTCTTGTCTAACGTCTAGCTCCTGTGATAGTGGTTGTCGGCGGACGTTCTCAACTAGCTGCGCCTCCACCACCTTGAAGATCATGTTTGCCCACCAGGTTGTTCAACAGCTGGTAGGCCCAGTTGGCTGTGTCCCCTCCACGTTTGCGGTGGCCGCATATTTTTGAAGCAGTGTGTTAATTCCTCGCCCCTGTGCTCTTTCACCTTAGCCAACATCAGTGCAGAGGAACCGCTGAGTTGGGCTTCCAACTTTTTGGACCCAATGGCAGTTCACGTTGGGTCAACGCATCTGATCTGCAACCCGTGGAGTCAAGTGGAACACGTGGCGTGGCGCGTCGGGGCGCCGCGTGGTGCCGCGCTGTGTGAGTAGCGTGGAGAATCTGAACCGTGAAGTTCAAATGGCGCTTCGGCACATTGGCCGCTTCACTGTGGGCTTCGTTACATTTTCACGTTCCGTGCTGAAAATTTGCATCATCCACAATTTGACAAATTGGTTTCAAGCAAAGCACTCTGATTGACATGTGAGTGAAACCTGGAAGCATGAAAAAACACAGCAAAGCAACAACGACAAAATGCACAGTGGCCCCGAGGTCGTGCCCAACAAAGATTCGTGTGCATTGGTCCAGATCCGCGAAGTGAGTTATAAACTGGCTGATCACCTGGCAGGAATTTCTGCTGACAGTCTGCGCTACAAAGGCCGCACTGTGTGAAAACGTGTAATCAGGCTAAGATTCGCGAGGCCCCAAAGCCCCGCTTTCCCTCCAAAACACCCCACGCAGCTCCAAAACTCCCGTTTGCCGTTCACCCGCAGCCTCGCCATGACGGCGAGCACAATTGCTGCTTTGCTCCTGAGCCAAAACGGTGGAGAACGGAAGGTGCAAACAGTACTTTAAGAGGGCTGAAGGTTGAGGAGGTCTCTTGTGTTAACTAGCGATTCTAGGTTGAAATTCAAGGATTTGAGGCTTTTGAACATTGTTGGACAACGTGGGTCTTTGCAGAAACTGTGCGCGGCTTCAGTGAAATGCGAATCAGCTCGATCAATGATATGTCAAAACAGTTAAATCTCGTTGCCCAACACGGACAAGGACTGAATCTGAAACCACGAACCTGAAAAAGGGAAAGGGGGGACACCGGAGAACGGGGGCTAAACCCCCATGTGAAAACCGCGTGCATCGGGGTCCACCCTAAAAAAGTGGGACCTCCAGATGATGCACACCAACAGGTTTTCGCCTAGTCCCCCAAGCGAATGGAACTTAAACAGCACAAAGTCCAAAAGGGTGGGACAGGTGTGTTGCAAAACCCGACAAGTCCCAAACTCCCACATTCAAGCCTTCTGGATTGCCAACATCCTTGAAGCGCAAAAAGGTACAGCTTGTTGCATAACATGTGTGGCCCATATCTAAACATCATGCAGTTGCTTGAAACCCTGTCAATAAGGACTGCCTCGGCAACAACTGTGTGATCTCTGCAGCCTGTTTCCACAACTAGATGGACATGGATCGGTGTAGCAGAGTAGCACGCCAAATGTTGTGTGCGGATCGCAAAGTTGCGCAGCGCAAAACTCGCCTGTCGTTCGCTTCTGCAAGCACCACAGGGTCTTGTCTAACGTCTAGCTCCTGTGATAGTGGTTGTCGGCGGACGTTCTCAACTAGCTGCGCCTCCACCACCTTGAAGATCATGTTTGCCCACCAGGTTGTTCAACAGCTGGTAGGCCCAGTTGGCTGTGTCCCCTCCACGTTTGCGGTGGCCGCATATTTTTGAAGCAGTGTGTTAATTCCTCGCCCCTGTGCTCTTTCACCTTAGCCAACATCAGTGCAGAGGAACCGCTGAGTTGGGCTTCCAACTTTTTGGACCCAATGGCAGTTCACGTTGGGTCAACGCATCTGATCTGCAACCCGTGGAGTCAAGTGGAACACGTGGCGTGGCGCGTCGGGGCGCCGCGTGGTGCCGCGCTGTGTGAGTAGCGTGGAGAATCTGAACCGTGAAGTTCAAATGGCGCTTCGGCACATTGGCCGCTTCACTGTGGGCTTCGTTACATTTTCACGTTCCGTGCTGAAAATTTGCATCATCCACAATTTGACAAATTGGTTTCAAGCAAAGCACTCTGATTGACATGTGAGTGAAACCTGGAAGCATGAAAAAACACAGCAAAGCAACAACGACAAAATGCACAGTGGCCCCGAGGTCGTGCCCAACAAAGATTCGTGTGCATTGGTCCAGATCCGCGAAGTGAGTTATAAACTGGCTGATCACCTGGCAGGAATTTCTGCTGACAGTCTGCGCTACAAAGGCCGCACTGTGTGAAAACGTGTAATCAGGCTAAGATTCGCGAGGCCCCAAAGCCCCGCTTTCCCTCCAAAACACCCCACGCAGCTCCAAAACTCCCGTTTGCCGTTCACCCGCAGCCTCGCCATGACGGCGAGCACAATTGCTGCTTTGCTCCTGAGCCAAAACGGTGGAGAACGGAAGGTGCAAACAGTACTTTAAGAGGGCTGAAGGTTGAGGAGGTCTCTTGTGTTAACTAGCGATTCTAGGTTGAAATTCAAGGATTTGAGGCTTTTGAACATTGTTGGACAACGTGGGTCTTTGCAGAAACTGTGCGCGGCTTCAGTGAAATGCGAATCAGCTCGATCAAATGATATGTCAAAACAGTTAAATCTCGTTGCCCAACACGGACAAGGACTGAATCTGAAACCACGAACCTGAAAAAGGGAAAGGGGGGACACCGGAGAACGGGGGCTAAACCCCCATGTGAAAACCGCGTGCATCGGGGTCCACCCTAAAAAAGTGGGACCTCCAGATGATGCACACCAACAGGTTTTCGCCTAGTCCCCCAAGCGAATGGAACTTAAACAGCACAAAGTCCAAAAGGGTGGGACAGGTGTGTTGCAAAACCCGACAAGTCCCAAACTCCCACATTCAAGCCTTCTGGATTGCCAACATCCTTGAAGCGCAAAAAGGTACAGCTTGTTGCATAACATGTGTGGCCCATATCTAAACATCATGCAGTTGCTTGAAACCCTGTCAATAAGGACTGCCTCGGCAACAACTGTGTGATCTCTGCAGCCTGTTTCCACAACTAGATGGACATGGATCGGTGTAGCAGAGTAGCACGCCAAATGTTGTGTGCGGATCGCAAAGTTGCGCAGCGCAAAACTCGCCTGTCGTTCGCTTCTGCAAGCACCACAGGGTCTTGTCTAACGTCTAGCTCCTGTGATAGTGGTTGTCGGCGGACGTTCTCAACTACAGGGGAGGCCCACGCACGCGAAGCCAGAATTGTTGAGATTTTTCGACCCCAGATTTGGACTCGTGCAAACTGGCAACTTTTGCAAACATGTGTACGCGAATTGCAAGGCCTCTGAGGCCTCACCCTGCGGGGTTCGAGGCCTTCCGAGGCCTCCCGAGGCCACTCATGGGGTTTCGAAGCCTTCCGAGGCCTCCCGAGGCCTCACTCATGGGGTTTCGAGGCCTTTCGAAGTTAAAGGGTTCCCGCAAGGCCTCGAGCCCGGACGAATACTGGCTGCCTCTCTTCTTTCCCGTGAAAAGAATTTTAAGCCGCAGCTGGCTCCAAGTTCTCTTCATTCTCACTCTATTCAAAACACCAGACGGACTTCGAAGGGGCCTCGACCGCTTGCAAAAGCTATTCTTGCTGCCGCAGGCTTTCACTTAGACTTCTCGACAGTCCTCAAATAAGTCCTCGAGTGATCCAAACCCAAGCCCGCCACAAGTTCTGATTTCTGCAATGTCCAGCAATTCAGTCTTGGGAGTGAAAACCCGGAATTCTCTTACTTGGCGGCTGGTGCTCCTTGTTTTCTTCTTACAAGAGCTTCGACCAAAGACATCACTGAGATATCTGTTGTGTTTCCGTCCACCACTTGCAACAGCATGCACATAGGACAGCAGCAGCATGACATGCGTGAAGTAGCCTTCGCCGCGCCGTCAATGGCAATGGTGGCGAGCACTGGCTTCTCGAATCAGGAGCGAGTGTCCACCTTGTGAGCCAGAAGGGTAGAGAGTGGTGCTCTTAGAAGATGAAATCGCGGAATCAAATCGCTGCGATTTAAACACGCAGGCCCGAATCGCTTCTTATTCGGTCGTATTCAACCGTTGGAAACGCAAATCGCGCGATTCGGGTTTCCAATGCCAAATCGCAGCTTGCGCTGCTTTCAAGCAGCACTCGTGAGAAGTGGGTTCAATGATTTTTGCGTGTTTGGGAAAAATTGTGAAAAGCAGAGCTCGCGCAGCTGTCTCTTTTTCACTTCGCACTTGAGCCAAACACCAAAGTGTTCAGCAAGTTTCAGTTCTTGCAGCAAGCTCTCTCCAAGAGCTAAGGGCTCCAAAATGCTACGAATTCCATCTCAACTTTGTTCTACAAAGGAGGTAAAGCAAAAGAGCAATGCAACTGCTTTGGTCTACACCTCGGGGACTTCAGGTCACTTCCTAACAGCAAAACAGCGAAGCTTCAGAGTCCACTCTGCACTCCTACTCCCATCCTACACGTCCAACGGCAACGAACGAAGTGGCGGGGACACGGAGTGAGTTGCAACAAGACAGAACCTCAGAGTTCTGACACGCACTTCTTCACTACTGCTCTCAAGCAGTTCCAAGTGCTTCAAAACTCATCCTCGGCCATGCCAACAAGACGAGACATGTGTCGCAGTCAACCCAAACATGCTTTAGGGACTTTGGGCAAAACCAAACATGCTCATGCCAAGTCACGCAGCACCAAACATGCTCATGCCAAGTCATGCAGCAGAAAAACTCTCATGCTTCTCTCTGTACCGTCAAGACAACATGGCACCAACTGGGCAAACATAACAAGGAGAATTTTTCACACGCCCCCATGCACAGATGGTCCTGGTGTAGTCTCCCTCAGTCCTGTCTTTCATCCTGCTTCAGAATCTTCTTCCCAATCCTGGCAAGAGCCTTTCCAAGCTCTTCTGGGTAAGTGCCAGACTCCTTCAGAGACACACTTTTCGAATGTTCGTGGTTTCCTACACATACGTAAGAGGAAAGCTCCCAAACGCAAGCAGCGCTTATTCGAAGCGAACCACCATCTCTTCCAGGTCTTCTCCTTCTTTTCGAAACAGCACCTATCCCCTATACACCCGTGCGTCAGGTTCAGATTCTTAGAGACTTCCCTAAACACTGTCTCCTTCCACAGAGAGGACTTTTCGGGCCACTCGTGGGTTAACAGCAAACCGCTTCCCTAACAGTCTCCAGCACTTCTTGTGCACCTTCAGCGTCTTACGCCAAAGTTCCAAACCTCGTTGTTTGCGGAACCGCAGATATCTCAGCGGACACCCAGTGCTACAGAGCGTGGACACATGCGCAAACACACGGACCTTTCCAGGTTCAGGACACGCAGGATTTCTTCGAGGACTAAAACGGTGTTTTTACTCAGAAGATTGATATCACGAGTCACTCCAAAGTACGCTACGCCTTTCTCGCGCGCACACGCTTTGGCTACAGCGCTCGACTCTTCGCAGCAAAGCTCCAGAACGACGAGCGACACTGTTCCTTTTGCCAATGCCGTCGCGGCTTCCATCCAGGAGCTCGGAACCTCCAGCGGAGAAGACCTTACTGCATTCGCGGATACTTCCTTAGCGATATTGGGCTCATCTCTTACTTCTTCAACGTTTTCTTCGGAAATCGACGACCACGATTCTGGCTCGCTAATGAGGCCGCTTGCCTCGCAAGGGCTGAGCAAGTTCTCCGCAGTTGGGGATTTAGTTAGAGCATCTGCGGGGTTGAATTTCCCCGGTATATACTCTAGCGTCAATCTTTCCCTGGTGACTAGTTGTTGGAGAAAAGCCGCTCTCAACTCCAATCCCTCTCTTGCGATTTCAGTCAGCGCTGCTAGCTCGGCCTCTGCCGATGAAAGAGCCACGGTCGTCTGTTTCCTACTGAACGTCTTCAAGCAACAATTGTTCCAGGTTACAATTCCACCACTCACAGAGTTCAAACCCCAAGACGCGTCAACAAAACACGACACTGACTCTAGGTCATTGTCAGGGGCCAACAGCTCTCTACGTAAGGGGAACACTTACCTTATGCGGTAAACCAGACACCCACCTCAGAACATCCCTCATGCAAGCTTCGGCTGCTTCATTGGGGGCTGACATCTGTTGGAATCCTTGGTTTCCAAGGTACGCCAACAGCTTCTTATACCAAGAAAGCGGGGCACTTCGAAAGCCCATTCATGGCGCGAAACAATTTCAAGAAGACCCTCTTTGCGTTTCCTATGTTACTTGGAGCTGCACAAACTCCGGCCGCGCAATAGCGGCGTGCATGAACGCTACCGAAACGTCACAGGACAGCACAGACCCTTTTCTACACAGAACGGAAAGTAGGAGCCGCAGCCCTTCCAGGCTGGTGGTAGAAGAATAGATCCCCTAATTTCATGGACAGACAGAGAAGTTTGGGATCTAACAGCTTACCAGAGGTCTCCAAAACAGCTTGCTGGGGAACCTGACAACAGATTCTACTCCCTCCAAACTTAAGCTTAAAGGAAGACGCCGCTTGATTGCTTACGGCGCGCCTTCGCCTGGCTTCTAAAGACAATGATCCGTCAACCAATCAATTTGCATGTCCTTCAGTTACCTGGGAGGTCCGGGCCGGACGTCTCAATTCTTGACATAAGTTCCGACGCCAAACTCAGCGCCGCAGAAGCTTCTTTGCCATCTTCGCACTGCGCGCCAAGATAGAAACACCTGAATTCAAGCAATAAGCACTGAAAAAAAGGCATCCGAGTTACATGTGTGGGCGGGAGTTCATGTAAGCGGAGTCGGCGGAGTCCTTCCAAAGTGGAATTCCCCTTAGAACGGCAGCGGAGTCGAGGTGAGCCCGTTTTAAATATACAATGGTTTTTAAACCGGGGAAGACACGACTCCGCTACATGTGTACCATCCCTCGTGCACCAATCCTGCAACATCTACGCTAAGATTCTATGGAGTGGGGGGTAATCTGGCTTCCTGAATCACGTTTAAGAACTGCAAAGCTGCGCAAAATTTGCTCTCCGTGTTCACTGCAAGTGACCTGAAGAAATCTCACAAATCCCACCTGACATCGTGCCCATTTTATGCGCCCCAAACTGACGCATTTTTTGAGACGTCCAGCGCAGTCCCCCTAGGTTCACGGTCGATCCGTTAATCGTCAGCCGACACCGCGCCAGACGTGAACCGATCACGCCGGACTAACGCTCAATTGTAAATGAGAGGAAGTAGGAACGACACGAGGACTCAGCGTCCGTCATCTGGCCTATATGGGAAATCTGAGCCCCACTTCTGGGGCTAAATTTTGACCCAGAGCTGAATCTGGGCGGCCCCGCTTTTGGGGCCGTCTGCAAAAGAAAAGTGACTTCAGGCGGCCCCAAAAATGGGGCCCCACATGCCTTCCAGGAGGCCGCCTGGCGACCCCGTCTCCGGACCCACCAGGTTGAGATTTTGGGACACACCATCTGCGAAGTTAAACTCACAGGTTTCGGCACGCTGCATCACTGACCGGCGGCTGATTGCGCAAAACCCTCACAATTTCTGCAGCCATCAGCAATTTCCCTAAGCCAACTGGCAACCTGGGAGGTCCGGGCCGGACGTCTCAATTCTTGACATAAGTTCCGACGCCAAACTCAGCGCCGCAAAAGCTTCTTTGCCATCTTCGCACTGCACCAAATTAAGCGGAGTCGGCGGAGTTCTTCCAAAGTGGAATTTCCCTTAGAACGGCAGCGGAGTCAAGGTGAGCCCGTTTTAAATTTACAATGGTTTTTAAACCGGGGAAGACACAACTCCGCTACATTGTACCATCCCTCGTGCACCAATCCTGCAACATCTACGCTAAGATTCAATGGAGTGGGGGGTAATCTTGCTTTCTAAATCACGTTTAAGAACTGCAAAGCTGCGCAAAAGTTGCTCTCCGTGTTCACTGCAAGTGACCTAAAGAAATCTTACAAATCCCACCTAACATTGTGCCCATTTTATGCGCCCCAAACTAACGCATTTTTTAAGACGTCCAGCGCAGTGCCCCTAGGTAGGTTCAGAAAGATCGCTACCGGCTCCCCTCACAACTCTTAGATTCCACTTCTGTGGGCTTGTAGATTTCAAGTTTATTTTTCCAAAAATAATTTCTATTGTTTTGGAAACCAAGAGTCTTCTTCTTGTTCATGTTGCGTTTTCGACCTTACTGTCTATCCCGCAATGGAACAACACAACCTGAACTTGTTCAATGTTGACAAGTTTGTTTGGAAAATTGGGTCAGATCCTAGCAAACCTGCAGACCCTGCCGCACGCCGCCCCTACCAGATCCTACCACAGTGTGCCACATAAATGCAGAGTTTTTTGAAAAAATTTAAAGGTTTCCCGGCTCGCCGTCCTGGCGCTTGATGTCCAAGAGAAACACTCCGGCAACGTCGCAAGGCGACGACGCACGGCACGTGTCAGAAGCTGAGTGCACACCTTCTGGATGTGGACCCACACGACGCCACGTTTTTTTCAGCGTTTTTCCAACGGGCAGCCGACAAAAGTGGAAAAGGCTCTGGAAAGTCCTAACAAGCCTTGAAGGACTGTGCCAACAGTCTTAAGCGACCGCTGACTTCCAACCCAAACATGTGGTGCATGCTTTGCGTGTCTCCGCAAATTGAAAGCACGCTTGCCATGTTTTACGACCCATTCTAGGGGTCCATTTTTGGGTCCCAAAGCAAAGCCCAAAATGGGATCTTTTCTAAGAGTTTCGAATCAGGCAGACCCAGTTTTGGAACCCAATTCTAGCCTTAAATAAGAGCTAAAAACTGTGCGATTTCTGATAAGAAGACACACTTGCCCAAAATTTTGCCCGACGTGAGGGCCGCTCCCGACATAAGACAACAAAAATGCACCGCTGCGTGGAAAGCGGTCCGTGGTGGGCCTGTACTTATTCATAGGCGCCATTCAGGTTGCCACAGTAAGGAACACCATTGCAGACTTAACAACCACTCCTGTAACTTTAATTGGAAACAAGCCCTTCGGAAAATCCACCTCTGACTGCTGTCTACACTTTTATTGCTGCCAAAACCATTCCAGAACGGCCAGCAGAAATTAGGCCTCTTAAACTTTCAATGGCGCGTCCAGGTACGTGCTCTCTTCCGGAGGGTTTGAAAAGAAGTGAGAAACTTAATTCCTGCTAAACGAAGGTTGGAAGAAGTGAGATGTTTACCTCGTTAAAAACCCAAGATGCCAAGCAAGGCACCAAGGATACAACCAAGCCAACTCACACAAGTCCAAACCAAGCAAGCAAGCTCAGACACTCGGACAACACTTCTGTTTTGGCTTGCAGCACTCACACCAGTGCTCGTCACTTGAGCCAAAGTGGAAAACGTATCACAGCTCTCCAACTTGACAGCTCGGCTTAAAAACCTCCAAAAACTACCCTCAAGTCACGAAACTCGACGAGAGTGGTTCCCTACGAGGCAAAACATTCCTGCACCGCTAATCGTACTCAGGCTACTGGAAAAACTTCAAAAGACTGAGCAGACTCCAAGCTATGCACACAAAACTGCAAACTGCAAAACTCACCGTGTCGCACCCTCACAGGATGACGCACAGTTCTCGAACTTCTACACCCCCCCTCGACACGGTGGGTGTCGGCTGGTCCACGCGCAAGTATTGCAGACAAAGCTCACAAGCAACTCGACGCTGCAGATTGCCTGGGTGGGTATTGCGCAGGGCGGGGCAATCGCTGCGAACATGAAAGGCGTATCCATGCCGCGTAGTGATAATTGCTCTCCGACTTTGTTCCACCGGAAGAAAGGTAAGAAGCTCACTCAAAGATAGAATATGGCTGTGACGCTGTCGGTATTGCTGCACAAAGATTCCAGCGAGGAAGCTGCCAAGCATCGCCAAGGAAAACATCGCAAGGAAGGCGATCAAACTGACTTCCACCTGCTGCTGAGGAACCCATTGCATCCAGAGCTCTCGAACCCAAGTGCGCCTCACAGCGTTTTCAACCTCAACCATATCAGCCATGGCACGTCCTATGCTCTATACACCGTACCGAAGGCAAAGTAAAAGAGGGAAAACTTTGAGCAAATCTCGCGGTGTCATGCGTTTAACGCGTGCAAGAAAGCGTTCGTCAACTTCGCCGGGTAGTGTTGGGTACTCTTGAGATCGAAGTTGGCGGAATGTGGATGACCATCACCTGGGCACCGAAAGACCGACAAGCCGCGAGCAACCGACTCCATCGTCGTGATGACACGCCAACGTTTGTAGATCAACTCGCCATCTCGACCACGCATGCCAAGCGAGCAACCGTCAACCAACACATCGTGCAACATGTACGGTCGCGACTGCAGAAAACGGATAGTCTGGTTCCATGACCAGTAAGCACAGGCGCGGGGCCACTCGATCGACCAAGCATGGACGTAGTCACACAGCGACATAAAAGCCTTCCACAGCTTCCTGTGAAGCGACCAGTGCCGTGCCAAGCGACCGCGTCTGTAGGCTGGATCACGTGCATGTAGATGCTGGTACAGACAACCACCGGTGCACGGAGTACTAGCCCACAAGTAGACGAAACCCCCCCTGCGGATGTGGAGAGTGCAGATCTGCTGAAGCTGCGCTGTAGTGGCCGGATCTCCGCCGTCATCTGCCTCGCTGACAGTCAACACACCAACCCAGGAGCACGCTTGCGACGCAGCCAACATGCTCGACATGGGAGGCGCACAGAACTCAACCACCAACCACTTGGCAAACTCCATCAAACGATACCGATCTGCAAGAGATACATGATCCTTGCCAGCCACAGCAGCACCAAGCAAGCCAACGAAACACGCCAACTCACCAACGCAAGCTGCAACAGTGACTTCAGACAAACCAAGGCTCAACATGTGCTTCAACGTAGTCCGGGCATCTAACGATTTTGTGAAGAGGTCTGCGACGTTGGAGGCTCCTCGCACTCCGAAGATGAAGAGAAGTCTCTGTCGGAGCTGATCTTGTATAAAGCATGCTCTCAGATCTATATGTCTGACACGCCTCAAGCCGTCAGCCCTGCTGATGGCAATGGCGGCCTCGGAGTCGCAAAAGAGGTGCGGTGCGCACAACTCATCCCATCCAAACACGTGGGAAATTGCCCGTCGGATTGAAAGTGATTCCTTTGCTCCCTCAACCAATCCGTACAACTCCGACTCTGCTGAGCTGAGAGCGACAGCTTGTTGAAGCCGTGACCACGCTTTCAAGCAGAAACCACCAAGCATGATGCAACCACCGCTCACACTCTTGCGATCAACGCTCCTCTCACTGCCCCATGACGCATCCACGTAGCAATCCAACCGAAGGCTCCGTTCATCAACTGGATGGACGATTTGTCGAAAGTCCTGAACATGCCGAAGATACCGTAATACCATCCGCATCGCACGTTCATGCTTCTCACGTGGACTGGCCTGGCCTCGAGCTAGCATGGAAACATAATATGCTAGATCCACGCGCGTCATGGCCAACCATGAAAGGCGTCCCAGCGTAGAGCGATATCGAGCAGCAGCTTCCGAGCTCAACTCCCGCTCCAAGACTTCTTCTTCTCTGTCATAAAGTTCTCGAAGATTCGGCGGCGTCGGGCAAGACTTCGGACTTTTCCCAAGTCCAAAACCCTCATAGATCTCCTGGTAGTACTCGCCTGCCATGCCAATCACCAAAGAGTCCTCGCCCTTCTTCCTGGTGATTTGACGACCAAGAAACGTGATTTGCTGATCACGATCCAAGTCAGCGGTCACCTTGATCTTTACCGCGCTCTTAAGCTTCTCCACCACGTAGTAGATGGCCTCGTCGCTGTCGCCGCTGATGAGGAGGTCGTCTACGTAGCACAACACTGCCACCCTCTGTCCACCGAGAACCACACCGGAGAAGAGGCATGGCTCTGTCTCGCATGGAGTGAGGTTGCAGAGGCGCTTGAGGAGCTTTGCGAGATGACGAGCCCAGGTCTGGGCCGCGGCTCTCAACCCATAAAGAGCCTTGCGAAGTCGCATGAACCCAGGCCTTCCATTGAGACCGGTAACTCCAGCAGGGAGCCGCACCACTACCGTGCCGTCTTCTTCTTCTAACTCTGCGAACAAAAACGCCGTACTGACGTCGAGGCCTACGACGTTCTGCCTCTTCGAGCCGGCATAAAAGAGGAAGGTCCTCAATGCCTCGGCTGAGCTGGTCGCCGCAGAAATGCCAAGCTGAGCAGCCGTTGCTCCCTGGGCGAAATCACGCGCAACAACCCGACAACGGACCAGTGGTCTTTCTTTGCCGTCAACCCGCTCCAGCTTTGCATTTGACACCCATCTTGTGGATATCACTTTCTGCTTCGGATCCACATGCCAAATCACATCACCGACTGCAAGGGACTCAAGCGCACTCAACTCACGCAACATGCCTTCGTATGTCAGACCAAGGTCCAATGCATGTCCGGTGACATCATCCTTGGAAGACGAGGGCATTTCAACCACAAGAGTCTCACCACCAAGCTTCACTGTCTGTCCTCCGGTACTGGGATTTGCAACAGCGGCGAAACCCAACGACTCACGGAACAAGACGTTGTTGACCATGGCATCAGACTCTGGCTCTGGCACCCTATCCAGGCTTTCTGGCTCAACTTCCATGAAGTCAACCTCTTCTGAAGCTGCAGGTTCAACTCCAACAGAGTCTCCGGGGCGAAGTTCACCCTCAAGCACCCCTTCAGGCAGGAAGGAATCACCGAGACCTCGCTCTCCCTCATCTTCAGTCGGTTCATAATCCTGCACATCATCAGGCAACTCCAACCCGACGTCAAGCTCACCAAAAGCACGCGAACCAAGATCAAGCTCAACTCCTTCGATCTCCAACTCATGCTGGGCATCATCAAGCACAAACTGATTCGGATCAAAAGAGCTCTTCACGTACACAGCGTATCTGTCACGACACTTCTGAGTGTGCCACGCCTTGTCTGCCGGAACACCCCTCAATCGACACGCTCGACACCTCGGGGTCCTGCCATTTTCCTCGACCCACGATGCTGGCGGTCCGCGAGTCTCGGTGTTTGGGATTGGAAGATCCCGCATGTTCCCTTGATCAACCGCTGGCAAGCCACGCACAACGTCACCAGCACGCTCGGGCAACATACGGCAAATACCACGCAAGGCTGACAACTCAAAGGTCATGGGCACCAACATCCTGATTCGGGCTGACCGGGCAATCTTCAACGAACCATCCTTCAGTCGGAACTGCACCAGATGACTGCCACCCGCGACTTCAGGGCCTAAGTAGGCAGCCTGTCCATATCTGCCCGTGATGAATTGTCGTAGACTCGGCGGAGGTGTGGCCAAGATTGACGCTCCCCAGACGTATATCGCCCGAGGCTGCCTCATAGTTCTTAAACTACGTTGTTCAGGAGTCATTGCCGATCCAGGCTGGATTTGGTAGCGGTTGTGTGCCTGAGCACAGTGAGAGAGAAGAAAGCTAACTCCTCTGCCACAGGGCTCTAGGCCAACTTGCTCCAGTCCGGCGCACAACGTGTTTGCGGTTTCCTTCAATGTCCGGATGGCCCTCTCTGCGACTGGGGCGTGCCGACCAACCGGAACATCAGACACCTCAACCGCACCAACGGTCATGGTATCAGCGAAACCCTGAGCAAGGTTCTTCACCACCCCCTCAAGATCCGACTTCACGCAAACCGACAAGTCACGCGCTTCAACTCCAACCAAGCCAACACTACGTCCCCACGCCGACATCTCTCCAAGCATCACCTCACGCGCTGCTGCTCCACGCGGTCCTGAAACTTCACGGTACATCACTGTTCCGATGGCAAAGCAACCAACAAGCACCAACACCAGGAACCAAATCCCCTTGTAGAAGAACTTGTCGATCTGAACCTCCTTTTGGGCTCCCTCTCCGGAATCCCTCTCGATTTTCCTAGCTGGTTCAAGACCTCTACCACGCACGCAATGCTCACAGCTGGAATTAAAAGGAACATGACTTCGCAACACATGCTCACGGTGAACCTTTCCCCACAACTCCTGGTGAAGCAACTCCTGATCACCATGCAGCAACCACGCCTGGTCGCCGTCTGGGGCCGGTGCTTTCTCCTGATCAAGCTCACCAACACACACATGCTCAACCATGCCACTCATGCCAACCATGCCACTCATGCCAACCATGCCACTCATGCCAACATCACAAGCGCAAGCACAACCATCAAGCACATCAAGACTTTTGCTGCTCGCCACCGCCTGGGAAGATCCTTTCTGGCTGACTGCACTCAGCGCTTTCGGTCCGTCACCACACTCCATCCACTTGAAGTAGGCGTTCCGGGATTGGTCGGTGGTGGTGGCAATGGCGATGTCTTTGGCGGCGTAGCTGGTGCCCGTGATGCGCTGGCCAATGGCGATGTCGGATTCCTCGGCGGCGTGGGCAAGCGTCGACGTGGCGGAACCCGCGGAGGGGTAGGCAACCTCTCCGGGTACCCCGGGGAGTCGGCTTCCTTCCTCGGTGGGCTCGGGGGCTTTGCTTTCTCCTTGATGATCTCGGAGATGGTCGTCACAGTGTAGGGGGCCTTGCGGTCCAGGCACTGCAAAAAATGCTCCTTGAGGTGCTCCTCCAGCGTTCGCCTCTCTGGGCCCTTCTTCTCCTTTCGAAAGCGGTTCAAATCGGACCTTGCAGCTGACGTCATGCGACTCTCCTTGAGCTTCTGCTTCTTCACTGCCCTTGAACTTGCACTCCACAACGTCAACCACGGCTGCTGGCGATCGGAACGAGGCACCAGCTTCACGGGGGTCCTCTTTGTCGACGAAGAGCTCGCTGCCTTTGGCATTCTCTTCACGAGGGGCTTCTGGGGCATCTTCTTCACTTTCGGCTTCTTTGGCATGGGCTTCTGCTGAGGAACTTTGGCGGGTCCTGGGGTCTCGATCTCGCCCGGCTTGAACACCACCTGGGACTCGGCATCCGCGGGCACCAAGAGGATTGCGCCCTCTGTCTCCGTGGACGTAGCTGTGGCCAACCGGGTGCTCTCCTCGAAGTCCTCTTCTCCCACCGAGATTGAGGCCGCTTGAGTCGCAACGACTCTCCGGACCAGCTTCCCTTTGTCCTTCCCTTGCATGCGCCATTCCACTTCGCTCTCGCTGGAGGAGGCCATCTTCTCGGGTTGCGGAATGTCTCGGGCACGAGGGGTCTGCAATCCGCTGCGCTGCGCTCTGCTCTTGAGACACCAAACAGGCCCGTGCCACCGCATGACTTTGCAACCAGCAACAGTTGTTGGACCACACAGCCTTAAATTTAAAACCACCAGCTTGCACGTGGAGATGGGGGGCAAAAGAGACTGTCCAGTTCCTATTCAGGAGTCGTCCTAGGCTCAGAAGGTTAAATCGCACAGGTGCAACCAGAGCTTCAAACTCAACAACGACAGGACTGGATCTCTCAACGGCAAAGCAAACGCGAACCACAGCACTCTTCTGAACCCCTATGGAAGCACCCGTGGCAGTCACACAGTCTCTACCAACGTGCTCACTCAGGCTCAGCACTTGCACATGCTGCAGTGTCTCCTCGCTGATCAGGTGCGTCGACGCTCCGGAGTCCAGCAACCACCAGTCCATGGCTTCAGAACTGCTACCATGTGTCACATGCGGGGCTGCCATGCTCATGTCATGAAAATAAAATTCACTCAATCCATGCTCACCAAGCGTCAACGGGGCCTTCTCAAGCTCAACGGGGGTCTCTAGGCTTCCAAGCTGCGACGTTCCAAGCTCAACTGGGGCCTTCTCAAGCTCAACGGGGGTCTCTAGGCTTCCAAGCTGCGACGTTCCAAGCTCAACTGGGGCCTTCTCAAGCTCAACGGGGGTCTCTAGGCTTCCAAGCTGCGACGTTCCAAGCTCAACTGGGGCCTTCTCAAGCTCAACGGGGGTCTCTAGGCTTCCAAGCTGCGATGTTCCAAGCTCAACTGGGGCCTTCTCGAGCTCAACGGGGGTCTCTAGGCTTCCAAGCTGCGAGGTTCCAAGCTCAACTGTGGCCTCTGAACTCTCCAACAACCACGACCTTCCAAAGGCTTCCCAATCACCATCGCTCAAGCTCGACTCATTGTCGGAATCTCCCTGAGCGATATCAAAGAACTCGCAACCAACTGCCGCTGCAAACACTTGCGGGCCCTCCAAGGTCAAAGCCGCCAATTGCGGTTCGAGAAGCGTCGCTGCTGCCGCCACACCTTTGGCCGCTTTCTTAGGGCATCGATTTGAATAGTGCCCCAATTCATTGCAGTTGTAGCACTTCACGTTGGCACGCTTGTCGTGCTTTGGGTCACTACCAGAGCTACCACTGCCCCCTTTCCCAGGGTCTTGAGTAGCGTTCCCCTTTCCACCTTTCTCTCCCTTCTTGTCATGCTTGTCCTTTCCTGAGCGACCTTTGTCCTTTCCTTTGTCCTTTCCTTTGTCCTTTCTTTTGTCTTTCCCCTTGTCCTTCCCCTTGTCCTTCCCCTTTCCATCGCCTTTGAAGTTCAGCGGATTCGCTATGTCGTTGTTGTTCCTGCGGTCGCGACCTCGCCCGGAATCTGCGAAGGTAAGGATCTTGATGTTTGCGTCGTAGAACTTGATCGCAGTCTCAAGCTCACTCATAGAGTCAATCTTAGCATGCAACAAGATGTACCTCTTCACATCCGCATCAAGACCCTTCAACACAATCATGCTCTGATCCGCTTCACTCAACGCAAGGTCTGGGAACGCAGCAACAAGTCGACCATACTTTGCAAGCTCAACCTGCACGCTGCGAAACACTTCCAAGGGACGATCCTTCGTAGAGGCAGGGGGCTGGTATCTCAACATCTCTTCTCGCAAGGTCGAGGCTTCTATCCTCGAACAAACCGACAGATCCTGATGCAAGCGCCTCAACGCCTCATAGCCTGCCGGAACACCAAGCTGTTCACGCTCAACCTGCTTCAAAATGTCAAGCCCACGGGAAAAGTTCGCAAAGGACTGCCGAAGGTAAAGGAACACTCTGGTACTCCTAATGCTCTCTCCTTTCGCCAAGTCTTTGTTCAAGATTGGCTTGTCTTTCACAAAACAAGCCTGCACTTCCGACGGTATCCTATCATCAAACAAGGCAATCCATGGCAAAAACACTTCAAGGTACTCAACCCATGCTTCGATCTCGGCACGCCGACCCTTGTTCATGCGTCCACCATCCAACATGGGCAACTTCGGCACATATGAGTCTGCCTTAGGATTCCTGATAGGAGCGCCGTTCCCATCATCAACCTCCATGGCATGGTCCACGCTGTCACTGATGCTACTCAAGCTACCAGCTCCCTTGCCTTTCTTCTCAGCACTTGTCCGGTCCTGGACCAGCTGCTGCACCAGCGACATCATTTGAGATATCTGCTGCTGCTGCTGCACTGTCTGAACCAAAAGCTGGGATCCCAGGGCTGCCTGAACGGCAACGGGGTCCACTGCTGCAGGCGGTGGTGGTACCAAACCTGGTGGTGACATGGGTGAAGCCATTGCCGGTATGGGGGTGCCCATAGCAGTCGGAGAACCAACCACCGGGCTTCCTGTGGGATGCACTGCACCCGACAAGTTCGATATCGGGCTGAAAGCAACTCCACTACCGACAACGGGGCTCCTTGGTGGGAGTGACGAGTGTCTAGACCCTGAAGGCCTCTCATAGGGAGGCTCAGCCCCTCTCCTGCCTCTCTCACGAAGCATTCGGGGTTCACCCTCACCTATGTGGTAGTACGATGGCCTTCCACGGCCTCCATACCAAGACAACTCAAGCACACACCAAGTCAGCGTATTGGGCTCACTTTCTTTCTTTGCAACAGAGCTTCCACGCTCCGCTACCACGTTAAAAACCCAAGATGCCAAGCAAGGCACCAAGGATACAACCAAGCCAACTCACACAAGTCCAAACCAAGCAAGCAAGCTCAGACACTCGGACAACACTTCTGTTTTGGCTTGCAGCACTCACACCAGTTCGTCACTTGAGCCAAAGTGGAAAACGTATCACAGCTCTCCAACTTGACAGCTTGGCTTAAAAACCTCCAAAAACTACCCTCAAGTCACGAAACACGACGAGAGTGGTTCCCTACGAGGCAAAACATTCCTGCACCGCCAATCGTACTTAGGCTACTGGAAAAACTTCAAAAGACTGAGCAGACTCCAAGCTATGCACACAAAACTGCAAACTGCAAAACTCACCGTGTCGCACCCTCACAGGATGACGCACAGTTCTCGAACTTCTACATACCTCGAATTCCATGTTGTCTGAACGTGCAGAGAGAACTTTGGGGGGCCAGACGCGCGTTGCCAGAAATTCATGGTTGCAGGCACCCCCAATTCTGGTCCCCAAACTTGCTCCATTTCGTACTTTTGGAGACTGCATTGAGAGAACCAACACACACAACACAGAGACACACGATACAGGACAACCGACAACCGCAAGGACCGACGGACCCACAAAGAAACATGCCAAATCACCAACCAAGTTGAACTAAAGGAAGGCCAAAATGCCAAAAAAACAAATCATGGACCCAAGGCCGACTGAGAACCAAGACCGATTCAACTCAAATAACAAGAAACAAACCAGGGGACCCGATCGACCAGAAGCTGAGCCACCACAACTCAGAACAAGGGAAAAAAGGACAGACTGAGCTCCAAGCACAACTTTGGAATCTGTTGGAAAGAGATCCGACCAGCAACATCTAAGGAACATGGACACAAACATGAAACAGACAACAGACAGGAAAAAAGCAAAACACAAAAAAACAACCACAATCAACAGACTCAAGAACTCCATGACCCAAGATCGGACACTTGGAAGACCAAGGAGCCAACCAAGATTGACCAGAAACTGAAGAGAGAAAGGCAGCCTCTTCACTCCATCAGCAGCTTAAGGATAAAAATCAGCACCAAGACCACCGAAAAAAGACACAGAACCAACAGGACCGATCCAGCGACTCTAGAGACTCAGGAACTCCAAAGAAAATTTTGAACCAAAAAAGTCTCAAGGACCATTTAACAACCGGTGTTGAGGGTGTCTTGCACCATTTTAAGTCAGATCGAGCCCAAAGGTGTCTCAACACTACTTGGGCAGAAAAAACAAAAAAACCCAAAACCGGGTGTCTTAAGACCACTTTGATACCTTGAACCATGGGGTGTCTCGAACTTGCAGAGAGATTCCAAGAAATTTCTGCAGATGTTTGTTGTTTGCCAGAAAGTTGCAATAGTTGGTCTGCAAAAAGGAACCTTGAAATTATTTATCAAAAAAAGTGAGTCGAAAAAAAAACAGCACAAGCAAAACCTGACAATCAACAAAAGTGAGATGATCCAAATGTGAAACCATCAAAAACAAGCTCTGAGAACAAAACACATGTCAGATGTACTCCGGTGTTTCGCTCGCTTCGCTCGCACTTATTCACATTGTGGAAAGACACTTTGCCTTTTCAAAACGGTTCGGTTTGGGCGTCGCGCGCAACATGGACGTCTCAGCAGTACAGTTGAACTCGTCTCGTCCTGCAGTTGATTTCTGTCCAAGCGGCACTGTCAGAGGCTTTCAAAAATGCTTGTTTCAAGCAATTTCAAATCGCGGACTTGGGAGGTCAAGAGGAGCTTTTCACGGAGAAGACGCGCTTCCTGACCATTGTTCAAAGCACTTCTAAACGATGGAGTGTTGGAAGATTTGCCGGATTCCTTGGCCATTGCTTCAAGCTGCTTTTTTCATCATCTTCAAAGATGTTTGAAAGCCACTGGAACGCACCTCTTTTTGCTTTTCAGCAACCGAATCTGAGCATCGAGGTCGTGCCAGGAAAGGGGGCCTGGGGGTCCTAGTTTAGGGGGTCCATTTGGCCCGCAAAATTAACTACACCCCTCCAGCCCCCCACAGTTGCAGCCACAACCAGCAGCAACAACAAGGACAACAATTCACGGGCTGCGAACACACAGACCACCTCCACAAGAGATTCTACTTCAGCTCAACACGACAGCTGTCGTTGCAGGCGTGCTGTCTGTGGACAAAAATGGAGCAGCAATTCCCTGAAATTGGGGGGCCCGAAAACAGGGCCCAAAAAAGCTTCCAAAATTGGACCTACTTGTTGGCAGAAAGAGAGGAGGTCTTTTCATTGTTTAACATGCTTGGGTCCCAAATTATGACCCCAAAATGGGCCCAAAATTGGGACCCCAAAAATGGGTTCAAAACTGCTCCTGCAACCACAGCTGCAAATTCCATGGCGCTAAAGCCACCACACACACAGACACACATTTGCAGGACAGAAGAACAAGAATTGCAAAGCTGGTCCAGCAAAAATTTTGCAGATCTCAAGTTAAAAACCCACTTTGGGGGGCCAGACGCGCGTTGCCAGAAATTCATGGTTGCAGGCACCCCCAATTCTGGTCCCCAAACTTGCTCCATTTCGTACTTTTGGAGACTGCATTGAGAGAACCAACACACACAACACAGAGACACACGATACAGGACAACCGACAACCGCAAGGACCGACGGACCCACAAAGAAACATGCCAAATCACCAACCAAGTTGAACTAAAGGAAGGCCAAAATGCCAAAAAAACAAATCATGGACCCAAGGCCGACTGAGAACCAAGACCGATTTAACTCAAATCACAAGAAACAAACCAGGGGACCCGATCGACCAGAAGCTGAGCCACCACAACTCAGAACAAGGGAAAAAAGGACAGACTGAGCTCCAAGCACAACTTTGGAATCTGTTGGAAAGAGATCCGACCAGCAACATCTAAGGAACATGGACACAAACATGAAACAGACAACAGACAGGAAAAAAGCAAAACACAAAAAAACAACCACAATCAACAGACTCAAGAACTCCATGACCCAAGATCGGACACTTGGAAGACCAAGGAGCCAACCAAGATTGACCAGAAACTGAAGAGAGAAAGGCAGCCTCTTCACTCCATCAGCAGCTTAAGGATAAAAATCAGCACCAAGACCACCGAAAAAAGACACAGAACCAACAGGACCGATCCAGCGACTCTAGAGACTCAGGAACTCCAAAGAAAATTTTGAACCAAAAAAGTCTCAAGGACCATTTAACAACCGGTGTTGAGGGTGTCTTGCACCATTTTAAGTCAGATCGAGCCCAAAGGTGTCTCAACACTACTTGGGCAGAAAAAACAAAAAAACCCAAAACCGGGTGTCTTAAGACCACTTTGATACCTTGAACCATGGGGTGTCTCGAACTTGCAGAGAGATTCCAAGAAATTTCTGCAGATGTTTGTTGTTTGCCAGAAAGTTGCAATAGTTGGTCTGCAAAAAGGAACCTTGAAATTATTTATCAAAAAAAGTGAGTCGAAAAAAAAACAGCACAAGCAAAACCTGACAATCAACAAAAGTGAGACGATCCAAATGTGAAACCATCAAAAACAAGCTCTGAGAACAAAACACATGTCAGATGTACTCCGGTGTTTCGCTCGCTTCGCTCGCACTTATTCACATTGTGGAAAGACACTTTGCCTTTTCAAAACGGTTCGGTTTGGGCGTCGCGCGCAACATGGACGTCTCAGCAGTACAGTTGAACTCGTCTCGTCCTGCAGTTGATTTCTGTCCAAGCGGCACTGTCAGAGGCTTTCAAAAATGCTTGTTTCAAGCAATTTCAAATCGCGGACTTGGGAGGTCAAGAGGAGCTTTTCACGGAGAAGACGCGCTTCCTGACCATTGTTCAAAGCACTTCTAAACGATGGAGTGTTGGAAGATTTGCCGGATTCCTTGGCCATTGCTTCAAGCTGCTTTTTTCATCATCTTCAAAGATGTTTGAAAGCCACTGGAACGCACCTCTTTTTGCTTTTCAGCAACCGAATCTGAGCATCGAGGTCGTGCCAGGAAAGGGGGCCTGGGGGTCCTAGTTTAGGGGGTCCATTTGGCCCGCAAAATTAACTACACCCCTCCAGCCCCCCACAGTTGCAGCCACAACCAGCAGCAACAACAAGGACAACAATTCACGGGCTGCGAACACACAGACCACCCCCACAAGAGATTCTACTTCAGCTCAACACGACAGCTGTCGTTGCAGGCGTGCTGTCTGTGGACAAAAATGGAGCAGCAATTCCCTGAAATTGGGGGGCCCGAAAACAGGGCCCAAAAAAGCTTCCAAAATTGGACCTACTTGTTGGCAGAAAGAGAGGAGGTCTTTTCATTGTTTAACATGCTTGGGTCCCAAATTATGACCCCAAAATGGGCCCAAAATTGGGACCCCAAAAATGGGTTCAAAACTGCTCCTGCAACCACAGCTGCAAATTCCATGGCGCTAAAGCCACCACACACACAGACACACATTTGCAGGACAGAAGAACAAGAATTGCAAAGCTGGTCCAGCAAAAATTTTGCAGATCTCAAGTTAAAAACCCACTTTGGGGGGCCAGACGTGCGTTGCCAGAAATTCATGGTTGCAGGCACCCCCAATTCTGGTCCCCAAACTTGCTCCATTTCGTACTTTTGGAGACTGCATTGAGAGAACCAACACACACAACACAGAGACACACGATACAGGACAACCGACAACCGCAAGGACCGACGGACCCACAAAGAAACATGCCAAATCACCAACCAAGTTGAACTAAAGGAAGGCCAAAATGCCAAAAAAACAAATCATGGACCCAAGGCCGACTGAGAACCAAGACCGATTCAACTCAAATAACAAGAAACAAACCAGGGGACCCGATCGACCAGAAGCTGAGCCACCACAACTCAGAACAAGGGAAAAAAGGACAGACTGAGCTCCAAGCACAACTTTGGAATCTGTTGGAAAGAGATCCGACCAGCAACATCTAAGGAACATGGACACAAACATGAAACAGACAACAGACAGGAAAAAAGCAAAACACAAAAAAACAACCACAATCAACAGACTCAAGAACTCCATGACCCAAGATCGGACACTTGGAAGACCAAGGAGCCAACCAAGATTGACCAGAAACTGAAGAGAGAAAGGCAGCCTCTTCACTCCATCAGCAGCTTAAGGATAAAAATCAGCACCAAGACAACCGAAAAAAGACACAGAACCAACAGGACCGATCCAGCGACTCTAGAGACTCAGGAACTCCAAAGAAAATTTTGAACCAAAAAAGTCTCAAGGACCATTTAACAACCGGTGTTGAGGGTGTCTTACACCATTTTAAGTCAGATCGAGCCCAAAGGTGTCTCAACACTACTTGGGCAGAAAAAACAAA
>CAJNDS010002657.1:0-5000 GCA_905221605.1 Symbiodinium natans
CGAAGCCGACGAGGCATCGATACACGATGAAGCCGATGGCAAACCTGAGGATTTTCTTGCGTTGTTCCGGCTTTGGGGTGTAGGGTTTAAGGTATAGGGTTTTAGGGTTTTAGGTTATAGGGTTTTAGGGTTATAGGGTTTTAGAGCTTTAGGGTTTCAGGTTTATAGGGTTATAGGGCTATAGGGTTATAGGTTGGTAGGGTTATAGGGTTATAGGGGTATAGGGTTATAGGGTTATAGGGTTATAGGGTTGTCGGGTTATAGGGTTATAGGGTCATAGGGTTATAGGGTGATAGGGATATAGGGTCATAGTGCTATAGATTCTGTCAGTAAAAGGTTTGGGCCCCACGCGTAGGGTTCATTTGGGCCTCCCAAAGTTGGCATCTGTATGGGCAAAGGCCGCAAGGCTTTTTTCCTAGCCAAAGAGGTGTTTAGGGTTTAGGGTTGAGGGTTTAGGGTTTGGGGTTTAGGGTTTAGGGTTTAGGGTTTAGGGTGACCCTAAACCCTAAACCCTAAGCCCTAAACCCTAAACCCCAAACCCTAAACCCTAAACCTCAAACCCTTCTACACCCAAGAGTAGCCCAGGAATGAAAAGGGTACCCTTTTTGATGCAAAGGGGCTGATGAAGGCACCTTCTTTCCCAAAAAAGGAGAATGAATAAGGGCGTTCTCTGGGCCCTAGCCCTAAACCCTGCAACCCTGCAACCCTGAAACTCTACAGTTATCTAGGGTTTAAGGTTTTGGGGGTCCTGAAACCCTGAAACTCTACAGTTCTCTAGGGTTTACGGTTTTGGGGGGTTAAAGGTCTCCTAAACCCTAAACTATATATCCTAAACCCTGAACCCTAAACCCTAAACCCTAAAACCCTAAACCCTAACCCCAAACATCATCTCGCATAGGCACACTTCGGAGACGTTGTCCTGGGCGGCGCGTGTGGTGACATGGGTTTCCTAAACCCTAAACCCTGCACCCTAAACCCTAATAAACCCTAAAAACCCAACAAACCCTAAAACCCTAACCCTAAGGCTCTAAGGGGTCTTTTTTTGGATTTTTGGGCCAATCGCCTTCTCATAGAAGGTTGTTGGGCTGTTTTGAGCCTAAGGGTAAAGCCCTGACCCTAAACCCTCAACCCAATAACGCTTCAAACAACAGCCTAGATCAATAAAAAACCCTAAACCCCAACAAACCCACTAAAACCCTAAACCCTAAACCCAAAACCCCAAACCCCAAACCCTAAACCCTAAACCCTAAACCCTAACCCTAAACCCGAAACCCTAAACCCTAAACCCTAAACCCAACAAACACTGAAACCCTGACCCCTGCCCGATTTTGAAAACCAGCGTCGACGAGGATTCGACATGCCGGGGCCCAGTTTGCCATCAGTACCTGCCACCGGGCGACGGACTTAGGATGTTAGGGTTTCGGGTTTTGGTGTATAGGGTTTGGGGTTTCGGGGTTTCGGGGTTTTGGGGTTTTGGGGTTTTAGGGTTTTACGGTTTTGGGCAAGTTGTGGGGTTTTAGGGTGTTAGGGTTTAGGCTCCTGGTTTTGGGCTTAGGGTTTTGGGTCTTGAAGGCTTAGGGCGCAGTGTGCTAGGCTGAGTAGAGTTGCCCCCCTGGTGGAGAATGTCCGGGCAACGAGCTGAAATGGGCAAGACCACACCCCGGGTTCATCCCACGCCGCTGGTTTAGGGTTTAGGGTTTAGGGTTTAGGGGTGTTGTTACATGGTCCCTTGGTATGGGCCCTTACACAGGGGAGCCCTTGTATATCCCTTATCTACCCTCCAAAACCCAAGGGCCCTCGCTCCAGAACCCTTTAACCTAGCTTTGGAGTAGACCCTGGAAAAAAAAGTATATACTTTTTAGGTTTAAGTAGCTATTATAGGAACCCAGAACCCAAAAAAAGTATTAAAGTGTAGTACTCCAAAAAGGTTTAAGTAGCTATTATAGGAACCCAGAACCAAAAGAAAGTATTAAAGTGTAGTACTCCAAAACCCAGATTAAAGAAGGTAAGCCCTTGTATATCCCTTATATACCCTCCCAAGACCCTAGGGGGCCCTCGCCCCAGAACCTTTTTTAAGAAGGTAAGGGACCATAATCAGGGACTTCCAGGGTTCCGGGTCTCGGGCCCGGGCCTCGAACATCGTCAGGAGAGTTGCACTGAAGGTCCCGTAGTAGCCTTTGTTGAGGGTTTAGGGTTTAGGGTTTAGGGTTTAGGGCTTGCGTTTGGGGTTTACGATGTCATAGCGCTCCAGGCCAAGAGGGCCGGTGTGGCCTCGTCTATGGACATGCCGAGTAGCTGAAAACTCGAATCTCGGGTCTCTGATGCAGTAGGTGGTAGGGGTCGCGTTCAATTGACAGGAACACGTCTTCAGCAAGCTGTAAGCCATGTTCGTGAAATGAAACACAAACCTCAACCTAGAAGCCAGGTCTGCTGAACGTTCCCGAACACGGGGTTCACATTCATTTCGTTGTTGGTTCTGCATGGGCCTATTCACAGATTAAAATGGGTAATTGTTCGGGGTAAACAGCATTTATGTGGTTAATTATTCTTTATAGGCCCTCAACCATGAACCTGAACCCTAAACCCATACACTTTGCAAAACACGACGCAGCTTACGCGCACTTTCCAACCGCATACCCTGCATCAAATATGTAATTCAAGAGTTTAGGGCTTGGGCTTGACGGGTCTAAGTGTTGCGTGCTTTGCAAAACCCAACGCTGCAGGCTGCGCAGCGAAAGACTTCTCGTCGGATGCCAATATCCGTGGAGGTGTCCTGGCGCGTTGGAAGGGCAATCCGAGATGAGGGATCGATTAAAATGTGAAAAAAACAAGGTTCATGGCTGAGCGGCGACTGACAAGTTGATTGCGTGGCTGCGTGGGGAGTTGATGGCTGGCTGCAGAGGACAGGGCTAAGGGTTGGGTTAAAAAGTACAGTGTGTAGGGTCGAGAGTTGGGGTTATAGGGTGACTTTAGGGTCTAGGTTATTGCGACTAGGCAGCGCTCAAAACACGTCTTGCCGCGAGGATAAGGAATTTTCAGGGGCGTGCGCACGCATCATGGCTACTCGCAGGGCCTTGCTTGTGCAGTGCCTCCCTGTCCCGATGCGACGGCCAGCCGAAGGGATGCTGGAATTGCTGGGGAAAAACAGTGAACAGAATTTAGGGTGAGAGGTATTAGGGTTTAGGGTTTAGGGTTAGCCCTAATCAATCCCGAAACCCGAAAGGCGGTCTCCCTGATTTCGCCCCCCCCCCCCCCGGCCGTCCTGAAGGAAGCTCTGCAGCAGCTGCATTAGCAGCATGCCAGCAATGCCTCAGCAGCTGATCTTCGGGGACCAGCTGAACCCTAAGATTGGGGTTCTATGTACTCACATACTCTATACTTTTATCCCATTAGGGTATACGACTATGTGAACCATGAACCCTTTGAGGGTTCATTTGGTCCCCAGAGTACCTGACAACCACCCAACGCGACAAACTCTCTGGATCAAACAGACGTCGGGTCTAGAGATTGCATGTTCGCAGAACGATGAAGCCAAGGCGTGCGGTTCTTGCCGTTACGGGGGACGGGGGGGCGGGAGGGGTGTGACTCGGCTGTAAGCTCTATGCCCTGAAGCCCCAAGTCTCAAGGCATTGCAAACACCTCGAAAGAGCAAGCCCTGTAAGCATCTAAGCCCATGGTCTATAAGCTCTAAAGACAATTTTATGGGTTGCTTTGGAGCCCTTTGACATATGAAACAGATTGTAGGAAGGTTTTGGGGTTCAGGGTGTTTTGGAGTGTAGTAAGCGTTCCTTCTAAGTATAGTGGGTGCCCTTTTGGGGATACTAGTAATATGAGCCATACTTCACATATGCCCTTTGAGGAACCCGGGTGACCTAAGTATTTCCTTGCCAATGAACCAGTAAGTTGGGTTTTAGCGTCAAGGGTCTCAGGGCCCCGTAAACCCTGTAAATCCTATAAACCCTACTGTACACCCATGGTCACTGCCGAGAGACACTGAATTACGAGGAGTAGGCACAACGACCAGAAAAGCACCTGGCGGACATCAAGTCAGGGTCCCGTTCTTGGTAGCCCACTTTAGGGTTGAGTGGTTTAGGGTTTAGGGCTTAAGGGTTTAGGGTTTAGGGTCAGTAGCTAGTATCGTAACAAGGGTACCCTTTTGTGGGCTTGGATACTGCGTAAAGGGAACCCAGACCCAAAAAAAACACGGACAAAAGGGTACCTTTGGGCTACCAAGCCTTCTCACATTTGGGGTGCTTCTCTTCGAATTCGGGCCCTCTGCATCAGGACGCCCCACGCTAAAGAGACCATAATTTAGAGAACTGCCCACATAGAAGGGGACATGAGCTTTGGAGACCGCACAAAAGAAGAAACCCCCTAAACCCCTAGACTATATGTATATATATATATATATATACTTATGTAGACCCTAGACGCCCAAACCCCAAACCCTACACCCCCAAACCCCTAAACACCACACCTAGACCCCTAAAGCCCTCACCCCTAAACCATAAACCCCCTAAACCCTAAAGAGGGTTAAGGGCTGAGGTGTCCATCCGGAATCCTCTACTAAGCCCCCGTAGCACCACCTAGAGTTTGGGGTTTAGGGTTTAGGGTTGAGGGTTTAGGGTTAGGTGCTTATAGAGTTTGGGACTTTTAAGGCCCAGGGTTCTCGGAACCCTTTTGCAGCAAGGCTTCAAAACCCCTAAAACCCTAAAACCCTACGCCCTAAAACCCAAAACCCAAAACCCTAAACCCTAAACCCTAAAAAGTTCAGGGTGAACATGGTTGGGCCTTTGGGTGGCCTGGGGTCCTTTTGGCCGATCAGCCTTCACTTGTTTAGGGTTTAGGGTTTAGGGTTTAGGGTTTAGGGTTTAGGGTTTCGGGGAGTTTCTGGTTCTCCAGTGTGGTATGTTGGGTTTGGGGTTGAGGCTTTAGGGATTGGGGCCACAGATATGACCCCAAAGCCTGAAGCCCCAAGACTTTCCCAAAAACAAACAAAA
>CAJNDS010002657.1:7500-117500 GCA_905221605.1 Symbiodinium natans
TTTGGGGGGGGGGGGGGGGGGGCTCGGGGTTTCCCTTGAACCCTAAACCCTCAACCCTGAACCCTTATAAAGGGTTCAAGGTTTAGGGTTTAGGGCTTAGCTCAAACCCTCCCCCTAAACCCCGGCACGACAGGAGCCTTACACCAACCCAGACGAAGGGAGCTCCCTTCTAACAAAAATAATCGTGTAATTAATAATTAATAAGAATAGTTATAGTAATAGTAATAATTAATAATAAAAGAATCATAGTAGTAGTGGTACCAGGGCACTATGGCCCCCCCTGCGTGACTACTACCCGATACACTCTGCTGGTACCAAGGACACGGACAAAATTGGGAAACTGGAGGGGTCGGCAGAATTTACAAATAGTATTCCTTATGGTCCCTTTAAATTTTTTTATACCAAAAAAACCCCGTCTATTTCTTAAGGCCGCTAAACCCTAACCCTAAACCCTGAACCCTAAACCCTAAACCCTAAACCCTAATTCGGGTTCGGGGCCTCCTTGGGGTGCACCCTCAGAGCCAGTCGTCAGGCTTTAAGTTTGGGAATTCGGAGGTTAGGGGATGCCCCAAAAAAGGGGGGACTGAGACTTCTACATCTTGGTTGGATCAGGGTTAGGGTTTGGGGTTTGGGGTTTGGGGTTTCGCCGACCCTGGCGGTGTGTTGGGATGGTTTTGGGGGAGGGAACTTTCGCCCCCGGCCCACCACCCCCCCACCCCGCCCACCCACCCCCCCCCCCCCCCACCCCCCCACCCCCCCCCGACTGTGTCTTGGTTCGACTTCCCCGCCAGTCCCCACCCCCCCAACCCCCCACCCCTTTTTCCCCCACACCCACACCCCCCGCAGCCCCCCCACAGCCCCCCCCCACACCCCACACCAATACCGTACAGCCCAACCAAAACCTGCCCCAAAGGTCGAACCCAAAGCTCTAAGCTACCCTAAAGAGAAGAGCATCCCTAAAGAGAAGAGCATTAGACCCACAGAGGCTCAAAACCGGAGTGAGGGTTCTTGAGAGATTAGGGTTCTGGGTACAGGGTGTGGGGGTTTTGAGGGTTGAGAGGTTTCGGGGCCTCTTGGGTCGGCGGCCTGAGCCGGAGGCTCCGAGATTTAGGGTTATCGGTTGGGATGTTCCCCCTGATACCTGTTAATTGGGATTTCAGTAGGGGGTATTATAATCCCTATTAAGGACTGTCAGTTTCAGGGGGAACATCCCAAGGGAAGACCCTTAAGGGAGGATTGCAGGGATTCAAGGGGACCATTCAGGAGTTTGTTGCCTCAACCCTAAACGCTTGGGTGGGGCAAATTCTGAAGATTGCTTACCCTACGTAGCCCTAAACCCTAAACCCTGAACCCTGAACCCTGAACCCTAAACCCTAAACCCTAAACCCTAAACCCTAAACCCTAAACCCTAAACCCTAAACCCTAAACCCTAAACCCTAAACCCTAAACCCTAAACCCTAAACCCTAAACCCTAAACCCTATACCTAAACCCTAAACCCTAAACCCTAAACCCTAAACCCTAAAGGTCCTGTGTGGGGGGTCGCTTGAGGTGGAGCGTGGACGAAAAGAAGATGCTTGCAATACATCTGACACAAGGAGAAGGCTTACAAAACAGGGAAGGCTGCGCCTGGGACCTCATTTAGGGTTTAGGGTTTAGGGTTTAGGGTTTAGGGTTAAGCACAACTAAGCAGCTGTTGAGCCTGCCATGGCCTCGGGGGGTTCCTACCTTGGACCCCTAAAGGGTGGCACCCGTGGGTTTTTGGGTTTTTTTGAAGGATTTAGGGTTTAGGGTTTAGGGTTTAGGGTTTAGGGTATGGGGTTTAGGGTTTTAGTCTAAGGGCAAAAAACTAGGAGCATATTCAGGGGAACCTTTAGGGGTACAACCTGAAGGGTACGAGCCGTCATCCCTTGGTGGCCCAGGCGCCATCGCTTGAAAAATCGGACTCCCACAAAAATGACTCGCAGCAGGATGTCAGCCACGAAGATGGCGGTGAAAGACCTCATGCGACTGGCGTCGCAAAGCATCTGAAACAAAAAACACTGTCACCCTAAACCACCTGAACCACCTAAACCCCCTAAACCCCCCAAAACCCCAAGCCCCTAAAGCCCCTGAACCCCCTAAACCCCCTAAACCCCCTAAACCCCCTAAACCCCCTAAACCCCCTAAAACCCCCTAAGCCCCCTAAGCCTCCCAAGCCCCCTAAACCCCCTAAACCCCGTAAAACCCCCTAAAACCCCCTAAGCCCCCTAAGCCCCCTAAGCCCCCTAAACCCCCTAAACCCCCTAATAAAACCCCCTAAGCCCCCCCTAAACCCCCTAAACCCCCTAAACCCCCTAAACCCCCTAAACCCCTAAGCCCCCTAAACCCCCTAAACCCCCCCCCCCCTAAACCCCCTAAACCCCCTAACCCCCTAAACCCCTAAAAACCCCCTAAACCCCCTAACCCCCTAAACCCCCCTAAGCCCCCTAAGCCCCCTAACCCCTAAACCCCCTAACCCCGTAAAACCCCCTAAAACCCCCTAAACCCCTAAAGCCCCTAAGCCCCCCAAAAGCCCCTAAACCCCTAAACCCCCTAAACCCCCTAAACCCCCCTAAAACCCCCTAAGCCCCCTACCCCCCCCCCTAACCCCCCCTAAGCCCCCTAAGCCCCCTAAGCCCCCTAAACCCCCTAAAACCCCCTAAGCCCCCTAAGCCCCCTAAACCCCCTAAAACCCCCTAAGCCCCCGAAGCCCCCGAAGCCCCCCAAACCGTAAACAGGGCCGGGCAGCTTGGAGAGCCGGACCCTGAAGCCCGCAACCCCAAGAAGCCCAACATCCAAACACTGCCTAAACCCTAAACCCTAAACCCTAAACCCTAAACCCTAAACCCTAAACCCTAAACCCTAAACCCTTCACCCTAAACCCTAAACCCTACACCCTAAACCCTAAATAAAGAAGAAAAAAAAACAAAGAAAACCTGACACCCCCAAATTCCCAACCCTAAACAGCCTAAACACCCGCAGTCTAGAAACACTAAAACCCGAAAAAACAACCCAAAACATTAAACCCTAAACGCCCAAAACATAAAACCCTAAACGCACAACACATTTGAACCCGAAACACCCAAAGAACCCTAAACCCTAAACACCCCAAACCCTAAAACCCAAAACCCAAACCCTAAACCCTAAACCCTAAACACCCAAAGCCCTTCGTGGAGCATGGGGGCCGATCGATCCATCGGAGTATCTCCTGGGTTGGGTTTGGGGTTTAGGGTTTGGGGTTTAGGGTTTAGGGTTTGGGGTTTGGGGTTTGGGGTTGAGGGTTTAGGGTTTAGGGTTTAGGGTTTAGGGTTTAGGGTTTAGGGCCCGAAGCCAACGATGAGGGTGCTGACCCCAAACAAACAGGCTTAACGGCTAGGGCTTAGGGTTTAAGGGTTTGGGCCTGGCTTTTTTCTTTTTGGACAGCTCTCCCCACACCACTGCAGTTCTGCCCTTGCTTCGTTGGAGAAGGAACCGGCGCGCTTATTTTTTTTCTACGCGAAGCAAACTGCTAAACTTGTAAACCCTAAACCCTAAAGGCTCCAACTTTGTACCATAGTGTACTCAGGCCTCCGCTTGGGTCGGTCATGCAAAAGAGGAGAAGGCTACTTGAATTTGGCACCCTAGTTTTTGGGACAACTTCCCTATCTCTTCTGAGTTTCTATGCAGCTTCTGCGGCTTGTCACCAAAAGCTGTCGCTCCCTAAAACCCTAAAAGTTCCCCACCCGCTCCCAACCTTGGGACCCAGAACCCTAAGTAGACCTTTAGGTGCAGAATAGCTCGGGTTTAGGGTTTAGGGTGTTTAGGGTTTTTAGGGTTTAGGGTTTAAGGTTTAGGGTTTAGGGTTTAGGAGCCTCTCGGCCCCCTACACGTGGCGAGGTCGTTGGGGGAGGTAGAACCACCTCCTTTGCAAATCGGGCCATGATTCGACTGCCGCTGATTTCTCTTTACTCGTTAAGGTCCTGCTTATGCCATTCAGAATCTACCGCATGCTTGGTTCAGCTGCGGCCTTTGGGGTGGTTGGTGCTACAGTTTCAAGGCTTTCTGCGTTCCGCGACGTGGCAGTTGCTACGACTTCGAGTACGAGGACGGCAAAACTGGCTACACGCGGTGTGTGGAGTGGTTTTGATGCGGGCCAGCCCTATGCTGCCACAGCTGCACCTACAGTTTCCGAACCATGATTTTGCTGTGGCTTACGCACTTGCGGGCCCCAACCTGGCAGCTGATTCAAGACCATGTCCTTGCAGTGGGTCGGCGCTCTGCTCTTCTCCAGATGTCAACTGCTACGGCTTTCAAAACAGCAATTGCTCCAGCCTTGGAGGCAAGCATGTTCCCTCGGTTGTTGGTGACGCGGCGACGGCACGGCTTTCATGGCGGCATTTTGCTGCCGGTCAGCTACTTGCACTTCCCGAAGGGGCAACTGTCAGGACCTGCAGGGCCGGGACTATGACGCGTGACATTTGCCGGAAGCAACCTGCGCATGTCTGCAGCCACGACGGCCTTTACAGCGCACACAACATACCCAATCGAGAATTTGTCGGCCAGATTTCCGAAAAAAAAAACATGAGGTCTTGATGCCAATGGCTACACTGTCCAGCTTGGTCCTGCCTGGTCCGATGAGCGAGGCTGCGCGATGCGGCTTAGCACTGTAGTGAACGGGCACGCCGATTTTGAGCGGTGTGACAGGTGTATTTTCTGGTTTTCGCCCAACGCGGCCCAATGTTTGTTGCTGCCGAACACGTGGCAGTACCGTGAGTTAGGGGCCATTTGTGGCTCCACCCATGTTGAATGTCAGCTAGATGTCCACCGGGGCCTCCCGGCAAACGCCAATAAGGGTGGTTGCGCGATGCGGCCATTGCTTTGTAGAGCCTTGCTGTTCGCCGCGGATCGGACACAGGAGGCCCGGCGTCGCCGCTTGAGGCTGGCCCGGGTGCTCCTCACAACCCGCTAAAGGCTTAGGGTTTAGGGGCCCAAAAACCTTACATGAGAAGGCCTGGGGGCCCTGCAACAAGAGTCCTTTTCGAGACTGAGGGAGAGAGCTAACCAGACCCAAGGGTAACCTAGGAATCAAAAGGGTGCCCTTTTTGGTTGAGAGTCTTACAAGGCAGCCTACCAGTAGACCCTAAACAATGGTAATCAGTGCCTACTCGGGTTCTGCTAGTAGCCCAAAACATGACAGTATACAGTAGTTTTGCGGCATGTGCTTTGGACATATAAGCTCTCTTGATCAACATACCTGATCCCAAACTTGCCCCCTGTTTCCCTTACAACACAGTAGGAAACCAAAAAAAATCCCAGAAGGACCTTTAGATCAACCTTCATTTTGGAGAGATTCGAATTTAGGGTTTAGGTGTAGGGTTTAGGGTTTTGGGGTTTAGGGTTTCGGGTTGAGGGATTGGGGTTAGGTCTTAAGGAGAAGTGTCGGGGCCTGCGGCTTAGACATCATACACTCTCATGCAATGTCCCACGGACGAACGAGAGTGAGAGAGAGAGAGAGAGAGAGAGAGAGAGCCCTAAACCCAGAAAGGCCTCCAGCCCCAAAGCCCAAAAGCCGCACCTGGGCCCCCTGAACTGGCCCGAAAGTGAGACCTAAAGCACACTTAAAGCCCCAATCACGCCGCAAACATCTCATTGAAAGTGGCATTTAGGGTTTTAGGGCTTAGGAAGGCCGGCAGGCCCTAAGCCCGGAACCCAGGGTTTAGGGTTTAGGGTTTAGGGTTTATAGAAATTGTATAGGGTTTGGGTCCGGAGTTTTGACCGAGTTTTGTGCGATTTTTTTGCTTTTGGTTCAGAAAAGCTGAAAAACACCGGCTTTTTCAGCCTTTTTTCAAGCCCCAGAAAAACGCTCCCCAGAGTTTCGACCGGGCGCGATTTCAGGGTTTGTGAAGGCCCCGCCAAACTAGGGAAAATCCCTACGTTTTGGCCTTCATTCAGGGCTTGTGAAACCCAAAATGGTCAAAAAATCACAAAAATTGGGGCTTCCAGGGCCACCAACCTAAGGAAAATACCGACGTTTTGGCCTTAATTCGGCCATTTTGGTGGTTCCCATGGCCGCCAAACTAGGGAAACCCCTACGTTTTGGCCTTCATTCAGACTTGTGAAAGCCCTATGTTTTGGCCTTAATTCAGGGTTTTTGAAAGCTGGCCATTTTGAGCCTCTTTGGCCTCTTGGGCCTTTTTGCCTGCCTCAGCCTTGGCCTCCCTGGCCTCCTTGGCCTCCTGGGCCTTTTTGGCCTTCGCGTGTCGAGAGGCTCCTCCGTGACACGCACGGAGGCCTAGCGGCTCGCGCTGGCAGCAGCGCTTACCGCCCCGCGGGGCTGTATGACAGCCAGGCCGGGTCTGGGGGGGCAAGAAGCAGTGCCGCATAAAGAGGTGGAGGAGGAGGTCAGGGGGTGGGAGGCAGAGGAAGAGGCCCCGGGCTGCGGAGGAGGAGGCCAGGGTGCGGGAGGCAGAAGGCCCGGGCTGCGGCGGTGGAGCGGAGGCGCGGCAGAGGAAGAGGCCCGGGCTGCGGCGGTGGAGGAGCGGAGGCGGACGGCAGAGGAGGAGGCGCGCTCGGTTTGGCGTCGACCTACGCCGAGGACATTTGTCCTCCTCGCTGCTGGTGACGGCCATCACCAACGTTCCCCAGAGCCACGCCATGAGGACCATGGTGGGATCCTGAGGGGAATCTCCTACGTTCTCCGTGGCTTAAGCTTCTGTGAAAGTGTCAGGTGTGCCTTTGCCTGCCCTAGAGCTAAAGTGTGCCTATGCCTGCCAACTGCTGCCCTAGAGCTAAAGTGTGTCCACGGTGCTATGGTGCTGTAGTGCTGCTGCCATGCTGCCATGCTGTCGTGTTTGCTCTGCGGTCCATGCCGCTTACTTGAACCATGGAGCGGCGCGGACATGTATTAAGGTTAGGGCCAGGGATTAAGGCTTATGCAGGGCACTTGGCTGGCACTCCTACAGGGACGCAAGGGATTTAGGGTTGCAGGGCACTCTAAAGAAAATCGGTTACAGCCACGGCAAAAGTCACTGGTTTTTAATCCCCCAGGCCAAAGTAAGGAAAATCCCTATGTTTTGTCCTTAATTCAGTGTTTTTGAAGGTCCAAAATGCTCAAAAAATCGCAAAATTTTGCCATTTTGGGTGTTTTCAAGGCCGCCAAAAGTAAGGAAAATCCCGATGTTTTGGCCTTAATTCAGGGCTTGTGAAAGCCCAAAATGGTCAAAAAAAACACAAAAACTTGCAATTTTGGTGGTTTCCAAGGCCGCCAACCTAAGGAAAATCCCTATGTTTTTGCCTTAATTCAGGATTGAAAACCCAAAATGGTCAAAAATCATCCAAGGCCGCCAATCTCGGGAAAATCTCAAGTTTTTGCTTGAATTCAAGATTTGTGAAGGTTCAAATGGACACAAAATTGGCCACTTGAGTGGTTTGCAAATCCTTATCTTTTGGCCTTAAAACAGGGCTTGTGAAGGCGCGCCGTTGCGCTTGGTGAGGCTATACAATTTCTATTTATACAGGTCTTGAGGGTTTAGGGTTTAGGGTTTAGGGTTTAGGGAATTCTATGTAGCCTACTAGGGTCTCAACAAGCTCTCAGGGTGCCACGGGGGCCTTAGAGCCCCAAACGAAACCCTGCACTCTGAGGTCATGGCATGGCCCCTGAATATGGGACCTTTCGTGGGGACCCTTATATATACCCCAATAACACCCGGGGGTTTAGGGTTTAGGGTGTAGGGTTTAAGGTAAGGGCCACTCAAACCCCTGAAGCCACCGAGGCCTGATGTGTTCTCTTCGCCGTGGTCGAGGCTGGCGACCGAAATTTGAAACGCTTGCCCAGGTGTCATACAAGGAGGGGCGACCAAATGAACCAAATTGGGGTCATATGCCCTATGCTACTCATTCCTACTAAGGTAATACTAAGGTAATACTAAGGTGATGCGAACCATGAACCACACAAGCAGGAGCCCCCCTTGCTATAAGTGTAGGCAAGATGCGAGAATCTCCCAAGTTATCTTTTCACCTGCTTTTTCTGGGGGCTCCTGCACCTCCAGTCACAACTAGAGCACCCCTCCCCGTAGGCACCTTGACACAGAACTGTGCAGCACAGCGCGGTGGTCGCACTAAACCCTAAACCCTAAACCCTAAACCCCAAAACCTAAACCCTGAATTCAGCTTCGCTCGTTGCCTCTTCCATCATCCGTGCCAAAGAGCATTCTGTACCTTGAAATCCTGCTCATCCTGGCTGATCGCGTCCGAGAAGGACTTCTCTTCTGCCTTGAGAAAAGATGCTTCGACTCGGTTTCTTTGGTCCATCACTGCGAATTGGATTCAGCTCCGTGTGGGAAGGGGCAGCTTGCCTTGCACATAGGATGCCGTGCCAGCTGGCGCGATGTTTGGTCGCTATGAGCTGGTGAATTCAAAAGAGGCCGGCGATGAATAGATCAGAAAGTCCCTATGAGGGCTTCGTACACTCAAATGACAGCAGAAGCCTCTTTCAAAGGACCCCGAACAAGGGGGACCTCTACATCTGGTGAGTTCTCCAAATTGTGATCCCTTTTTCGGTCTTTATTCTAAGGCGGCCCCTTTCCTTTCGGGTCCCCAAAGCTGGGCCTTGATTTAGAGAACGCACCATGTCGGAAACCCCCACATTGTGACAGGCGACTCTACTTCTGTTTCTGTTTTCCTCTCGCTTTCCCAAGCAGACGCCCATGCGGCCGCAAGCCCGCACTCAGAGGCAAGGGTCTTAGGGTTCAAGGTTTAGGGTTTAGGTTTCACTTGAACCTTGCCTGGAGGGTATGGGCTCACGACTGGCGGCACAGGACGCAACGCTAATTTCTCACAGGAGGGGTAGGGGTTGGGGGGTGGGCCCGTAAAATTTACGATGCCCAAGAGCAGCCTAGAAATAAAGAGGGTCCTCTTTTGGATTAAAAAAACTTATAAGCGAATCTAAACCCTAAAAAGAAGGGAATGAGGGCCTACGCTTGGTCTCGCTTAACTTCAACCATCTGCCAGACTCCTCCACCCCAACACGGCCCGTCCATGGGACGACATGAACCCTTTTATGGCTCGTCGACCTTAACAGGACTACTAGAAGCACAAGGTGTTTGAAACCCTAAACCCTAAACCCTAAACCCTAAACCCTAAACCCTAAACCCTAAACCCTAAACCCCAACTTTTGGGGTTCATGTGGTCCCCAGGGTTTTTCGAACCTAGAACCACCTGGGACTCGACTTGCTGACGGCTCAGTAATCTGTACCTCCCCCCCCTATTTAGTAGGTAGAACCCTTAAAACTGTAGAAAAAAGGGGGTGCAGCCCTTAAAAACTGTAAAAAAAATAGGGTCCCAGGCAGTGACTACGAAGCAAGATGCGATGAAACTGGGGCCGAAGTCCTTTTCCGGGCTTCGTCAAAGTAATAAGTAGCAGCTCCGGGCATGGCGCGTAGATGAATTCGGGTCCCGTGGTGGCCTATACAAGGGACCCCAAACCCCCCAAACCCTAATAAACCTTCAACCCTAATGCACCCTAAGAAGGCCTAAACTACCCTACAGCCTAAACTTAAACAGCAGCCCGAACCAAACAGGGGCAAACATCTTGAGAACTTGTCATGTATAGATATGGCCCCGGGGAAACTGATGATGATGATGATGATGAGGGAATCTGGAGTCCAAAGCTGCACCTTGAAGATCTTCAACCCTATAATGCAGGGTTCAAGGCTAAGGGTTTAGGGTTTGAGGTTTGGGGTTTAGGGTTTCGGGTTTGCGGTTTAGGGTTTAGGGTTTAGGGTGTAGGGTTTAGGGTTTAGGGTACCGTGGACCTGAAGGGTTCGTGTCTTCGAGGTGTGGATCACTTTGCCGCGGGCCGAAGCTGGCTACTGAAACTCGAAACGCTTGCGCAGGTGTCATAGGTGACTAAGTGCCTGGGGGGACCCAATGAACCCTCCGGTTGGGGTCATATACCCTATACTGGGTTTAGGGTTTAGGGTTTAGGGTTTAGGGTTTAGGGTTTAGGATTTAGGGTTTAGGGTTTAGGGTTTAGGGTAATATACTTCCAATTCAAGCATAAGAACCTGAAACCCTTTGTCGGGTTCACATGGTCCCCAAGAAATAGGCAATGACCGAATTGAAGGCTTTTGCGTCTCCAGTTACAAGAAGGACGCCCCCGCATGTAGGGACTCTGGCACAGAACTGTGCAGGACGGCGGCTGCCGCACCAATACAGGACAATGGAAGACTGAGGCATCGCTTCACGGTGTCCTGGAGCATGTCAGCTGTGTCCACGGGTTGCGACCAAGATTGTGGGTTCATCTGCATCTCTGCCGAGGATGGCGAGCTGGGCAGAGCAATGTCCTGTTCAACTTCGTCGTCGCTTGCTCCATCAAAAACGGCCCTTTCATCACCAGTGAGGAAGAACATTCGGTTCTTTGAGGTCTTTGTGTCCTGGCTGATGGCGTCCAATAAGGACTGTTCTTCTGCCTTGAGATAAGATGCTTTCAACCCGATGGTTCGGTCCATCAGTGCGAGTTGGATACGCTCCGTGCGCGAAGTGCACTGATTGCCTTGGACATGGGATGCCATGCTAGCTTTTGCGGCGCTATGAGCTGGCGAATCCAAAAGGGCCTGCGGTGAAAAATCCTAGAGTCCCTACAAGTTCATCTGTGTCTTCTTGCATAAATCTTCAGGGCTGGAAGGCCCAAACCCCATACAGGCCTCGAAGCCACCAACAAACCCCCCCAAACCTCGAACCCCCCCCCCCCCCCCCCCCACAACACTAAACTCAGCGCTGACAAGCTCCTACACCCTAAACCCTAAAGGCCCCTAAACCCTAGAAATTGGGTATCTACAAAGGTAAACCCTAAACCCTAAACCCTAAACTCTAAACTCTAAACCCTAAACCCTAAACCCCAAACTGCGAACCCAGGGGCCGGGAAGCTTTGCCACACGTCCGCGGGGTTTTCGTCCATGTGTGGGTAGGACAGCGCATGGCCGATCCTTTCCAGCAACGGCTTGCAACTCCGCGGGGGGGGGGGGGGGGGGGGGGGGCAACTTAGGAATCAATGAGCTACACAAGAGAAAGATGTGTGCGGTGTGCGTTTGTCGTTTGAGAGAGAGAGAGAGAGAGCGAGAGAGACAGAGACAGAGACAGAGACAGAGACGGAGACAGAGACAGAGACCAAGACGGAGACAGAGACAGAGAAAAGATATAAAAGAGGAGAAAAGAGAGGCGAATGGAGGGAGAAGCTCCGGCGGTGAGATAGGGGCAGAGCTGCACCGAGACATCAGAACATCTGCCCCTAAACCCTAAACCCTAAACCCTAAACCCTAAACCCTACACCCTACACCCTAAACCCTAAACCCTAAACCCTAAACCCTAAACCCTAAACCCTAAACCCTAAACCCTAAACCCTAAACCCTAAACCTGGGCGCCAGTCTTTTAAGGCCAAGCCTCAGATAGCCCTGATACTGCAGCTGCACCCCCAGCACCATCACGCTGACCAGGATCAGGCCACCAACGAGCAGCTCCTAGGGTTTAGGGTTTAGGATTTAGGGTTTAGGGTGACAGGCCCACGAAAAGAGGATTGAAGCATTGGAGTTCTTGGTGGAGAATCTGAGAACTACGTCCTGAACTTGACTCGAACAGACACGACTGCCTGGATGAGCCTTGCACCATCCAATCACTGATCCTTAAGCCCTACAACCCTGAGAGCCAAAGAAGCCGCAAACCCCTAAACCCTAAACCCTAAACCCTAAACCCTAAACCCTAAACCCTAAACCCTAAACCCTAAACCCTAAACCCTAAACCCTAAACCCTAAACCCTAAACCCCTAACGGGCCTAAACCCAAAGCCGCAAGAAGGCGTGCAAGGGGCGTAGGTATCGCTTTCAAAGAAGGAGGCCGACATGAGATCCTCGGATCTGTCTCGAAGGGGCTGGCGGGCTGCAGCTTCGGGGCTTAGGGCTTATAGGGTTTAGGGTTTAGGGTTTATAGGGTTTAGGGTTTAGGGTTTAGGGTTTAGGGCTTAGGGTTTGGGGTTTAGGGTTTAGGGTTTAGGGCTTAGGGTTAGGGCTTAGGGTTTATAGGGTTTATAGGGTTTATAGGGTTCATAGGGTTTATAGGGTTTAACTTAGCAGCAAAAACCAGGATGTGCCTGTGCTGTGTAAGCACGTGAAGTTTGGTGATCCGAGTGAAAACCTAGTCAAGCTTGCTCAGCTCCTTGTTCAGTGATGGGTTTAGGGTTTAGGGTTTAGGGTTTGATTAGGGTTTATATCTCAAGGCAGAAGCACTTGGCCTGGACCTCTACGTCCGAAACCTCGGAAACAAGGACCTAAAACCCAAAGTCGCGCGAGGACCGCAAACCCCAAACCCAGCTAGAACCCTGGACGGCTAAACCCCTGTAGAACTCTGAATCCCAAAACGGAACTCTATCAGGACCCCGATGTATACCCTAAAACCTAGCCCTAAACCCTAAACCCTAAGCCCCAAGCCCCAAGCCCCAAGCCCCAAACCCCCAACCCCAAACCCTAAACCCTAAACCCTAAACCCTAAACCCTAAACCCTAAACCATGCCGGCAGAGTGGCGCTAAGGTTGCTGCTCACGTACTGCAGCCCATCTTGTCGATGGAGCTGACAGGGAAAGCGGCGGGGCAAGCTGCAGATCCCCTATCCCATTCCTTCGTAGAACCTCAAGCCATAAACCCTAGACCCCAAACCCTAAACCCTAAACCCAGGATTTTTCAAGGATTTGGGCGGCTGAGGATCCAGGAAACAGGTTCAGCGTCTGGGCTTATGTATTCGGGCTTGGGGCGGTTCTGGGTCTCATAGAGCTTGGGATGTTAGGCTTTGGGTTTCAAGGGTCAAGGGTTTAAGGTTTAGGGTTCAGGGTTTAGGGTTAGGGTTTAGTCTTTGGGTTTCATGTGTTCAAGGGCTTAGACTTAGACTTTAGGATGGAAATATGGGGGCCTTAACTAATTGTTAGAAGAGGGTTTTGAGGGGATATTACAGTTTAGTCCTGAAGGGAGAAAATATTCCGACCCCTATACTAGGGTGTTTAGTAGGATGCCAGGGTTTAGGTTTGGGAACACCCTAAACCGTAATCCCTAAACCCTGAACTCTAAACCCCTAAACCCTGAGCCCTAAGCCCTAAACCCCTAACCCCTAAACCCTAAACCCCAAACCCTAAACCGCAGCTCTTGGTTTTTTAGAGCTACAGCAACCCCAAACCCCAAAAATCCCAAAGCCGTCCTGGGCATGCGGATCCTCACTGATGCTGGTCGCCACCATGGCGGGCTCCTGCACAGTCCGTCAACGCACTTCGGGGTTTAGGGTTTAGGGTTTAGGGTTTAGGGTTTAGGGTTTGGGGTTTGGGGTTTTTAGGAGTTTAGGGGTTTGGGGGCTCGGGGATTGACAGGCTTTTAGGGTTTAGGGTTTAGTCTGAGTTTGGGGGTTGGGGGGGGCTTAGGGGATATACCCCCTGAGCCCTGAGGGTAGGGGCTAGGTGGCTCAGGATTGCCAAGAACTGTACTTATAGCCATGTTGGGGCATATAAGTGGGTTCGAAGTACAGCTATAGTTTTATAACCCTAAACCCTAATCCCTAAACCCTAAACTAGGTACCATGAACCTCCAAGTGGTGGCTCAGCTCAGGGTTAGACAGAGTGCGCGGCATCTTGGCCGCAAGACGTGCGGGACGGTTTAGGGTTTAGGGTTTAGGGTTTAGGGTTTAGGGTTTAGGGTTCAGGGTTCAGGGTTCAGGGTTTAGGGTTGAGGGTTTAGGGTGTAGGGTTTAGGATCAACTAATCAGCTCATCGGATGATCAACCGTCAACCCTAAACCCTACGCAGCAGAGCGGGACTTTGATGACTAGAAATGAACCCTAATGTAGTGCAGTTTATGCTGTGACCGTAAGGTGCATTGCATACTTGCCTATATCAAGTAGGGTACATATTTCTTGTACCCCCAAAAGGACACCAGGTATATACACTCACCAATAATAAAAAGGAGCCTTATATACACTCACCAATAACAGAAATATCAACCCTACTTCATACTAAACCCTAAACCCTAAACACTAAACCCTAAACCCTAAATATAAACCCTGCTTCATAGGAAACTATGTCAGGAGCTCGTTGAGGGTTCAGGGTTTGGAGCAGCAACCCTGAAGCCCAAGCCAGAAGGCAAACTAGGGTTTAGGGTTTAGGGTTTTAGGTTTTAGGGTTTAGGGTTTAGGGTGAATATCCCAGCCTGGCTCCGATTCGACTCCGACTTGGGGCGGGCACCACTCGTCGGCAGTTGGCAGACGACTTCCTCCTCCACTCAGAGGGTTTAGGGTTTAGGGTTTAGTTAGGGTTTAGGGTTTATATAGGGTTTAGGGTTTAGGGCTTAGGGCTTAGGGTTTAGGGTTTTAGGGTTTAGGGTTTAGGGTTTTAGGGTTTTAGGGTTTAGGGTTTAGGGGGTTTAGGGTTTAGGGTTTAGGGTTTAGGGTTTAGGGTTTAGGGTTTAGGGTTTAGGGTTTAGGGTTTTGGGGCTAAGGTTTAGGGTTTAGGGTTTAGGATTCAGGGTTACAAGTTTTTTGGATTAGGGCTGTAGGGTGTAAAAGCATCCAGAGCACCATGATTGGACCATGGCACTGCACGTCCAAAGCAGACACTTCCTCGTGCTTGAAACCAAAGGTTGAGAATTCAGCGTAGTATAGGAGTCGGAAAAAATACTAATTAATAGTATTCCCTTATGGCCGCTATATAATTATACTATAACAATCCCCCCCCCCACAACAAAAAAAAAAAAACTATTCTAATTATTAAGGCCCCTATGTCAGGGTGGTCTGCAAGTGCACCCGATGACTGCAGCCCCAGCACAGCCCCAGCACAGCCGCAACGACTACCCAACCTCGCTGCTCTGCGACAAGACCTTGACGTTCCCCAACTGATAGGTCTCGTCCGGTTCCTGTCCAGGTCAGAGGGCATGGCTAGCAACGTCTACGTGTTTCATCAGTCAATTCGTCAAAGGACTGCACTTCGCCTTGAACGGAGTGCAAGCAATCCACCTAAGCCCTAAGCCCTAAACCCTAAGCCCTGAGCCCTAAAGCCTAAAGCCTAAACCCTAGCACCCCTGGCCCTAGCCAACCCCAGCCCCCTCAGCCCCAGCCAGCCCCGCCCTAGCCCCCCAGCCCCCCCAGCCCCCAGCCACAGCCCCAGCCCCGGCCCAGCACAAAAGTAAAAAAGATAACTTTCGGTCAAAACTATCGGTCAAAACCTTCGGTCAACACTCCAGACATGAACCCTATACAATGTCTATAAACCCTAAACCCTAAACCCTAAAACCCCAAACCCCAAACCCTAAACCCTAAGCCCTAAACCCTAAACCCTAAACCCCAAGCCTTGGAGGAGCTGTCGGTCTCTGTCAAGGCAGGGAGGAGCTGCAGTGCGCCCTGCGCAAAGGCGCAGGGGCGCGTAGTAGGCAGGGTTTGGGGTTTAGGGTTTGGGGTTTAGGGTTTAGGGTTTCGGGTTCAGGGTTTGGGGTTTAGGGTTTGGGGTTCAGGGTTTAGGGTATGGCTCCTTTCTTTAGCCACTCGATCGAGGCACCGGCTTCATGCGGCGCGTATGCTTACTATACTAACTATAGTTAAGGGACTTAAAACCTAATTTACGCTCAGACCCCGCGTCTTGCCGCGCATTTATTCGGGCGGGGCCTGCGGGAATGGCAAAAACCTCGCAAATACCGTATTTCTCGTCGGTGAGGGCAACAGCAAGAAGGATTATGTTAACATTCTGTTTTTACTAAAAGTGCATGTTAGTGTAGAACGCGTCAGGCGGGGTGGCGGACGTAAAGATACATTATCACGGGTTTGGGGGTGGAGGGGCTTGGAAGTTTAGGGTTAAGGGTTCCTTTGGCCATTCGCACGCACTGGTCACACGGACGTTATCATCGCAGGGCATGGCTGCTCTGGCCATTTGCATGCACTGCCTTGGGGACGTTAGGGTTCATTTCGTCCCCAAGGTGGTGCGCTTCAAGAACGTACGGCCACGACGAAAGTGGCTCGAACGCAGCTTAGCCATGGCGCCTCTACATTTGCGGGGTTTAGGGTTTAGGGTTTAGGGTTTAGGGTTTAGGGTTTAGGGTTTAGGGTTTAGGGTTTAGGGTTTAGGGTTTAGGGTTTAGGGTAGGACCGCGTGGAGGGCGCGCTGATTTTGAAGCCCAACAGCCACGATCTGTCGGCCTGCGCGCATTCCAAGACGTGTGCGCTGCGGCGTAACGTCGGGTCTGAGGGCTAATCCCATCCCCCTAGTATTAAACGGGGGGCGCCCCCCTCCCCCCCCCTTTAAAAATTCGAAAAGTGTTTTATTATTAGGGGGTATTCTTATCGAGATGTCATAATTCGTTAGACTTCAGGGTTACTCAAGTAATCAACTTAAGTAAGTGTGGTGTAAACTGAAAGAGAGAAAGAGAAAGATAGAGAGAGAGAGAGAGAGAGAGCCCTAGACCCCCAAGCCTAAACCCTCTGAGGGTTTTATTGGTGTTGAGGGGTTTCTTGGAGGCCTGAACCCCCCCCCCCCCCCCCCCTAATTCGGAATAGGGTTTTAAAGGCGGGGTTGGTTTCGGCAGGATTTTCCGGAAAGTGTTTTTGTTATTAGGGGTCCATTTAATAAAAGGGGGAAGCGATTAGAACTCCTGCCAGTATGTTCACATCGAAGGGAGTTGATTTGGTTTCGTGTTTAGGGAGGCTAGGGTTGAGGGTTTAGGGAAGGAGTCCTAGAACCACTCCCCCAACCACCGAGCCCCAAAGCTTCACAAACGCCACGCCCTGACAAACCCTGAACCCACAACCTTGAACCCCCCAAGGCCCAAACCCCTCAACCCCTAAACCCCCTAAACCTTGAATCACCCTAAACCCTATAGACCCTAAACCCATAACAATAATCCCTAAACCCCTAAACGGCCCTAAACCCTTAAAGCCCTTAAACAACCCCAAGTCCCTGAACCATTTGCAATTACATAACCCACTTCTGAAAGTTAAGCCCAAGTTCCTAAACCTAGAAGCAAAACACTTAACCCTAAACTCCCTGAACTCCCTGAACCCCCTAAACTCCCTAAAGTCCCCCCTAAACTCCCTAAACTTCCTAAACCCCCTAAACTCCCTAAACTCCCGAAACTCCCTAAACCCTAACCCCCTCCTCCCCTCCCCCAAAAAACCAAGCTCAGAGTTTCCTTAGCGAACCCCCCCCCCCCCCCAACACCAAACAACTCACGCTCACCCGATCCCAAGGTGCCTGGAGTGGCTCCCCTTGGCGCAAAGGGTTTAGGGTTTAGGGTTTAGGGTCTAGGGTCTAGGGTCTAGGGTTTAGGGTTTAGGGTTTGGGGTTTGGGGTTTAGGGTTTGCTGTGATAGGGCGTAGATGCTGTGAAGGTTAGGTTTCCGACCAAGCTCGAAAGCTTCATGAGGTGCGAAGAGCAGCTTTGGCCCGATTGCGGAGGGCCATCTAACACTTTTCTCCCACCCCACGCCGTCCAAGGCGGCAAAGCCACCCAAACCTGTTCCTTTTAGGGTTTAGGCCTAAACTCAGACAACAGTCCACTTCTGAAAACTTGTTCAGTTTCAATTTTGGGGGTTCGGTTAGGGAGGGTTGCAGGAGGTGCCAGCACGGTCTCGGGTTGGGTAGTGGGGGCTAGGGTGTCAGAAAGACGGGCAGGGGGGTTACTGAAAGTTGAGGCCCCCCGGTCCCGAGGGTCCTGGACCCCTGGGCTGGGGGTCGGGGGTACCAAGGGACCAGTACTGGCCTCATGCTGAGACCTAGGTCGGCTTGCGCCATCGCTTGGCGCAAGCTTGGCTGCACGCAGGAGGGTGGCTAAAAACTTAAACTTTTAGCTGCCTTATTAAGAAGCCCAATAAACCCCAAAAAAGGTAAGGATCTAAAGCTACGGTAAAGTACCACAAAGGGAAGAGGGGTTGCGACTTCTTGGGATTGCTCGACAAGCCTTACAAACTTTTTTCCTGAAGCCCAGGATGTGCTTTTGGAAGGCTTTAGCCTTTTGAGGCTTGGAGGGCTAAGGGGTATAGGGTTTAGGGTTTAGGGTTTAGAGTTTAGGGTTTAGGGTTTAGGGTTTCGGGTTCAGGGTTTAGGGGTATACTTGAGAGATGTACTTGAGAGATTTGAGCATAAGACCTCCGACTTAACAACCCTCACGCCCTGAACACTTCCAAGCCCCAGAGAAAACCTGAGCCCCAGAAAATGGCTTAAGGCTTAGGGTTCAGGGTTACCTCAAAGCCGTAATTCTGTATAACTGCCCAGAACCCTATTCCACTTGGTCGCTCGTCTCAACTATGGAAGCTCTGAGGGGACCCCAAACAAGAACCGATTTAGGGCAACTTCACCTGTGTGCTTCTTAGGAAACCCGATGCCCTAAAGCCCTTTAACGCCCTGAGCCCTAGATACTCAACCCTGCAAACCCCAAAGCAAAAAAAAGAAACCTGAATCCTGTTAAACTTGACTTGTAAACCCTGTTGAGGCTATAAACCCAAAAACCCTATCAACCCTATAAGCCCCACCTATAAGCCCCACAACCTTAAACCCCTTTAAAGCCTACTGTTAACCCTTTTAAACCCTAACCATAACCGCAACCTCCAAAATCCCAAACAAACCAAAAAAAACCAAACCCTAAACCCCAAACAAACTCAGAAAACTGTGCATCTTCAAAAACCGATAAACCCTAAAAACCCTATAAACCCTATCACTCCAATAAACCCTGAAAAATCCTATAAACCCTATTCAAAAAAAAAACAACCTACTCTGAGCGCTCAATGAAGAGAACTGCGCCATCCTGAGAGCCAGACACCCTCTAAACCCAATAAACCCTATATCAACCCTAAACAAACCCTAGACCCTAGAAACCCCCAAAAAACCTCATAAACCCCAAATGACGAGAACTGCGCCATCTTCAGAACCGAGAAACCCTGGACAATCCATAAGCCCTCTTCAACATATAAACTACTCTAAACCCTACATGAAGAGAACTGCGGCATCTTGAGAGCCACAGCCTAAACCCTAAACCCTAAACCCTAAACCCTAAACCCTAAACCCTAAACCCTAAACCATCTTCAGAGCCCCAGCGGCGCTCTTTTGCCACGACCTCCAGCATCTCGGAGCGCACCGGTGAGGGCACCGGTGAGGCCATCGGCGTTGAGAGGGCCTCAGGAACAAGGGGCCTTTGGGGCTTGGGGGGGGTTTAGGGTTTAGGGCTAGTAGGGTTTAGGGTTTAGGGTTTAGGGCTAGTAGGGTTTAGGGTCTAGGGCTAGTGGAGTGTAGGGTTGGGGGTTTAATTAGGGCTTAGGGTTCTTAGAGAGCCCCAGTTGGATCATGCTCAGAATCCTGCAGGTATACATAGATGAATCACTCCATAAACTGACTGTTGTAGTTGGCTCAGATACAAAAAACCTCCTACTTGCCAAGTTCCCCGAGACTTCAAGTAGTGGCAGGCCAGTCTTTAGGGCAGACATCCTCTGCCAAGACCTCACTGAACCGAACTTGAGGATTCAGGGTTTAGGGTCCTAAACCCTAAACCCGAAGCCCTAAAACCCTGAACCCTAAACCCTAAACCCTAAACCCTACAGGGACACCGGTTGAGGGTCTTGGCTATTGAAATTTCAGTACGCAGCTTTGAACCACAGCCCCCGGGGCCCTACAACCTCAGCCCTCAGCCGAAAACCCTACACCCTACACCCTAAACCCTGAACCCTAAACCCTAAACCCTACAGCCCTACACCCTGAACCCTAAACCCTCTGCTAGGCGGAGCTCAGATTGCTTCCGCTGCGTCCTCAAGAACAACCCCAAACCCTGCGGCCTACGGCCCTAAACCCTAAACCCTAAACCCTAAACCCTAAACCCTAAACCCTAAACCCTAAACCCTGAACCCTAAACCCTAAACCCTGAACCCTAAACCCTAAACCCTAAACCCTAAACCCTCAGCCCCCACCCACTCCCCTGAGCGCAGCCTCAGAGGTGCAGAAGCTCCTGGACTCCAGGCCTCCCCCCAAAGAGGGGTTTAGGGTTTAGGGTTTAGGGTTTAGGGTTTAGGGTTTAGGGTTTAGGGTTTAGGGTTTAGGGTTTAGGGTTTAGGGTTTAGGGTTTAGGGTTTAGGGTTTAGGGTTTAGGGTTTAGGGTTTAGTGTTTAGGGCTTAAACCTTGGGGTCTACTTGGAGGTTCATGAGCCTCCAAGTAGGGCTTAGGGTTTAGGCTTTAGCTTTGGGGTTAGGAGGAGTTCCTTATAACCTATAAAGGGAGAATGTCAGGAAGGATTTTGCCACACCCCTGAGTCTATTTCTAGGGGCATGCCCCAAGGGGAATGTTGAATATTTCAGAGATGTAAGGAACCCCAGAGGCTCAACAGGGTCGACTTCGAAGCCCTTTTGACTTAGTAAGTCAAGCACATGATTCGTGAACCCTAAACCCTAAACCCTAAACCCTAAACCCCAAACCCTAAACCCTAAACCCTAAACCCTAAACCCCAAACCCCAAACCCTAAACCCTAAACCCTAAACCCTTCTCTCGCTTACAATCAATTGCTCACAGCTGTCTCCTTGACAGCCCAGTAACAAAGAAGAGAAGAAGGAAGTGCTTTTAAGGGCTGGTGGGTTAGGAGATGAACATAAGCCAAAAGAGCTTCTAAGTAGGGTGTTGGGGTTTAGGTGTTTGGGTTCTTGTTGGCTTCAGGGCTTCGGTATAGCCCTGAAGCCGAAACCCTAAACGAAGCAGCCCAACACACGAAACCAGAAAGGGGTTTAGGGTTTGGGGTTTAGGGTTTAGGGTTTAGGGTTTAGGGAGCCTTGAGTACACCCAAGGCCTTACAGTTGGGCCGTGGGCAGAGGGCTGCCGCTCTAGGGTCTATAGGGTTTAGGGTTTAGGGTTTAGGGCGCCTTGCAGCACATGTTGAAGCGCCGCCGATGCCTGCAGCGGGAGTTGCGGCATTTTGGGGTTTAGGGTTTAGGGCCCAAGCTCTCACGACATGTGAGGCATGGCTTAAGAGATGAGCATTGCTTTTTGCATTTTGTTGTCGGATTTGTTTTTTGCGTTGTTTGTCCGCTGTCTGCCTGGCATCTACGAGTATGTGAACAACACAACAGGTACATGGCAGTGGGCTGTGGTGGCTTTGGGGGCCTTAGGGATTTTGGTCGTTGTTGAGGGTATAGGGATTTTAGCCTTTTTGGGCGGTTTGGGGATTTAAGGGACTTGTTTCCAGGACGTTTTAGGGCTTCAGGCTTCTGGGGTTATGATTTTGTCAGGGCTTACAGTTTTTAGGGTTTGAGGCTCTAGAGGCTTTAGATATTTGGGGCTTTCATTTTGAGAATATGTCGTCCATCCCAGAAAGACTCCGCGAAGCCTCCAACAGTCGCGCGGTTTCGGCATTGGAGGTTGTGGTACCTTGGGCGCTGTAGTCTTTCGAGCAGGGGCTTGAACGGATGAGGGCATAGGGAGAATACACTTGCCCTGAAAACGAAATGAGCCCTAAAAGGGTTTATTGTTCAGATACCTTAATAGGAATTGTAGTAGTATATAGTAGTATAGGGTATATGACCCCCAATTTTGGGGTTCATTTGGTTTTCAAGGTGGGTGTCTACGATGACAGTGCGATATCGAGAACGCCCCCTTAAGTTGGTTGGCTTGGACTTGGGCTGTAGGCAAGGTGTCTCAGTAGGTTGTAAGCAGACCTGATCCCTAAACCCTAAACCCTGAGCCCTCAGCCCTAAACCCCACACCCTAAACCCTAAACCCTAAACCCTAAACCCTAAGCCCTAAGCCCTAAACCCTAAGCCCTCAACCCTCAACCCTCAACTCTAAACCAGACCTCCAAGCCGGGAGTGCAAGGAGGGCTTCGGCTGTCATTGCGGCTGCAGAATGCTTCGCCAAAGTGCTGGCACGTGGTTAGGGTTTAGGGTTTAGGGTTTAGGGTTTAGGGTTTAGGGTTTAGGGTTTAGGGTTTAGGGTTTAGGGCTTATAGGATTTAGGGCTGCCCTTCACTGGGATCCCGCTAGGGTTGCAAGAAAAGCCGCGGGCATGGCCCACCAGGCCAGTCTTGTCGGAAGTCAGCAGACGAGCGTTGGACGCATGCAGGCGGGAGTTCCTGAGACAAGCCATGGGGTCCTTATGAAAGGGGCGGGTGGTTTAGGGTTCAGGGTTCAGGGTTCAGGGTTTAGGGTTTAGGGTTGGGGGGGGTTTAGGGTTTGATGTTTAGGTTTAGGGTTTAGGGTTTGGGGTTTAGGGTTTAAGGAGGGGGTAGGTATACCCAGGAAAATTTAGGGAAGCTTAGGGAGCCTAGGGAGTAGTGGGGAGCATCAGGGAACCTTGGGTGACAAAATTTGCTTTTTGAACCATCCTCATTTGAGGACCCTTTAGACAAAACGCTCTACTCAGTGTGGCCATGAGCTGTTCATGATGCCCGTCAATGTTCTTTAGGGCTGAGGGCTTTTGGAATTAAACCCTACACGCTAAAACCCTAAAACGCTAAACGCCCTAAAGCCCTACAACCCGTGAGCCCGAAAACCCTAAACCCTAAACCCTGCGTCAAACCCTAAACCCATTTTGGCCCTACACTTGGGCCGACCAAATTCCAGAGATGATGGCCCCTTTTTGGGTACCTTAGGTGTTGGGGCCCGCCTTTCCCTGGTAACACCATGTTTCGAAAATTCACCCCTGCCCTAAACCCCAAACCCCAACCGTAAAACCCTAAAACCCTAAACCCCAAATCCCTAAACCCGAAGCCCTAAACCCAAAACCTAAACCCCAAACCCGAAACCCTAAACCCGAAACCCTAAACCCTACACCCTACACCCTAAACCCGAAACCCTAAATCCGAAACCCTAAACCCGAAACCCTAAACCCTAAACCCGAAACCCGAAACCCTAAACCCGAAACCCTAAACCCTAAACCCGAAACCCTAAACCCGAAACCCAGATGCGCAGTGCCAAGCAGCTCACGGCGTAGCTCCTGCAGCTCCTGGACGTGCTGACCTGCTTTAGGGTTTAGGGTTTAGGGTTTAGGGTTTGGGGCTTAGGGTTTCGTGTGTGTAGGCAACGGAAAAAGCGGACCCGCCCAAAGAATCCCATAACATTAAGGAAATAACAAGGTGATTAACTTCTGTGCAGACGCACCCAATGGGGGGCCAAAGGGGTCAGAGGGGCCGAAATGGATCAAATCGCCAAATTCGTGCTGAACAAGGGGGGCGAGGGGCCGAAATGGATCAAATCGCAAAATTCGTGCTGAACAATGGGGGGCCAAAGGGGTTAGAGTGGCCGAAATGGATCAAATCGCAAAATTCGTGTGGAACAACGGGAGGTAAAATGGATCAAATCGCTAAATAGGTAAAATTGATCAAATCGCTAAATTAGTGTTTAACATTTAGGTGTATATGGTAGAGAGGTTTAGGGTTGTGGGGTCTAGGGTTTAGGATTTAGGGTTTAGAGTTTTAGGGTTTCAGGGTTTCAGGGTTCAGGCGGTTCAGGCTTGGAGCCTGCTTGAGGGGTGTTGAGAGAACTTCTTCTGCTATTGGGTTCAGAGCACCTGTCCTAAAAAACAAAACACATGTTGGAACAAAATATCCCCTGCAAACATTCTCGTCCTTGCGAATTCCAGATGCCATCACTGACCATGAATGTTGCGACTATAATCCCAGTTCCTCTGGCACAAAAATGCCCAACCCTAAACCCTAAACCCTAAACCCTAAACCCCAAACCCTAAACCCTAAACCCTGAACCCTAAACCCTAAACCCTAAACCCTAAATCCTAAACCGTCGCTGAGGGCATGATATTCCCGACTTGTAGCCCAAAAGCAAGCCTTCGAAAGGAGTACGTCAGGAAATCATCGCACCCTAAACCCTAAACCCTAAACCTTCAACCCTAAACCCTGAACCCTAAACAAAAAAACCCAAACCCTAAACCCTAAACCCTGAACATGTGGCAGTTGCTCTAAACACCTGCTCCCCACTTTCTCCAACTGGCGCCTTATGTCCCTTATAAGTCAACCCTGAACCCTAAACCCTAAACCCTAATCCCCTAAACCCAAAACCCCTACACCCTGAACCCAAACCCTAAACATTTTCCAAAGAAGGACCTTTAGATGTAGGCTGCTTGGGCTGCTGTCAGGGAGGCTGTGGATCGGAAACCCTAAACCCCAAACCCCAAACCCCAAACCCCAAACCCCAAACCCTAAACCCTAAACCCTAAACCTTAGACCCTAAACCCTAGACCCTAGACCCTAGACCCTAAACCTGGGTGCTCCCTTTCATCGCAAGGAGGGGGGGGGGAGGCGGAGCTCGGTGCGGACTTAAGGCTTGTCGGGGTTTAGGGTTTAGGGTTTAGGGTTTAGGGTTTAGGCTTAGGGTTTAGCCGTTGGGGTTTGGGGTTTTCGGTTTAGGGGTTTCCCCTGATGGTGGAAACCCACTTCTCAACCCCAAACCCCAAAAGCCGCTAAACTTTAAAGCCGCGAACTTGGAACCTCTGAGCCCGAACCCTCAAAATTTCGGTCAAGGACCCTCAAAAGCCTAAAGCCTAAAGCCTAAACCCTAAACCCTAAACCCTGAACCCTGAACCCTGAACCCTGCCACCCTCTAGCCCCAAAGTCCCAAAAGTACCCAACTCCTCCGCAAGAAAGGATTTGCCTGCACTTAGTAGGGTGGCAAAAATAAATCTGCCTTAGCAATAAACCCAGAAAGGCAAAGGATCTTCAGTTACAGCACCCTAAACCCTCAACCCTGAATCGCATCCAGGATCTTCAGTTACAGCACAAAGCACCACAAAGAGGAGATCGACCAGCCTACCAACTGCTGCAGGATCTGCAGGAACTGCTCGGAAACCGCTTCCTTGAGGCTTACGGTTTGGGGTTTTGGGTGTAGGGCTTGGGGTTGGGGTTTCGGGTTTCGGGGTTTGGGTTCAGGTTGGCACTGTAGAGGCTCCAGGAACTCAGAAAGCCATGAAATGACAAGTAGGATGCCCAACCAGGCCACGAAGAACTCCGCCGATTTCCTAAACCCAAGACACAACGTAGGGACCAAGAAGCCTGCTATTATAGCAAGGGGGCACGACTGCAAGACTTGGGGTTTTGGACTGGCTGGAACGCACTCCGTGCCCTAAACCCTGAACCCTAAATACCTGACTAGTTTCAATCTTTGGTTTTGCGGTTGGGGGGGATTGTCCCAAGCGTAGGGTAGTTTGAGTTTCAGGGTGGCCCGCTAAACTTCGGGATATGGCTAAAATTTCGGGCGCGGAGTACACCAAAGCCCCTAAACCTTTCCCCCCCCCCCCCCCCACCCAAAAAAAAAAGATCCGACAGATCCGATCTCAGGCTTCTTTGGGGTTTAGGGTTTAGGGTTTAGGGTTTCCGGTTTGGGGTTTGGGGCTTCCGGTTTGGGGCTTGGTTTTCAAGGAAGAAGCCCAAGCCACGGACAAATGCAGCCCAGCATCGCGCTGGCCCAAATCCATCCGCCAAGCGCCAGGGGGGGGGACTAAAGGAGGGGTCCTGAGGTGTTTTTGGACTGTATCATATCGTGGTACTATTTTATTATTTGTATGTTGCTGCTTAATATCTGAGAATACCAAGACCCTAAACCCTAAACCCTAAACCCTAAACCCTAAACCCTAAACCCTAAACCCTAAACCCAAGTATCTATAAGGGGCTTTCTACCATAAGCTCTGAACAACTTCTGCGCCCTAAAGTCATACGAAGCCGTTTCGGCTTGAGGAGCGTTTTGGGGCCCTCTGGGTCTTTCGCAGTCTCTTGGCGGAAGGAGTTGGTGTTTAGGGTTTAGGGCTAGGGTTTAGGGTTTAGGGCTAGGGTTTAGGGTTTAGGGTTTAGGGCTAGGGTTTAGGGCCTCGGGTTTGGGGCTGAGGGTTTTCCGTAGGGGCTTGTCTGCTCGGGACAAGGCCGGCTTCCCTGAGCCGTAAAGGTCGGGTATTGAGCCAAGCTGCAACACCATGGTTTAGGGTTTAGGGTTTAGGGTTTAGGGTTTAGGGTTTAGGGTTTAGGGTTCTTCTGAATCCTATCAACCTTGCAAACCCTATACACTCTACAGCCCCTATAAAGCCCATGAACCCTCTGAACCCCATGAACCCTCTAAGCCCTCTAAACCCTCAAAGACCTCTAACCCTGAAGCCTTTGGGTTCAGGGCTTCCGGGGTTTCGGTCGGATTGGGTGCGCCAACCCTGGAACGCCCTGAACCACCCAACACCGTGAACAGCTTCCTATAGCCCAAAAGGCCACAACAACAAACATCGCATAAACAATGAGTACATACGAAAATAACATATCACAATCAAAATGTATTAGCATACTCACAGAATAAGAATGTACTATCCCATGCAAAGAAATATGCTACTATAGCAACACAAATCCTTCTTCTCTGCGTGGGTGTAAAAATCACGACCGACATCCGGTCAAGGGTCTAGGGTTTAGAAGTCAGGGTTTAGACAGAAGCTTGTTTTCTGAAGGATCAATGGTTTAGGGTTTACACACTTTACCTAGCCTGCTCAAACAAAAAACCTAAACCCTAAACTCTGAATCCTAAACCCTAAACTTTAGACTTGTGTGGAGCAGCACTTCCTAGACATGCAGCCATGCAGTTTAAACCCTAAACCCCAAACCTAAACCCTAAGCCCTAAACAATAAACCCTAGACAATAAACCCTAAACCCTAAACCCTACACCCTAATCCCTAATCATAAACCCTAAACCCTAAGCTCAGGGCTGCAAGGCCAAGTTCCCAAACTCAGTGATGGGGTTTAGGCCTTCGGGTCTAGGCTTTCAAAGATATCAAGGATCGGATTTGTCGGGGCATAGTCGAGGCCTCTCCAGCCTAAACCCTAAACCCTAAACCCTAAACCCTAAACCCTAAACCCTAAACCCTAAACCCTAAACCCTAAACCCTAAACCCTAAACCCTAAACCCTAAACCCTAAACCCTAAACCCTAAACCAAGCCCTAAGCCCTAAATCCTAAATCCTAAAGCCTAAACCCTAAGCCCGAATCTCCGAGGCGCGGCTGTTTCTTCTTTTTTTTTTTTTTTTTTGGCGCCTTTGGCCATGCTGATCAATCGGGCTTTCTCTTTCGCACCTCGCCGCACAGCTTTCACTATCTGGTCAGTTCTCGAAATCATGGTCCCTTTTTGGGGGTTGTCTTGCCCGGACAGGGGCTTCTTGATCGGGGCCCTCATACCTTGGGGACTAAATGAACCCTAAAAGGGTTTATGGCTCATATACCTGAATAGCAATTAGAGTACTCAGGGTATATGACCCCCAATTTTAGGGTTCATTTCGTCCCTAAGGTATTCAGAGACGGAACCCAACAGCATTTCGGCTTTTTAGACTGCGACCCCTAGTTCAAAGTCCTCCAGAGACCGGGGGGAACCAAGACTTCCAAGATTTTCGGCTGCACTTCAAGAGTTGCTGGGTTTAGGGTTTAGGGTTTAGGGTTTAGGGTTTAGGGTTTAGGGTTTAGGGTTTAGGGTTTAGGGTTTAGGGTTTAGGGTTTAGGGTTTAGGGAGACAGGAAGTTGCTTCGGGTAAGCCCCAAACCCTATATACCCCAAACCCTGAACTCCAAACCCCCAAAGCCCAAACCCTAAACCCCCCAAAAACCCCAGACGCTAAACGCTGGGACACTACGAACCCCAAACCCAAAACGATCCTTCATAGTTTCTCATGTTTCAACCCTATAAACCCTATAAAAACCCCACAAACCCTACAAGCCCTAGAAAGCGTATGAACCCTATAAAACCGATAAACCCCATAAACCCCATAACCCTAATCCCAACTCAGGGTTTATGGTTGAGGCTCTATCGGGTCGTGGGGTTTAGGGTTTAGGTTTAGGGTTTAGGGTTTAGGGTTTAGGGTTTAGGGTTTAGGGTTTAGGGTTTAGGGTTTAGGGTTTGGGGTTGAGAGCTCAGGTTTTAGGGTTTAGCGGCCCTGAACCCTGCAGCTCTTCCGCTCTTTCAAGCGTGAAGTTGAACCCACACGCCCGAAAGCCCACACGTCATATTCCTGTGAACCCCGGTGCGCCCCATGCTAAGCACTGTAAGCTGTCGGTTTAGGGCTTAGGGTTTAGGGTTCAGGGTTTAGGGTTTAGTATTTAAGTCTGCGTAACACGATGTACACCACGCCTGCTCTTCTGAGGTTGTGATGTTCTGGGGCAGTTCTGGACGCCGGGTTTCATGATTCAGGGGCCGTGTAGTCGGAGGGCTAAGGGCAAAAAGGCTGTCGGATTTAGGGCAAGTTTAGGAGTTAAGGGGCTTCTATGTACAGGTATAAGTACAGTTCTAATTGGTCAATAGGTACCGTGAACCACCAAGTCAGGGTCCCGTCTTTTCGTAAATCCCCTGAAGTATGTTACCCTAAACCCTAAACCCTAAACCCTCAACCCTCAACCCTCAACCCTCAACCCTAATTACCGTAAACCCTAAACCTTATTTACCCTAAACCCTAAACCCTAAACCCAAAACCCTAAACAGTATGTTCGTAAATCCCCTTAAGTGTACGAGCCCGGGTTGGAAACCAGCGCCTCGGGCCGCAATCCTGGTGTGCGGGTGGTCGACGGACCTGCAGATTGATGGGGGGTTAGGGTTTAGGGTTTAGGGTTTAGGGTTTAGGGTTTAGGGTTTAGGGTTTAGGGTTTAGGGTTTAGGGTTTAAGGTTTAGGGTTTAGGGTTTGGGGTTTGGGGTTTGGGGTTTGGGGTTTAGGTTTTTTGAGGTTTTGATAGACTCCGCTGCCAGGCTGTTCGGCTTCCGGGTCATCAACACCTGTTACACGTTCCGCCATGGTACCCTGAACACGAACAACCTAAACTTTTTCCCGAAACCCTATAAACCCCAAACCCCAAACCCACATACACAAGTATACCGGGAAAGGGGGACGCTGGCCCAGGGACTGTCTGGGCAGCATCGAGGTATATCGAGGTAAAGGGTTCCCACAAGCAAAGCTCGCTACATTTGGGGACTTGGGGACTTGGGGACTTGGGAACTTGGGGACGTCGGGACTTGGGTTTAGGGTTTAGGGTTTAGGGTTTAGGGTTTAGGGTTTAGGGTTTAGGGTTTAGGGTTTAGGGTTTAGGGTTTAGGGTTTAGGGTTTAGGGGTTGACAGTGACAGACCCGCTCCGAAACGGAAAACTTGAAACCGTAAGCCCTGACAAGGTGCTTTGGTTTGGGCCGAGAGGCTGCGGTCCTGTTGAAGATTCTACCTACCACTGGTCCCCTTGTACATACGACAGTATTTGGAAAAATAAAACGCCGGGATTCCTTGACATAAGATCTGCTGCGCAGCAGCACGCATCCTTGAAACAAAAGCATGTGTGCCCTTTTTGGTGTTTGAATGGTTTAGGGTTTAGGGGTTAGGCTTTCGGCGTCGCGCCTGTTGCTTTGGCGGTCGCTCGCTCGACCTCGATACCCCAGGCTTATACAAAACCGGTCCTTGAGAGTGAGTTCGCCAATGTAGCCAGCTAAAAGACTCATTTAGCCTCAGTTAATACACACGCCAGTATCCTTCTCGGGCTAGTCGCATTCTATCCGTTCATCCTGTCACCCTTAATGTTGTATCCGGTCTAGTTTCCTGGTGCGTTCTTCTAAAGCTTCTCCAACTCACGGGACGGGCTACAAGTGTGAAACGAATGAAGATCGAGGTCCTTGAGTCTACAACGCTAATATCGTACCTTTGGGCCCAACTTTAGGATCACAACCTGAATATCCTCACTCCTGAACCAGATGAAAGGGAGACCGTTCCTAAATGGCCAAAACGCCTACACCCCAAAACCCCCCAGCGCCTAGACTCGAAGCTCGACCTCAGAGTAGCCTAGGAATATAAGGGTGCCTTTTCTTGCTTTAAAGGGCCTGAAAAAGGGGAACCCGCACGCTTGCAAAAAGGAACCAAGGGCCGACTCTGGATCCTAGGAATTACTCTAAACCCTAAACCCTAAACCCTAAACCCTAAACCCTAAGGGTCCTACAGACCCTAAAGTGCTTGTGTTGCTCAAGGCGTTCAAGGCTTTGGGGGTCGTGTCCGCGGACCGCGCGCTGGCCATGCTGCCATCAATCTCCAGGCCTGGCACAGAAGGACTTGCTGACGGAGATGGAAGGTTTAGGGTTTAGGGTTTAGGTTTTAGGGTTTAGGGTTTAGGGATTAGGGATTACGGTTTAGGGTTTAGGGTTTCGGGGTTAGGGTTTAGGGTTAGGGTGCAGGCGTGCGGCAGGTCACGACATGGTAAGCGCGCAGTAGAATCCGGACGGCCCCACCCCAAGACGGCCCAAATTACAACTCACAGAGAGACAAAACTTGCTATCCCAGACCCAAGAGTTACCTAGGAATAAAAGGGCGCCCTTTTTGGTTTAAACTGGCTTATACGGGAACCTAAACCCTAAAAAATGGAATAAGGGCCCACTCTAGTATCCCAGCAACCATATTGTGACAAGGGTACTTTTTTTTTTTTTTGGGGGGGGGGGGGGGTCGGTTGTTGAAAAAGGAAACCTAGAACCCAAGAAACGGGCAAAAGGGTACCACGGGGCTACCAAGAAAATCGGAGCCAGCCAAACCATAAACCCCAAACCCTAAACCCTAAACCCTCAACCCTTGAAGCCGACGTGCGCTCAGGAACTTACAAGTGGCTATGGCTACAGTTACTCTTCTGCAAGGGTCCATGTTCCCACATAATACATACTTGAGCCTTAAAGGGGTTCCTATATAGTAGCTTTGCAGCCCAAGTGTATACCATGTGGGTACATGGACCCTTGGGGTCTTGGGAGTTTTAAGTACCCTGCACCTCCAACCAACACGAATCCCAGACTCCTACCTCATACTGCCATGTGCGGAGAAGGCATTAAGCCCTAAGCCCTAAGCCCTAAGCCCTAAACCCCAAACCCTAAACCCTAAACCCTAAACCCTAAACCCTAAACCCTAAACCCTAAAACCCGAAAACCCTAAGACCCTAAGACCCTATAGTCCCTAAAACCCTAAAGTCCCGATGGGCTTGAGGATCTTGAGCCTTGCTTCCTCCTGGTGCTTGGAGACCCCTAAACCCTAAACCCTAAACCCTAAACCCTAAACCCTAGTACAGCTATATTTGGTTAATAAGAACCATGAACCTCCTAGTGGTTGGAGACTGGAAGGGCCACCAATCGGGATGAATGCAACATACTCAAAGGCTTCGGAAACTTTGTTAGTAGGTTTAGTGTTTGGGGCTTTAAAAGTGGAGTATCCCTAAACCCTAAACCGTTTAGGCTTCAGGGTTGCAGTGAGGATACTCTCCCTTTCTTAGCCCTAATTACTCATGACGTAGTTTCGCAGTTCCCTGAAGCGAAGTACCATGCATCAAGCACGCCTTCTGCCGCTGCCGAGTGCAGCAAAGTCTTGGCGTCTTTGTCCTGTGGGTGGCCGGCTCCCTAACACCAGTTTGGCTAAGCCCTGAAAACCCCAAACCCGATTAGAAGCTAAGGCCAATACAGTCAACCCTCTCTCACCCTAAACCCTAAACGCTAAACCCCAAACCCCAAACCCTAAACCCTAAACCCTAAACCCCTTCATGAAGCCTCAGTCTCCAACTCAAAACCTACCCCCTCTTCCCCCCCCCGCCCCCACCTTCTTCCTCCGTCTTCTCGCCCCCCCCCCCCCCCCCGGTTGAAACGGAACATGCTAGACCCTTTCAACCCTGAACCATAAGCCCTAAGCTTTAAGCCCTAAACCCTAAACCCAACCCTAAACCCCTAAACCCCTAAACCAGTACACCCCTAAACCCCTAAACCCCTAACCCCCTAACCCCCTAACCCCCTAACCCCCTAACCCCCAAGCGAGCCATGGGATGTTTTGGCATTTCTACTCGCGGCTGTAAGACTTCGGGCGTTAGATGTTTGGGGCCCTGTTGGGCTATTTTGTGAACCTGACAGGTCTCGACAGAACAGACACTGCGGATCGCCGGACTTAGCTTTAGGGCTTAGGGCTTAGGGCTTAGGGCTTAGGGTTTAGGGTTTAGGGTTTAGGGTTTAGGGTTTAGGGTTTAAGGTTTAGGGTTTAGGGTCTAGGCTTTAGGGTTTAGGGTTTAGGGTTTGGGGTTTGGGGTTTAGGGTTTAGGGTTTAGGGTTTAGGTTTAGCATTTTGGGTTTAGCATTTTGGGTTTAGGATTTTGAGTTTAGGGTTTCATTTGCAGCAGCAACCCGCCCTTCTTTTAAAACGTCATAGGGTTGAGAGTAGGGCTTATATAGGGCACGATAAGGTTCACCGTATCCATCTTTGTGCTGGCTTAGAAGGGAATCAAAGCCGTTAAGCAAACGACAAGGCATTTACCCACTGGAGGGTCCTAGACGATTGTGTGGGAAGAGGGTTTAGGGTTTAGGGTTGAGGGTTTAGGGTTTAGGGGTTAGGGCACCTGGGCAGTTGGCAACCCAAGAACTGCCCCGAAACAGCTGCACCTTGAACCGGCGTTGAGGGTTGAGGGGGTTGCGCTCCTACAAAGCCAAAACTCTAAACTGCAAGGGGTTTAGAGTTTAGGGTTTAGGGTTTAGGGTTTAGGGTTTAGGGGTGCCTTGGATCCCAACCTAAATCCCAACCTAAACAGCTTGAGCCCTCTTGGCCAATGGCAGATGCCATGATGACGAACAGGGAGTTGCCTCACGCGCCGTGAGAGTTTTTAAGATCGATCCTCAACTGGGCGGGGTAAGGGTCTGGCGTGTAAAACGTGCTCAGGTTGAGCAAGGGTTTATATGGTGTAGGGTTGGAATGTTCCCCCTTATACTAACAGGCCTTAATGGGGACTATAAACGGGGGTATCCCTAAACCCAAACCCTATGCCCTAAACCCTACGCCCTAAACCCTAAACCCTAAACCCCTGTTGAACATCCCAAGTTTAAGGGGTATTCTAAGGGGGGCCTACTCTGGGTCCCAGGACTTAGACTGAAGGCTCCACTCCAGGAGCCTCAGCCCACTGTTTAGGGTTTAGGGTTTAGGGTTGAGGGTTAGGGTTTAGGGTTTAAGGTTTAGGTTTGCTTAAAGAACCCCAGAAAAAACACACAATCAACGTCCATTACCCGCTTCTTTTTAAAGTGTTTTTGAAGGGGGTTCTTAAGCAAACAGTACCTTACGCCCGAATGCACTACTCTGACTCGTTCCGACATTGTGGACTTCGAGATGAAGGTACAGCGCCTTGTAACCCCAAACCCTAAACCTCCCTAGACTTCCCTAAGCTTCCCTGAACCCTAAACCCCAAACCCCAAACCCCAAACCCTAAACCCTAAACCCTAAACCCTAAACCCTCACAACGCCATACCCCCTTTCTATCCTGGTACAGGATACTGCCGGGCCTAGGGCTTCGGTTCGAACGGCGGGTTCCGCCCGACCGTGCAAGTTCTTGAAGTCAAGAACTACCAACTTTTGCCGCTGCTTCCTAGTAGGTTTAGGGTTTAGGGTTTAGGGTTTAGGGTTTAGGTTTAGGGTTTAGGGCTTAGGGGGGCCCCCTGGTTCTTAGTAGGGAATGTGGGAAGGAGGTACCCTACATAATCTCTTCAAGGGTATACATAGGGGCATATAACAGGGTACCTCATTCCAGCTTTTACCTTCTAAGCTAGGACGGTGAGGATGGACGAGACTGAAAATCGGCAATACGACATTTTTCAGCCACCATCTGACTAAGCAATCGTGACCGCATGTCACTAAGGAGTCATCGGCTAGAATGGTACTGCGCGTCCTTCAGCTGACGTTCCTTGACCTTACCTGACAACACTGCTTCGTCAGCCGGTAAACTCAGCGTTGCCTAGGCTAATGGAAATCCGAATACGGTATGTGAATCATAGGCCCCATTTGGCCCCCAAGGTGTTGCCCCAGGTCACGACAGCCCCGTCGACAACGGCAGCGAAAGCACCGTCACCGAATCGAGGATGTTTCATAACCTTGGAGACGAAATGAAAATTAAAAAGGGTTTATGATTCATACTCCTGAATAGGAATCATAGTAGTACATAGGGTTTATGGTTCATATACCTTATTAGGAAATATAGCAGTAGAGGGTCCATGACATTTGGGCCCCAAGGAGCTTGGATCTGCTGGACGCCATGCAGCTGGTGTTGCACGATGCTGCTGTCACCACCCTGGGAAGCCTTGGTAGCCCAGGAACCAGAGGTTTAGGGTTTAGGGTTTAGGGTTTGGGGTTTAGGGTTTAGGGCTATCTTATAATAAGGGCCCTAAGGGCCCCCTTGTTTGGGGGTGGTTGTTTCGTAAGGGAAGCCAGAACCCAAAAAAGGGTAAAGGGTACCACTGGGCTAGCAAGCAGCAGAGCCCCAGGTCACAACAGACCCATCGCCCAAAATGGCAGCAAAAGCGCAGCCCGGATCGCCCCAATAAATGCAGCCTCCGAAAGCTTGAATCTGCTGCACGTCCTTCAGCTGCTCTTGCACAGCGCTGCTGTCCTTAGCTTTGGAGTAGACCCTGGAAAAAAGTATATACTTTTTAGGTTTAAGTAGCCATTATAGGAACCCAGAACCCAAAAAAGTATTAAAGTGTAGTACTCCAAAACCCAGTGTCGCCACCGCAGTCAGCGTCGCCCCAGGTCACCACGGACCCGTCAGCCAGAATCGCAGCAAAGACATCGCGACAAGCTAGGATCTGCTCCACGCCCCTCCTTAATCCCTGTTCCCCTAGGAAGAAAAAAGGATCCTTTTTGTTCATATATAAGAAAGCCCACAACCCAAAAAGTAAAAGGATCCCTAACACTGATCTAGCCTCAGCTGATCTTGCACACTGCTGCTGTCGCCAGCAAGACCACCCCAGGTCACAACAGAGCCATCGCCCAAAATGGCAGCAAAGGTGTCCTGAGATGCTTGGATCTGCCGGGCGCCCTGCAGCTGAGCTTGCACAGCACTGCTGTCGCCACCAGAGCGGGCGTCTCCCCAAGTCACAACAGACCCGTCGGTGAGAATTGCAGCAAAGGCCCCTGCAGATGCTTGGATCTGTTGAACGTCCTTTAGCTGATGTTGCACAGCACTGCTGTCGCCACCACAGTCAGTGTCGCCCCAGGTCACAACTGACCCATCGCCGAGAATGGCTGCAAAAGCATCCCCAGATGCCTGGATCTGCTGCACGTCCTGCAGCTGACCTTGCACAGCACTGCTGTCGCCACCAACATCGCCCCAGGTCACAACAGACCCGTCGCCCAGAATGGCAGCAAAAGCGCCACTACATGCCTGGATCTGCTTCACGTCCTTCAGCTGATGTTGCACAGCACTGCTGTCGGCACCACAATCATCATCGCCCCAGGTCACCACGGACCCATCGCCCAAAATCGCAGCAAAAGCGCCGCAACATGCTTGGATCTGCTGCACATCCGTCAGCTGACGTTGCACACCACTGCTGTCGCCACCGCAGTCCTTATCGCCCCAGGTCACAACAGACCCATCGCTCAGAATGGCAGCAAACGCGGCCTGAGATGCTTGGATGTGTTGCACGTCTTTGAGCTGATGTTGCACAGCACTGCTGTCGCCTCCGTCGCCAGCAGCACCCCAGGTCACAACAGACCCATCGCCGAGGATGGAAGCAAAAGCATAGTCGTTACTGCAAACTTGAACCCTGCGAACGTGCAAGGTCAGCGTGTCGCCGTTCTGCAACCTCGACTCCTCCAGCGTGGCTCCTCCATCAAGAACGCCTCCTGAGGAGTCCAAGAGTCTGCCCCGGTCAACTGCCAAGGCCTTCTGCGCTCTGGTTCGGAAGGCTTCTATGAGCTCATCCCTCTCTGCTTCGAGTACAACCTTGGTAACCCAGTAACCATCTTATACAATCAGGGCACCCTTTTTTTGGGGGGGGTTGGTGGTTTTATAAAGGGAAACCCAGAACCCAAAGAAAGGGAAAGGGTACCACTGGGCTACCAAGCAACCGCGCGGCCGCTCAGCAGGCTCACCTCTATCGCCAAAGACATGGCTCCGGCTCCGGACACCGAGACCCTGAACTCGAAACCCCCTTGTGAACCCTATATGAACCCGAAACCCCAAAGAACTCCAAACCCTCTAATTACTAGGCAATGACCCTAAACCCTAAACCCTAAACCCTAAGCCCTAAGCCCGAAACCCTAAACCCTGAAGAGCTTGCGCCGGACGCGAACCCCACTAGGCGCACGAAGCCTCGGAGCGCAAGATACGGCAGCAGCTGCGGGAAGAGACTCTCGTTTCAGGGTTCGAGACGGTTGACTTGCTCCCCAAAAGAACCCTAAACCCTAAACCCTAAACCCTAAACCCTAAACCCTAAACCCTAAACCCTAAACCCTAAAACCCTTCCGTTGAGCCATCATTCCTCCCCTTAGAGCCCTGATCTAGGGGCCTTCATAATTACCGTTGTTTTTTTTCTTTTAATGGGTGGGGGGGGGGGGCATTCTACTATCATGTTACAGGGACCATAAGGGAATACTATTCTTACTATTCGTAATCATATCATTCCGACCCCTGGATTCATCCCCCTTCCTGTAGGCTTAGAGACAAGAAAGAGCAGTTTTCCCCAGTCGACTGTAAGATTAGAGGGTCCTTACGGGAGCAGGGGTTCATGGGGGGCAGGAACTAGAGCACCGTTGGTAAGCGTAGGGAGCCTTAGGGAGTAGTGAGGAAGGAGCATCAGGAAACCTCGGGTTAAATACCTCTCTTGAACCCTAAACCCTAAACCCTGGACCCCCCTCCCTTCAGCACCTGATAACAGGAGTGGTGAGGCATCTGAGTGCCAAGCGATGCCAGCGCGCCTCCGGAGAGGGGAACAAAAGGGGGGCTAAACTGTACCTGGGGACCCTATTTGGTTGGGGTTTCCGAAAATCAGGGTACCTTATGGGGGTCTGTATTACAAGCAAATACTACTATTTGGGGGGCTAGATTGGGGGTCTCGAATTTTCGCAAACCCCCATTTTCCTACAGTTTTACGAGTTCTACTTACCTTTGAATGTTTCCCCTGCAGTTCTAATTGCATGTTTCCCCTGTATACTAACAGTCCTTAATAGGGATTCTAGAACCCCCTATAATAATCCTATTAAGGATTTTTAGTATAAGGGGGAACATCCTAAGTTCTACCTACTGGATAGGGGGTACTTGCTACTAAACCGCAGGTAAATAGGGTGCCAGGAACGACTTATGAGGGCTCCGTACATTTTAGGCCCTCAATTGGTGGGTAACGGTACGACTTGCAGGGGCTCCGTACATCAGGCCCCCTTTGTGGGTGCAGAAGTGTAGAAGCTATTTTCGCCTAAAAATGAGGGACCCTCATATAACCCCCCCCCCCCCCCCCCCAAATACTAGGATTCCCTCAACATCAGGACCGCAGGAAGGTACTTAGCTTCGGAGTCCCCCCCCATGTACCTGCACATAGATTTGCAAGCAAGCCTACTGCATGCCCAAATACCACACTCCCTGAAACGCCAAACTAAACCTTGCGAGAAGCTCCTGCCCACCAACTTGCCCAAAAGAAGCGCAACGCTAGTTCCCCTAAAAACCTCCCTACGCCCAAAGCCCTGAAACCCTGAACCCCTGGAACCCCTAACCCTAAACCCTAAACCCACTACACCCTAAAGCCCTTAAAGCCTAAACCCTGAACCCTAAAGCCCTAAAGACCTAAAACCCTAAACCCGACACCCTAAACCCTAAACCCTGAACCCTAAACCCCAAACCCGAACAGCCTCAGAAGCCCAGGCGGTCTCCAACTCCGCTGCGGCCGCCTTGACCTTCAGAGGGGCTCAGAAGGGGCTTTGGGGGGCTTTAGGGGTTTGGGGGTGATTAGGGGACCCCTAAACCCTAAACCCTAAATCCTACACCCTAAACCCGAAAACCCCAAACCCTAAACCCTAAACCCTAAACTTTGTAGGTTCGGAGTGTTAGTAGGGTTGAAAGTCTCGGGTTTCAGGTCTTTGGGGGCTTTAGGGGTGTCAGGGTGTTAGTGAACAATTCGGGCCTTTGGGTGTTCGGGTTTGGGGGCTCGGGGTATTAGGGTAGCTGCACACTCCCTAGATGCTGGCTTCTGAGCTGTGACAGAATAGTGTTACCCTACTTTGGAGTGGACCCTTACTTTCTAGGTATAAGTCGTTCTAATAGGAACCCAACACCAAAAATGTATTAAAGTATAGTACTCCAAAACCCAGGTTATCTCTGCTGTACTCCTCATGCTTCTTCGCAACTGCCCTGGCATGCTCCAATTTCTGAAATCTCGTGCGTTTGAAGGAGGTTGTGCGCGGACAACTCCCTCGGCAACCTGTCGAGGAAGCTTTTGATGGTAACGTGCTGCTCGGCCGGCAGATGCGTTGGTGATATTTTGGGTGCTTCCTCAGCTCCCTGCCATCATACATGCCCTCAGAAACACTGAGGGCACGTACTAGTCCAAAAGGGACCCACGTGCAGAGCACTGCAGACCCTGAATCCACGCCTCTGTGCCGTTTCAGGGTTCAGGGTTCAGGGTTAGGGGGTTTAGGGTTAGGGGGTTTAGGGTTTAGGGTTTAGGGTTTAGGGATTAGGGTTTAGGGTTTAGGGTTTAGGGTTTAGGGTTTAGGGTTTAGGGTTTAGGGTTTAGGGTTCCCAAAACCCAAAGCCCCAAAGCCTCAACACCATAAAGCCCCAAACGCCTCCCCAAAACCCCACACTAAAGCCCCTCCACCATCCCCTGCGTTCACCAAGACAGGCTCGGACTTTGTACTAAACCCTAAACCCTAAACCCTAAACCCTAAACCCTAAACCCTAAACCCTAAACCCTAAACCCTAAACCCTAAACCCTAAACCCTAAACCCTAAACCCTTAACCGGGGGTGGGGGGAGGAGGAGGGGGGAGGGGGAGGGGGGGGTGGCCATCTGGTTCGTGGGCGAAGGAGCCCAATGGTTGTGGATTTGGGATTTGAACAACAAATGCTCGAGGGTTTAGGGTTTAGGGTTTAGGGTTTGGGGTTTGGGGTTTAGGGTTTAGGGTTTCGGGTTTCGGGTCACCCTAAGCTATCATATGGGCGCAAAAAGACCACATAAACATAAGGATCCTACTCTTGGGGTATAGGGCCCCTATAAGAAGAATTCCGAAAAAAAACCTGTTTGTGGGATCCTTATGTTTATGTGGTTTTTTGGGCCCCTAAACCTCAGACCCTAAACCATAAACTTTTAGTACAGCTTCCTACACGGAAGGCCTGCTCTAGTGCGGCCGCGGCATCTTTGGCGAGTGAGGCGCAACCTCGGTTTAGGGTTTAGGGTTTCGAGGTCTCAAGGGTGTAAGCAGAGAAAGGGGGGTTTCCGAAATTGGGGGGGCGGCCGAAATTGGGGGGGGGGGTACCTTATTGGGGTCCTTATTATAACTATAACGGAATCCTACTATTTGGAGGTCTGTATGAAGGGTACTGGGAGTTTTCGTAAACCCCAGAGAGAGGGAGAGAGAGAGAGAGAGAGACAGACAGACAGAGACAGAGAGAGAGAGAGAGAGAGTGAGAGAGAGAGGCTTTATGGAGCTAGCCCCAGCCCTGAACGAAACAAAGCTACCCCTAAGAGTGCTACGAGAACTGTGAAACAGGAGAGAGCCCCGGGCAAATTATGTGCGCGCTGGAGAAGCTCGCTTCGGGTTGAGGGTTGAGGGTTTAGGGTCTAGGGTTTAGGGTCTAGTTTCTAGCACTTTCTGGCAGGGTTTGGCAGTGGGGGAACATACTCGACTACACCAAACAAAATCACATGGCATAGCTGGACCATGGGGTTTTGGGGTTTGTTTGGGTTTAGGTTTAGGGGTTTCAAGCATTTAGCGGGTTTAGCGTATAACAAGTGCCATTTGAACCGAGAACATTGCCCGAGATGTACGTGTAGACTCCTCTTGCCAGCGACCCTTCCATAATCCATACCTTGAAACCCAAAATTGGGGCAATATAACCTATTCTATTGTAAGCCCTATGCAGTTCATGAACCTCGAAAATCGGGGTCGTTTTCCTCAACCCTGAACCTAAGAAGCCGCAAGAAGCCTAAAATGGAAGTTTTCCCTATACTACTAGAATCCCTACTGAGCTTCGTAACCCTAAACCCTAAACCCCATAAGCCCACTGTTCATGTGGCCCCCCCCCCCCCCAAAGGTGGGCGCTTCTCAGTGGCTGGCTGATGCGAACAGCACGGTTGCGCAAGGGACAGGCCCGAAAGACCTTGGGCATAGCTTGGCTTTGGGCTTAGGGTTCTATCGGGTTTAGTGTTTAGGGTTTGGGACTGTGGGCTTACAGTTTAAGGTTTGGGCTCAAGTCTAGGTCTTAGGGGTTAAAACAGGTTAGGCTTAGCAAAGTCTATCGGTGCAAACGGCAAAGCGCTAAGGTTGATTTGGGAGCAAGGGCCTTCAACCCTTCAGTGTGTTGAACACGCCAGCCATAAACCCTAAACCCTAAACCCTCAACCCTAAACCAAAAACCCTAAACCCTAAACCCTAAAGTGGTCTTTATGTCTGCAGTCCATTTTGGCTGAGGGATGCTCGTGGTGAGGGGCTTCGGATTCATGATAAACCCTATGAACTCTGTGACCACAAACCCTGTCCGGTTTAGGGTTTCGGGTTTAGGGTTTAGGGTTTAGGCTTAGACAGGGAACCATAAAACACCCCTTAGATACCCTTTCAAAACCCAAGGGCCCAGACTTCAAAACCCTTCAAGGAAGGTAGGGACCATATTCAGGGGCCATGTAACTACCCTTAGGAACCTGCAAACCCTGAAACTCCTAGTGGGCTTCCGGGGCCCCTAAACCCTAAACCCTAAACCCTCAACCCTCAACCCTAAACCCTAAACCCTAAACCCTAAACCTGGTTTCAGAGGGGGTGTTACCCTGAGGTTGGAACCATGGGCCCTTAGTGGTCCCTTACCCTTGTTTCAAGGGATTCAAAGGGATCCGTAGTATGGGCCCTTCTTATGTATAGTGTATGCAAGGGTTTTATAACAAGGGACCCAAACTAAAGGCCCCCTGCTTCGGACCCTAGAGTTTCGATGGCCCAAGGGTGTTTTATGAATTCAGGGCTTTGGGTTTAGGGTTTAGGGGTTGGGGTTTAGGGCTTTGGGTTTGGGGTTGTGTGTTGTGCGTGCCATCAGCGCCATGTGGTGAGTTGCCTCAGGATGACCCTAAACCCTAAACCCTAAACCCTAAACCCTAAACCCTAAACCCTAAACCCTAAAACCTATACGGGCGTCTACGTAGAGTTGAGGACGTCAGCGAGAAACCGAAGATCACCGGGATGAACTGTCCATCTACAGGGGCCTATCAAGTCAAATCGGGACTGTTTTGAGGCTGAAGATTTTGGGGTTCAAGTTAAGTTAGGTGTGTATATATATATTTATAGTATATATATATATATGTACATATATTACATATATGTACGTAACATATAAATATCATATAATATAATATAATATAATATAATATAATATAATATAATATAATGTAACATAACATAATATAATATAATATAATATAATATAATATAATATAATATAATATAATATAATAAGAAAACTTAATATAACATAAATAATAAAGGTATAATATTGTATCATATATAATAAAATATAATATCGTATAATATAAACAACTACAATAAAGTAAAATATACTATAATATAATACATTATAATATAATCTTATAGTATCATATAATATCGTATAATCTCATATGATATCATATAATATCATCAAACACAGTATAATACTATATATAAATACATACATGAATATTATATGATATGTAGGGTTCATAATTCTAAGGGTTTAGAGGCCTCTGTATGACCTAAGTTGGAAAGCTCAGCATTGCGCATGTTCCGCCGATCCACAAAGGGCGCACTCCTGGAGTGTAGGGTTTAATTTAGGGTTTAGGGTTTAGGGTTTAGGATTTAGTGTTTAGGGTCTAGGGTTGGGGGGGGCGTCAATGCCTGGGTGCCGGGGGCTTTCCTGGCACACCAGTCACCTACGAAACCCATCTGGGGTTGTAGGTTTTAGGGTTTAGGGTAAATTCACTCACTTGTGGCTGTTTCCTTTCCTCGCCTGCGAATACGAAATTGGCCCACCTGCCTAGAACATGCCATCGCTTGTGACTATATCAGCGCCGCAGCTCCCTCCCGCTCTAGGGGGGGGGGGAACTGCAAACCCTTAAACCCTAAACCCTAAACCCTAAACCCAAAACCCAAAACCCAAAACCCAAAACCCTAAACTCTAAACCCTAAACCCTAAACCCTACCCTTAAACCCTAAACTGTAAGCCTAAAAACTCAGCTGCGACTGCAACAAACAAACACCTGTAAATTTTGCGGCTCTTGCTTTTCCTTGGGAACCACATCAGAGAATTCGGCCTGTAGGGCTCATGAACCTTAATTCTTGGCGGTTCATAGTACTTTTTTAACCAATCGTATGTACTTAAAACCCACTTATAAGTCCCTTCAGTGCCCTAATATGGCTTGAAGTACAGTTATATGATTGGATAATAAGTACCATGAACCACCAAACAGGGCTCATGAACCTTAGCACGGTTCAAGCAGCAATCTGCAAGCGCAGCAACCCCCCACCCACCCCCCCCCCCCCCCCCCAACCCCCCAAACTCTGATCTCCCAGCCCAATAACCTATCCGGAAGAATAACCGTGAATCAATGATCTGCAGCACCTAACCCCGAAAAAAGAGAATGAAGGTACCTGGAAAACATTGCCGCATGCCCCAAAACACTGAAGCCTAAAGCCTAAAGCCTAAAGCCTAAAGCCTAAAGCCTAAAGCCTAAAGCCTAAAGCCTAAAGCCTAAAGCCTAAAGCCTAAAGCCTAAAGCCTAAAGCCTAAAGCCTAAAGCCTCAAGCCTAAAGCCTAAAGCCTAAAGCCTAAAGCCTAGACAGCCCTAAACCCTAAACCCTAAACCCCAAACCCTTAACCCTTGAAGTTGGCAGGCAAGAAAACCGGGGGGACCTTAACAGCAACCTGCCCCCAGAGAACCTTAAACACCTACGTAGAACCCTGAAAGCCGCAAAACACCCCAAACCGCCCGCAACTGTACCCTGAGCAACCCTAAACCCTAAACCCTAAAAACCCTAAACCCTAAAAACCCTAAACCCCAAAACCCCAAAACCCTAAACCCTAGACCCTAAACCCTAAACCCTAAACCCTAAACCAAACACCCTGGACGACCTAAACCCTGACTTGTAAGCCAGCCTCGTCTTGGCCGATCGCTTCGGCCTCGGGCGCTTTCTTCTCAGGCGCCTCACGACCTCGGGTGTGCTTTGGAGGTCCATGGTGCTTGCTTGACCAAGTATAGCTGGACCTATAGGGTTTAGGGTTTAGGGTTTAGGGTTGAGGGTACCTAGAACTGTACTTATAACCATATTAGGGCACTTAAGGGGCTTATAAGTGGGTTATCAGTACTGCTAGAATTTGTTCACAAGTAATTACCATGAACCTCCAAGTGTGATTCGGGTTAAGGCTTCCGAGACTCAGGAGTAAGAGTTTGGGGTTTAGGGTTTAGGGTTTAGGGTTTGGGGTTTAGGGTTTAGGGCTTAGGGACCCCAGCAGTGACCGAAGAACAATAAGGGGAGCCTGTTTGGTTAAGGGGCATGTTTTAATAACAGGGGAACCTACATCCGCCCCAAAAATGGAAATCAGGGCCTACTCTGGGTTGCGGCTTCTTAAGGGCTTACTGTTTTCGGGCCAGAACCCTAAACCCTGAGTTTCTTGTCCGCAACATGAGCGCAGATTGGGCTTGCGACGTCGGGTGGAGCGGGCGGCGCGCACTTGAAAAGCCTGCCCAGGTTTCGACAAGGCATTTCCTGGTGTTTTTGGTCTTGGGTTGGCACTCCGCCACTGTAAGGAATAGGCCAGGTTGCCCAGAAGGAATACAGAAAGGGTCCGCTGCTATTGTGGGCTTAAGTTCCGACATCCCAGTAGCGTTTCGGTTTCTCCATAGCGGCAACCACTGTTCATGTTACTTGCCATACTTCTGATTGCTGATGAAAGCGATCCTGGTTTAGGGTTGAATTGTTTAGCGGGTGTAGGATGTAGGTTTTGTCTATAAGCTATGAGGTTAGGGTTAAGCAATGCCGACCCAATATCCACGGGTCAAGGAAGAAAAATAACTGACTTGGGACCCTATTTAACTACAGCTTTAAGGGTGATGCCTATTAAATAGGGCGTACTTACTCCTAAACTGTAGGTAAATAAAATAATATAAATAAGGTAGGGGTCGGAAAAATTACTAATAGTAGTATGCCCTTATGGTGCCTATATAACTATACAAAAATAACCCCCAAAACCCTTTTGTGATTTTTCAGGCCCCCATATTCGGGTTTGAGGTAGGTGTTAGGGTTTAGGCGCAAACCCCATACCTTGGGATGTTCCGAAATAGGGATTATACTAGGGGGTACTAGAATCCCAATTCAGGACTGGTAGTATAAGGGGGACCTCCCAAGGTTTAGGGATAAACCCCATACCCCATACTCCTGAAACCCAAGAAAATGCACCCAAGGCTTCCCTGAACCCTGAACCCAATACCCTAAACCCTAAACCCTAACATTAAACCCTAAACCCTAAACCCTCCAAGTGTGGTTTCACCCTGCCTCTTCACCCAGCTGCAGGCCTCAGGGCTTCTTCAGGTGCAGAGGTTGGGGGAAAACGGTCTGGCATTGTCAGGGCCTGGCCTTGTTGAGGGTTTAGGGTTTAGGGTTTAGGGTTTAGGGTTTAGGGTTTAGGGTTTAGGGTTTAGTTTTTTGGCGGCAATAGGTCGCGGTTCCCGTAGGAAACTGACATACATGCAGGATCCTGGGTGGGTGGGTGGGTGGGTGGCGGGGGGGAAGGGAAAGGCAACCTGACCTAATCTGCCCTCAACCCTAAACCCTAAATGCACTACTTGACTGGCTCCCTGATTCCTCGAGGTTGCCAGGTACCTCCAAACCCTCAAAAACCCTAAACCCTAAACCCCAAACCCTAAACCCTAAACCCTAAACCGGTAAGCTCCCGAATGCCTCAACCTTGAGTCGACCTAAGTCCCAAACCCGAACCCTCCCCAACCCAAACCAAAATCACAAACAACAAAGCAGAACCGAAAAACCCTAAACCCTAAACCATAACTCTTCTGCTGCCAATTGCCTGACCTCTGCTTCAATCGCCATCAACAAGTGCTCAACGCCAGCTGATTGACCCATCTGGACCGCAGGGTGCAGCCGCACCAATGCCAGTCGGGTCCGTAGCGACTCGTGTCGTCGCTCCAGACCCTTGACCAAATTTGCAATCCTCTCATCGTTTCGTACGGCGCTGCCTCAGGAGGTCCCAACGACTTAAGTCTGCCACGAGCAAGTTGCCATCGCCTAAGGGTTGTCGAAGCCTCCTGCGCAGAGGACGCAGGGTCCAAGGTGCGGACGAATTTTCTCAACGATGCCTGTTCCTCTCGGCCTCCCGGCTGGACTTGCCGGTAAGCCTCTTCAAGCAAAGCTATTGACCTTATCGTCCCACTGGCCACGCCTTCTACCGCTGGATTCTTCACCGCGTCAGGCAATGAACGCAGCAAGGACACTACCCATCGCGCCTCATACTCATCAGGAAATCCTAAACCTAAGCCCGAAACCCTCAATACAAAGCAGAAGCCAACAAACCTTTGAATCCGCAACATGAAGGGTGGGGGGGGGGAATGCTTGCCAGCGTCTCCCTAAGCCCTGAGACTGCTACGTGAAGCCCTGCACCTTAAAGTCCTATCTCAAGGGCTTAGGGTTTAGGGTTTAGGGTTCAGGGTTGAGGGTGCAGGGTGAAGCCTAAACGCAAAGGCATTTGGGAGATGACTTTGGCACAACGACATGAACGAGCTGAGGTTGCCGCAAGGCTCAGCGAACAGAGGAAGTAGGTTATGGGTTTAGGGTTTAGGGTTTAGGGTTTCGGGTTTAGGGTTTAGGGTCTAGGGTTTAGGGTTTAGGGTTTAGGGTTTAGGGTTTAGGGTTGAGGGTTTAGGGTTTAGGGTTTAGGGTTGAGGGTTTAGGGTTTAGGGTTCAGGGTTTAGGGTTTAGGGTTGCGTTTCCACGGAAAAAGAAAAACCCAACTTAGGGCACTTCCTTCGGGACCACATGAACGCTAATATTGGGGTCATATACCCTATACTAGTATACTTCTTATTAAGGCATACGAACCGTATATGCAGGTTATATATCACGTTTCCACGTAAAAAGATGGTGCCAATTGGGATGTTCCCGCGTGTACCAGCAGTCCTCAGTAGGGATCATAATAGGGGGTACGATAATCCCTATTCAGGACTGCTAGTACAAGGGTCCCAAATGCCCAACTATAATCCCTATTCAGGACTGTTAGTATAAGGGTAATCCCTATTCAGGACTGCTAGTATAAGGGTCCCAAATGCCCAACTTCGGGGCACTTTCGACCCTACGTCTGACTTACTTGCTAAGTTCCCTGAGCCTTCGAGCAGGGCCCCGGGGGGCTACATGATGTTCGGGTTTAGGGTTTAGGGTTTAGGGGTTTAGGGGTTTAGGGTTTAGGGTTTAGGGTTTAGGATTTAGGGTTTAGGGTTTAGGGTTTAGGGTTAGGGTTCAGTGGAAACTTCGGCCGAACTTCGCAGGTATATATATATATATATATATATAGGCTGTAAGTAAGTAGATTTGCAAGTTCCCTACTTTAGGGTTTTCCGGACCTCTTCTGTAGCTCGATATTTAAGGTTTAGGGCCTATACGTCTTGTGGTTTATAAACCCTAAACCCTACACCCTAAACCACAGGGTTTATGCTGGGATGTTCGCCCTTCTTCTAACAGTCCCTACTAGGGATTACAATAGGGGGTTACTATAATCCCTCTTCAAGACTGTAAGTAGAAGGGTGAACATCCCAAGCCTAAACCCTAAACCCTAAACCCTAAACCCACCCTAAAACCCTAAAACCCTAAAACCCTAAAACCCTAAAACCCTAAAACCCTAAAACCCTAAAACCCCAAAACCCCAAAACCCTAAAACCCTAAAACCCTAAAACCCTAAAACCCTAAAACCCTAAAACCCTAAAACCCTAAAACCCGAAAACCCTAAAACCCTAAAACCCTAAAACCCTAAAACCCTAAAACCCTAAAACCCTAAAACCCTAAAACCCTAAAACCCTACAACCCTAAAACCCTAAAACCCTAAAACCCTAAAACCCTAAAACCCTAAAACCCTAAAACCCTAAAACCCTAAAACCCTAAAACTCAATCTCAAGGTTTATGCGGTTGAAGGCAAACACCTCCTCTCTGGGCGTTCTGGCGGTTTTGGCCGCCCCAGATCTGCAGGGCCGCGGCTGCCTGCGTCCGCGAGTTGAAGGTTGCTTACTGGACTACATGAACCCTAAGCGGGTTCGGGTTTAGGGTTTAGGGTTTAGGGTTTAGGGTTTAGGGTTTAGGGTTTAGGGTTTAGGGTTTAGGGTTTAGGGTTTAGGGTTTAGGGTTTAGGGTTTAGGGTTTAGGGTTTAGGGTTTAGGGTTTAGTGTTTTGGGTTTAGGGTTTAGGGTTTAGGGTTTAGGGTTTAGGGTTTAGGGTTTAGGGTTTAGGGTTTAGGGTTTAGGGTTTAGGGTTTAGGGTTTAGGGTTTAGGGTTTAGGGTTTAGGGTTTAGGGTTTAGGGTTTGGAATTTGGGGTTTAGGGTTTAGGGTTTAGGGTCTAGAGTTTGGGATTTAGCGGTATACGGGGGTGGCAGAGGTGGCAGATCCCACATTTGGGGTATGAGACTTTTTTGTGGGAGGGTGGGGGGGTGCCTTTTGTAAGGATAGCACTGTTATTGGCAGGAAATACCCATTTAGCCCCATTAGGCGGGGTTCACCATTCGACGTAGTAAGCGTCGCCGCTCAGGAACGGCTTATACAGGGTTTAGGGTGTACTATACTCCTCTTAGAAATAATTCCTTGGGTTTAAGGTTGTGAGCTGTGAATCAAGGCGTGGGCATATACTACACTTGTTGAGCTCCCTCTTGGATCTGTTTGCGCAAACTCTTTGCCATCTAAACCATACATCCTAAACCCCTAAAAACCTAAATCCTGAACCCTAAAACCCACAAACCCAAAACCCCTAAAACCCTAAACCTCAAAACCTCAAAACCACAAAAAAACACCCCAAAACCCGAAACCCAAATACCCCAAAACCCAAAAAACCTTAAACCCTAAAACCTAAAACTTTAAAACTCCCTTAAACCCCAAAACCCCTAAAGCCCAAAAACCCTAAAGTCCTAAAACCCTAAAGCCCTAAAACCCCAAAGCCCTCAAAGCCCTAAAACCCCAAGCCCAACAAACCCTAGAAGCCCACTAAACCCTAAACCCCAAAACCCCCCAAACCCTAAACCCTAAACCCTAAACCCTAAACCCTAAACCCTAAACCCCACTAAACCCTAAACCCCACTAAACCCGAGGACATGGCTAAAGATGGCAGCCCCGAAGTCTCGGCCTGAAAATCAGAGAACTCAAAACAGAAACCCTGTTGAAACATTAAGGTTAGGGTTAAGGGTTCAGGGTTTAGGGTTTAGGGCTAGGTTTTTAGAGTTTAGGGTTTAGGGTGGGGTTCTAAACACTTCCAGGGTCTGGGTTTAACAAACCCCGGGATCGTGACTCTGACAGCTGCTAGCGCCCTGGGGTCAAAATTGTAAGCCCCTAATGTGGGCCTTCGGCAGTACCTATGGGACGAAATATGGCACAACAGGTTTGTAAAGATTCGACATGAAGCTCCCCGAATCGGAAGACCCTACCGTCGCCCCACTTGCGAGCAAACATCTTAGGGTAGTCACATGGTCCCTGAACATGGACTCTTGAATGTGGACCCCTTATATATCGGTGTTTTGACAAACCGCAGACCAGAATGGGCCAGAAGCCCCAGGAAACCCCGTAAAAAAACGGTCCTTATAGTAGGTATCCAGGGTTGATAGGTAGTGGGGGATATAACGACAAGGCCCAACAACCCATCCAGAGAGCAGAAGGACTGAGTGACTGAACCCCTAAACCCTAAACCCTAAACCCTAAATCCTAAACCCTAGCCCCGAAGACTCAACCGTGGAGCAGCCTCTTCATTGCTTCGCAGCCGAACATAGCAAACCTTCGCAGACCCGTGGGGAGGATCCAAAAAGTAGATCCCTTTAAGGGTTCCTAAGAAAAATATAGGGGTCGGAATAATTACGAATTGTATTCCCGCATGGTACCTATTCTCCCATGTTGGTCTTCTATGAGAACCCCCCAAAAACCTATTCTAATTATTAAGGCCCCTACGTTACTCCTATAGCTCACCCTAAACCCTAAACCCTAAAACCCTAAACCTAAACCCTAAATTAGGGTACCATTTCGGGGTTCTACCTTTTGGGATCCTCCCACGGGTAGCTTTGTCTGCAGGCCCTAGGGCCGCAAACTTGGAGGTTCATTGTACTTATTAACCAATCTTTAGGGTTTAGGGTTTAGGGTTTAGGGTTTAGGGTTTAGGGTTTAGGGTTTAGGGTTTAGGGTTTAGGGTACGTATGACTGACTTATAACCAGATTCGGGCACTTAAGGGGCTTATACGTGGGTTCTAAGCACAGTTATCATTGGTTCGTAAGTACCCTGAACCGCCAGGTAGGGACGTTCCAGCAATCAAGGAAGCCTGCAGATGTGCTGAGCCCCTGCAAGTCTCACGCTGCAGAGCTGCAGAGGGCAGAGGGCTTAGGGCTTAGGGCTTAGGGTTTAGGGTTTAGGGCTAATATAAGGGCTTAGGGCTGAGGGCTTTAGGGTTTAAGGTTGGGGCTTTGGGCTTTGGGATTTGAGCTTTGGGGTTTAGGGTTTGGGTGAGTTCTAAATCCGCTGTTTCGAAGCCGAAGCCCACAGACTAAACCACGAAAGCAACAAGAGAAAAGCCCTAAACCCTAACCCTAAACCCTAAACCCTAAACCCTAAACCCTAAACCCTAAACCCTGTTCACCTTGAACCCGACAACTTCGAACCCAATGGATCTGGGCAAAAGGCGCCGCCATGCCAGTATGAGCGCACGGCCTGGGGGACGCCAAGCGGCCGGGTTAAGTTAGGGTTTAGGGTTTAGGGTTTAGGGTTTAGGGTTTAGGGTTTAGGGTTTAGGGTTTAGGGTTTAGGGTTTAGGGTTTAGGGTTTAGGGTTTAGGGTTTAGGGTTTCGGGTTTCGGGTTTAGGGTTTAGGGTCTAGGGTCTAGGGTTTAGGGTTTGGGGTTTGGGGTTCAGGGTATGGTTACATGGCAAGACATTCAAGAGCTCCCGGTTCCCCTCCCAGTCTTCTTTTGTTTGAGACTGTGCATGCTAGGCTGAGGCTTTTGGAATCAGTTGCCTTTTGGTAATCCCTTCCCCCTAATATTAAACCCCCCCTACCCCTCAATATTAAAACCCCCCCCATTATAGTTATATTATGGTATATTGGGGGTTTTAATATTAGGGGGGTAGGGGGATGTTTAATATTAGGGGGAGGGGATTCTTGGGAAATTGCAACATCTCCTAATGCACAACCGAGCTGGCCTCAGGCCACAGTGTAAAGTTTAGGACTAAGGGTTGCCAATGCCGAGGCATCAACAACCCCGAAGACCTTGAAACCTTCAAAAGCAAACTCTAATCCCTAAACCCTAAACCCTAAACCCTAAACCCTAAACCCTGAACCCTAAACCCTAAACCCTAAACCCTAAACCCTCCCTAAACCCTAAACCGTGAACCCAAACCTGTGAAATGTTCAATTCCCAGTGCCCCCCCCCCCCCCCCCCCCCATCATCATGGCCTCGAAACCTTGTTCTGCCAGCGCGGCCTGCAGCTCCTCGTCAGAAGAGCTGAAACTTCGGGGCTTAGGATTTAGGGCTTAGGGTCTAGGGTTGAGGTTTAGGGTTCAAGCAAAGGGTTGAAGTTCGGTTTAGGGTTAGGTCAGACGAGCTGAAACTTCAGGGTACAGGCAGGAGGTCTGCGGGTGTGGGCCATATACCATATACTATACTCCAATGCCGGATTAAAGGCATGGAAGGAACCCTAAACCCATAAGCCTGAACCCTAAACCCTGAACCCTAAGCCCTAAACCCTAAACCCTAAACCCTAAACCCTAAACCTTAAAGGGCTGCAGGGGAGTCCTGCTGTGCAGGCGCGCTGCTGCCGCCCCACCTCCATCGATGTGACGTCGGCTTTGGGGCCCAGGAATGGTGCTTTTGTGTGGGGCCTTCAGGGGGTTTAGGGTTTACAGGGTTGAGGGTTTAGGGTTTAGGGTGAGGGTCGCTTAGGGCTTAGGGTCATTGTTGATTCATGGCGGCACGGTTCATGGTTTGGGGGTCTTCTGGGGCCTACTTAGGGCTTGGCCGGTTGGCTTGTTTCTGACGCAAGCTCACTGGCTGTCAGGTTTGGCCCCCCTTAAGGTTGTGTACCCTTGGGTTTTCGGGACCCCTTTTAAAGATGCTTAAGGCAGTGTAAGGGCCATATTAGGAGTATAGGGGAGCCCTAAGGGGTACAACCTTGAGAAGCTAAGTTGTTATGTGGCCTTCTCTTTTTCTTTGTCGGATGCGACAAGGGCACCGGCAACTTCAACCTACTTCTAAACCCTAAACCCTAAACCCTAAACCCTAAACCCTAAACCCTAAACCCTAAACCCTAAACCCTAAACCCTAAACCCTAAACCCTAAACCCTAAACCCTAAACCCTAAACCCTAAACCCTGAACCCTTCTTCTTCAGGGCTTGCCACCAACGACGCAGATGCAGCTCCCTGGGCTTCAGGCTCTCTGCAGACCAGCACACACTCCCGCTGGATGGGACCTGAATTCAGGAGTTTCCTTGTGGGTAGTTCGGTTTAGGGTTTAGGGTTTAGGGTTTAGGGTTTAGGGTTTAGGGTTTAGGGTTTAGGGTTTAGGGTTTAGGGTTTAGGGTTTAGGGTTTAGGGTTTAGGGTTTAGGGTTTAGAGTTTGGGGTTTAGGGTTTAGGTTTAGGGTTATAGTTTCCTTGTGGGTAGTGCTCTACTAGAGGGGCCTTAATATCTAGAATAGGGTTTTGGGGGGGCATGATAGTATGATGATGAAGGGACCATAAGGGTATTCCGACCCATATATATCACGGGGCCGTACTATGGTACGGCACCTTCTATAGACAGGACCAGGGAAGGGACCGTAATGTAGAGAACTACTCAATGTATAGAGTGTACATTATTTTGGGCTTCGATATTCAATGCATCTTTTTTCAAGCTTCCCTGAAGTTGTGAAGGGTGCATGTATGGGCTATAGACAGAGGTACTGGTGGTATGTGGAGGAACTAGTGACCTCACACTGTCCTTTCTAGCGTGGATATCAAGCCTTTGCCCTACCCCGGAATGGGGTTTAGCGTTTATCGGGGTCAGGGGAAGAAGCTGTGAGTGCAAGCGCAGCACTTTAAACTCTAAATCCTAAATTCACCCCCCCCCCCCCCCCCCCCCCTCCCCTCCAACGCCCAAACACCATGGACCCGGAACGCCCTCAACCCGCTAACTGTGTGTGGGGGGGGCAACCCGCTTATCGGGCATGGGTGCGAGCCGAACTCGAAGGCCTGCAGTTGACTCCACCAGGGTCTTCTGGACGTCCTTCAGCTGCGCCAGGACTGCCATCAGCTTGTCGTGTTGTTCCTAAGCCCTAAACCCTAAGCCCTAAGCCCTAAACCCTAAAGCCTAAACGCTGCAGAGCCAAGGAGAAGGCAGGACCGAAAGCCATCACCAGGGCGTCGTCGCAGAACTTCGCGAGAAGTTAAGAGGGATCGAAAATGTTGGACGGCTGCTTTTGCCTTCTGGCTCTTGAGCTCGAAGTCGTTCGCTTCGAGCCTGCTGCTTGGGACCTACATCCCGCAAACCCTGAACCCTGTGTCCTGAACCCCCTTCACCCCAAAAACGCCTAAACCCTCGAATATCGGGGTCGGAATCGAAATCACTACTTTATACTTAGACCAGAAAACCCCACAAAACCCAAATTCGAATTAGAAAGGCCCCCTATATTGCACCCTGATGCCCCGAGACGCCGAGCCCCAGACCCCTGTAACAACCCGCACCCTGATCTCCTGGCCTCTCAACCCCTAAAGTCCACTAAGCCCCACTATCGAACCTGAACCCTAAACCCTAAACCCTGTAACCCTAAACCCTAAAACCCTATAACCCTATAACCCTAAACCCTCCAGTCCACTGTAAGACCTCCAAGCCCCCCAAGGCGCCAATTTAAAGGCTCCGTGCCTAAACCCTAAACCCTAAACCCTAAACCCTAAACCCTAAACCCTAAACCCTAAACCCTAAACCCCAAACCCTCCCAGCCGCCCCCCAAGGTGCCCATGAAAGGGCTCCCTGGGTGCCCAGGCAGTCTGGCAACTCGTGGCTTGGCTCCCCGCAGAGGAAGCAAGCCTGTAAACCCAGATAGGGTTTAGGGTTTGGGTTTAGGGTTTAGGGTTTAGGGTTTAGGGTTTAGAGTTTAGGGTTTAGGGTTTAGAGTTTAGGGTTTAGGGTTTAGGGTTTAGGGTTTAGGGTTTGGGGTTTAGGGTTTAGGGTTTGGGGATTGCCTTTGTTGAGGCGGACTACTTTATAACGCAACCTTGAACAACCAAAGAGGGAAAAAAGGCGCTTACAGGAGGCCTGCAGGGCTGTAGGGCTTTAGGGTTTTAGAGGGTTTGGGGTTTAGAGTTTAGGGTTTAGAGTTTAGGGTTTAGGGTTTTAGGGTTTGGGGTTTAGGGTTTAGGGTTTAGAGGGTTTGGGGTTCAGGGGGTTTGGGGTTCAGGGGCCTTGGGGCTTAGAGGGTTTGGGGTTTAGGGGTTGGGTAGGGAGTTTGGGGTTGAGGGCTTTGAGGTTTTGAGGGTTTGTTAGGGCTTTGGGGCTTTAGGGTTTTTTGAGGGTTTGGGGTTTAGGGTGTTAAGGTTTTGAGAGGCCCTAGGTTTTTTTTGAGGGTTTTGTGTTGAGCGCTTTGGGGTTCAGAGGGTTTGGGGTTTTAGGGCTTAGGTTTAGGGCCTGCTTAACTACTGCTAAGTTCCTACTGAGCTTACAGAGCTTTTCCATGTCTGTGCTGGTACCCTTCTGTCCTTTCAGGTGTTGTGCAACAGTGATTAGCATGATATTAAGATTGGCTTAGTACACAACCACATTACTTGCCGTTGGCACCTTACGTAGGTGTCCGACGCAGGCAAGCATATATAGTTTAGATAGTAGCCATAGTTCTCACGGGAGGCACATGCCAGCCCCCTTAACTGCCATTGCCTTGTGATGATGATGCAATCTGAGCACCACTCTGCGAGGACCTCCTCTGGCTGAACAACATGGATTTGTGTACCTCTGCGATCAGCTCCATCTGGGTCATGTTCCGCCTGATCCGCCTCAAGCCAGACTCGCTCGCACAAGCTTCGCAGAGCTCTCCTGACGGTGTGCTCAGGAAGGTCTCATAACCGTCCCTTGCAGATATATAGTGTTCGTGCTGGAGAACAGCCTGGCAGCCAAGTTCCTTTAACAGGGCCCCTGCAGGCCCCGGGTCCTGAAGCAAAACCCTATCTTGCAGGGCTTAGGGTTTAGGGTTTGGGGGGCGTTTCGGGTTTAGGGTTTAGGGTTTAGGGTAAACCCTAAACTCCCTCCCAACCTCCATTGCAGATGCAGATGCGAGGATCAACCCTCACCTTTTCCAAGCGATCTCACAACACCAATCTTCTTCCCAGTGGGCTACTATAAAGATCAAAATGCAAACTCGTAGTTTTCCCTCATGGCCCCTATATAAACCTATAGTCATAACCCCCCCCCCCCCCCCCCCCCCCCCCCCCCAAAAAAAAAAAAAAAAAACAAAAAAAAACATTAAGGCCCCTTCCCTTTCCCAACCCTGTTTAAAGCAAGACATGGGGGAACTCGGATTCTACGCTGTGATGTTCCCCTGATACGTCCTTAATAGGGATTATAGTACCCCCTATGATGATCCCGGGTCTGCGCCAGCACTCAGCGACCCGCCTTTCGCTTGTCATGCGTCCCCCTCCTGCGACAGACTCCAGGACAGAACCCGCAAGCCTTCACCATAGGGTTTAGGGTTTCGGGTCCAGGGTGCTTTTTTACCCTAAACCCTAAACCCCAACAACCTAAAACCCTAAGCCCCTGCACCATAAACCCCCTACAACCCCACACCCTAAACCCTAAAACCCTACAACTCTACAACCCCAAACCCTGGAACCCCAGAACCCCAGCACCTAAACCAAGAACCCAGAAACTAGGACCCTCCAACCCTGAACTTTGGTGTGGAAAATGTTTTGGGTGCCAAGCAAGGGTCCACTATTTGGAAACCCCGAAAACCCTTAGGCCCTAGAACTCTGATCAAACAAAAGTGAAAGCCCTAAATCCCCCAGAACCCAAAAACCCAAAAACCCTAACGAACTCCTCAGCCTGGAAAAGAAGCCCGCGAACAGCCAAACACCTTCCCCCAAGTATCTACATCTCAGGGTGGAGGGGACCTTGCGGACCTTGTCTAGGACTTTGTGAGGGAGTTGTGGTGACCTCGTGGGGACCTTGTGGGGGACCTTGTGGGGGACCTTGTGGAAACCTTGTGGCAACCTTGTAGGCACGAGGTCATAAAAAGTAAAAGAGCGGGCAAGGTCACTACAAGGTCACTAGAAGGTCACTAGAAGGTCACTACAAGGTCATAACATAAAGCTAGGGGGCAAGGTCATCGCAAGGTCACTGCAAGGTCCCATGACCATGCAGTGATCTTGTAATGACCTCACCCGGAAACTTTATGACCTTGTAGTGACCTTGCCTGCAAAGTCATTAACAGCCATATCGCATATATATATATATAGATCTGTATATATATATAGATATATATCTATATATATATATATATATACAGAAGAGTGGTTTAGGGTTTAGGGTAAAGGAAGGCCTCCCTGAAAGATGTCTTTTTTGGACAGTGCTGCCGCGAGCCAAAGTACTGTCTAACCTCGCAGCCAGCCTGACCTATCGTGTGGCGCCTCTTGGCTTAGGCTTGGGGTAGGGGTTCAGGGTTAGGGCCTACAGTGCTTCATCGGAAATCGAGAGGTTTGGCAATCTATAGGGACCCAAGCAAGCCGTGAAGGAACTATTCCGGGTACCAATTCTGCAAATCCTGCCGGGGGAGTCGCGAGGATAACTTAATCCCTGTTCCCCTAGGAAGAAAAAGGGATCCTTTTTGTTCATATATAAGAAGGCCCACAACCCAAAAAGTAAAAAGGATCCCTAACACTGATCTAGATAAGGGCAGTCGCGCGTACGGCATGCCAGTCGCTAGGGTTTCGCGTTGCAAGCCAGAGGAACGCCACACTCTACCTGCGATTGGCCACAATCGCCTCCGAGCAACTACCAGTCACTGCCGCAAAGGTCTTGTTTAAACCCTAAACCCTAAACCCTAAACCCTAAACCCTAAACCCTAAACCCTAAACCCTAAACCCTAAACCCTAAACCCTAAACCCTAAACCCTAAACTAAACCCTAAACCCTAAACCCTAAACCCTAAACCCTAAACCCTAAACCCTAAACCCTAAACCCTAAACGCAAAAACCACAGCTTCCTGTTCATGCATGGGACAACTTCATCCCTGAACCCTAGACCCTATACCCTGAGCCCTGCAGGCACCCAAACAAACCCTGAACCCAAGCAGGCATCCTTTGATAAGGGACTGGGGTTTAGGGTTTAGGGTTTAGGGTTTAGGGTTTAGGGTTTAGGGTTTAGGGTTTAGGGTTTAGGGTTTAGGGTTTAGGGTTCAGGGTTTAGGACGACAGGGTGGTTTGGGCATGTTCTTTGGGTACTTGGAGCAGGTGGTTGAGGGGTGTTTAGAGGCTAGGGAAACCTGCCCTTCGTAGCCTAAACCCTAAACCCTAAGCCCTGTAGCCCCTCATATGCTCGGATGGCCCTGAAAACCCTCTGAAAAATATTCCTGAGTATGATCCTCTTAAACCCAAGAAGGGGAAACATAAAACATCCTAAGCCCTAAACCCTAAACCCTAGTAAGGCTTCGGCTCCAGGATTTCAAACCATGAATACCTCGACCCTGCAAGGGACCTGAGAGGCAGTGAGAACCCCTTCGACTATCCATTTGGTCGTCCACGCAGGTCAAGTTGAAACCCCCTACCTCCTCCTAGGGTTTAGGGTTTAGGGTTTAGGGTTTAGGGTTTAGGGTTTAGGGTTTAGGGTTTAGGGTTTAGGGTTTAGGGTTTAGGGTTTAGGGTTTAGGGTTTAGGGTTCAGGGTTTAGGGTTTAGGCTGAGGGCTTAGGACCTGTCTTACGGTAGTTCCACGGGCCGCTAGTATGGGCCCTTGATTTTGAGCCCCAAGATACTGCTCATCTATCTGTTAGGGTTTAGGGTTTAGGGTTTAGGGTTTAGGGTTTAGGGTTTAGGGTTTAGGGTTTAGGGTTTAGGGTTTAGGGTTTAGGGTTTAGGGTTGAGGGTTTAGGGTTTAGGGTTTAGGGTTTAGGGTTTAGGGTTTAGGGAAACTCCCTGGCATGGGTAAGGTGGCCTGCTAAGGTAGAAATAGGGCTTTGAGTTTAGTCTATAGTACAGAGTGTAGGGTACAACGTTTCAGGTTTAGAGTTTAGGGTGTAACTTTAAAGGTTTAGGGTTCAGGGCCAGTCGTCCTACACCCCAAAACCCAAAGCCCCAATACCTTACACCCGGAACCCTCCGCCACAGAAACTTGAGTTAAATCTTCAAATTCCCTGCTATGGGTACGTGAACATTGGCACACATCGTTGAGACAGGGATGCCCCAAAGGACCGTCATCTAGACAACTGGACTTGTAGCTTCAATTCTATGGCTTCAAAGGGAGGGAGGTTCAAGGGGTGAACCCTGAACCCTAAACATTAAACCCTAAACCCTCAAGTCGCGGGTCGGGGACGCTAGCCCCCGCACCCCTCAACCCTAAACCTCCAACCGTAGGGATAGTAGGGTGGGTTATGGGGATTATTGTGGGTTTTCTAGAGGTTACTAAGTAGCCTAACTAAGTCAAAAGAGCTTCCAAGTAAGAACCCTAAACCCATAACGCCTGTATGACTTCAAGCTTCAGTATCAAAAGGCCCCTGGCACCCTCTCAAGTTTAGAGTTTAGGAATGAGGGTCTACTGTTTCGCTTTCTTCTGCTTTCAGGGTTCCTGGCGCTTTCAGCTTCACAAAGCTAGGGTTTACGGTTTCAGGGACTATGAACCCTAAACCCTCAACCCTAAACCCTGCTTCACAAGTATGGGGTTCGGGGCTTTTGCAAGCTCGGGCTTCAAACGCAATGGACGCCCAACGGGTAGCAGTCTAATCCTCATTCAGGGCCCCTTTGGGGCCCACCAGTCGTTTCGGCTTCCGGGCACACACTAAGCGCTAACATCGCACTTGGAAGGTTTTGGGTTTCGAGCTCGGGGTACGTAGCCCTAAACCCTAAACCCTAAACCCTAAAACCCTAAAGCCTAAACCCTAAACCCTGAACCCTGAACCCTAAACCCTGAACCCTCCAGGCCAGAGCCTAAACCCCCAAAAGCCCTGCAGGCCATGAACACCTTCAAGTTGGCCTCGGGTGACCCTGGACTCCGGGGTTTAGGGTTTAGGGTTTGGGGTTTCGGGTTTCGGGTTTAGGGTTTAGGGGAGGGGGTGTGAGGGAGTGCAGGTGCGGCTCAGGGCACGGGGTTTGCGTAGGGTTTGGGGTTCAAGTTTATGGGGTTTGGGCCGGGTTGGGGGATATGTTCGAAACCCAGAGAGCCTTAATTACAAATCTACACCCCCACCATCCCAAACATCTAAACCCTAAACCCTAAACCCTTAACCCTAAACACTAAACCCTAAACCCTAAACCCTAAACCCACCCAGGCGCCCGGTCTCCGAAATCCCTAGAGTCGAATTAACAGAGGCCAGGAGACCCCCGAGCCTCATGATGCACGTCAGTCTTTCTTTGGCCGGTCCCACATGGTGTAGCTCCAGCCTGCCTGGACCAATCCCCGAGAAGGGTCTAGGGTTTAGTAGGGTTTAGGGTTTCGGGCTTAGGGTTTACGAAGAGACCCATACACCCTAAGATAAGGAATGGACCTTAGATCCTGCTATTCGAGGGATCGGGTGTAGGCTTTAGGGTTTAGGCTTTAGGGCTTTAGGGTCTAAGGCATGTTCCGTATTTCGGGGGGGGGGGGGGGGGGGGGGGGGGGGGGGGTGGGGGGGGGGGGGGGGGGGGGGGGGGGGGGGGGGGGGGAAGGGGGTGGCGGGTCTTTGGGGCTGTAGTCTCTTTGGGGAATTGGGGTCTAAGTCTGGAGCCCTGAAAGGGGCACTTTTTTGGGATCCTTGTATGGAAGCTATATATGTATATAAATATAAAATATAAAAAACAAATAAATAAATGAATATATATATATATATGCATATATATATATATATTCTCATACATACAATACACACCCCATGTATCTGTCAGGGGCAGCCGGTAGGCCCAAGTTACCCGCCCAGATTTGAAAGACGTCAGAATGGGGCTTTTGGCGGGTAGGGGGTGGGATTAGGGAACTGTTGGGGATATGGACGCTCTGTTTAAGGTCCCTGTATCAAGAGGGCCAGAAGAGGGCTCACGGTTTAGGGTTTAGGGTTTAGGGTTTAGGGTTTAGGGTTTAGGGTTTAGGGTTTAGGGTTTAGGGTTTAGGGTTCCCTGTTAACGGCCCCCCTTATCCTACCTGGGATGGGGGTGTTAGGCCATCATATGAGGCTTTCCCAACATCGGGGTGCCCTTCTAATCACCGTCTTCTCGGAAGTACCCTGTAAGGCGGTGGCCCGAAGCACTAAACCCTAAACCCTAAACCCTAAACCCTCAACCCTCAACCCTCAACCCTCAACCCTCAACCCTAAACCCTAAACCCTACCCTAAAAACAAATGGAGAAGCTGACTGGGCTGCAAAGAATGGCGGCCCAGGCCTTCGAGCACAGCTTCTGGAGCCGGGCCTGGACATTTACTGCAGGTCTTAAAGAGGGTCTACAAGGTTTACAGGGTTTGTAGGGTTTCTTGGTTTAAAAGGGGCTTACAGGTTTAGAGGATCGACAAGGTTTACAGGGCTTTATAGGGTTTATGGGGTTTAGGCTTGTTGAGTTTAGAGGTTTTAGAGGGTTTAGACTAGAGGTGTTAGAGGGTTTAGAGGGTTTAGAGGGTCTACAAGGTTTGCAGGGTGTATAGGGTTTGTTGGTTTAAAAAGGGGTTTATAGGGTCTACAGGCTTTTTTGGGGGGCTTGTAGGGTTTATGGTTTAGAGGGTCGACAAGGTTTACAGGGTTTTTAGTGGCGCTTTATTTCTTAAGGGCTTGTAGGGCTTGTAGCGTTTAGTGTTCAGAGGGTCTACAAGGTTTACAGGAGGGCACTTATGATTTTTTTGGGGGCTTTGCAGGGCTTGTTGGTTTAGAGGGTTTATTGGTTTCGAGGGTTTATAGGGCTTATAGGGTCTGCAGTTTGCAGGGTATATTGGTGCATAACTAGGGTTTACAGGGTTTACCGGAGGGCTTCTAGGGGGGTTTTGGGGTCTAGGGTTTATTGGCTTTTTTGTGTTTGTCGGGTGTACACGGTTTGGAGGGTTTGCAGGCTTTATAGCGCATCTGGGGTTTCTTGTAGGATTGTAGGGGTTTTAGGGTTTATAGGCTTTCGGGAACCTCCCACATGTGGGTCAAGGGCTTCAGGGGCTAAGGGGGCCTAGGCCCTAAACCCTAAACCCTAAACCCTAAGCCCTAAACCCTAAACCCTAAGCCCCTAAACCGGGGTGAGGGGAGGGGAGCTTCCCTTTCTAGCAAGGCTTACCCTCTGACGGCACTCTGATCTCAAAGGGTGCATCACTTCGAAGGGCCTTTAGGACAACACTGATATACTTGGGTTTAGGGTTTAGGGTTAGGGTTTAGGGTTTAGGGTTTAGGGTGTAGGGTGTAGGGTGGAGGTTCATGGTACTTTTTGACGGAGTATAGCTGCACTTATAACTGTACTCATCACCACATTAGGGCACTTAAGGGGTTGAACAAGTGGGTTATAAGTACAGTTATCATTGGTTAATAAGAACCCCGAACCTCCAAGGAGGGGTTAAGCCGATTTGGGTTTTTGGATTTACCCTAAACCCTAAACCTTGGCCCTAAACCCTAAACCTTAGCCCTAAACCCTAAACCCTAAACCCTAAACCCTAAACCCTAAACCCTAAACCCTAAACCCTAAACCCTAAAAGGGTTTAGGATGGCTTGTGTTATAAGGTTTAGGATGGCTTCGGTCCTGAAGATGCTGCGCAGACAGACAGACAACTAGCTTATCCTTGTCAAGGCCCAGGGTCTTCTGGGGGTTTAGGGTTTAGGGTTTAGGGTTTAGGGTTTAGGGTTTAGGGTTTAGGGTTTAGGCTTCTGCCAGTGCTCAAGGCCTCAACCCAACACCATGAAGCCCGAAAGGCCAAAACGCTAAACTGCACACCCTCAGTTGAGTTTGTGCGCGCGTGCTGGCGAGATCTGTCGATGTATGCGATGATTGCCAGGCATGAAAACCCTACACCCCAAGCCGCAAACCCTAAACCTTTAACCCTAGTTCAGGGTTTAGGGTGTAGGGTTTTGGGTTTAGGCAGTTTAGGGCATACAGTTGGTGCGACCGCTCGCCTCGTTGTTCTTCTTTAGCCGCCGTCCTGGGCCCGATTGCGCAGCTCCATAGGCCCCAAGAGTCACGCGGCTTAGGGCTTAGGGGTTAGGGTTTAGGGCGTAGGGCTGAGGGTTTAGGGTTTGGGCTTGGGGTGTGAGGCGCGCTTGGGGGATACAGCTGGCTAGACATGCAGTAGATACGCGCACGCTCTCGTAGGGCTTTAGGCTTTGTAGGGTTGAACCTGGACGCACCCAAGTACGTGACAACCTACCCCGAATGCCCCCCCCCCCCCCTTCAGGAATCTTTGGCCTTCAGCTAGTCTTGTAAACATGAAAGTAACATGACTCTTCCCATTCCTCTCAGAATTAAGCACCGTAAAGTGTGTTGGAATCGTGAGCTTAAGGTGCACGTACTTGGAGGTACATGGTTCTTATTAGCCAATTATAACTGTACTGATAACCCACTTATCAGCCCCTTAAGTGCCCTAATTAATATGGTTATAAGTACAGTTATAATTCGTCAAAAAGTACCGTGAACCTGCAAGTAGGGCCATACCACAGGGCACTTGGAAAATCCAGAAAGCCTTTTGGGTTCAAAGCGACCCAGGGAGCCCCACGCCCCTGAACTAGGGAACGTGCCCTATAACATGCAAGGGCCCTAAACCCCAAACCCTAAACCCTAAACCCCGAACCCTGAACCTTATCAACCCCAGATTCCTGCCCTGCTTCATGAAGGGGGAGTGAGCTGCTCACTCTGGGATGTTCCTGACTGCCCAACATGAAACCAAACCCCAAAATCTCAAGATCGTCTCAACAAACGAGCCCGACTGAGCCCTAAAGCCGAAGCGCTAGACCCTAAGCCCTAAAACCCTAAAACACCGCCTGATGCCCCACCTCTGGTGTTCATGGCGGGGTTTGAAAATTATTTGCGAGGGCTTAGGGTTCAGGGTTCGCAGGCACATTAACCCTAAACCGTAAACCGTAAACCGTAAACCGTAAACCGTAAACCCCCAAACCCCCAAACCCCCAAACCCCCAAACCCCCAAACCCCTAAACCCCTAAACCCCTAAACCCCTAAACCCCTAAACCCCTAAACCCCTACACCCCCAAACCCCAAACCCTAAACCCAACTCAGGCTGATAAAGAAGGGGGCGGTTGGCCACCTGCCAAGCTCTCGGGCTGTGGCCAATCTTGTCCTTGAAGACGAAGCGGTAGAGCTTCCTGCATCAGAAGCTGTAGGGTTTAGGGTTTAGGGTTTAGGCTTTAGGATTTAGAGTTTACGGTTTAGGGTTTAGGGCTTGTGGTCTGGGAGCCAGGGTTTAGGGTTTAGGATGTAGGGTTTAGGATTTATGGTCTGGGATTTAGGGTTTAGGGCCTCGGGCTTCGGATTTTGGGTTTAGGTTTTTCGGGTTTAGGATTAGGGTCTCGAATTTAGGGTTTAGAGTTTGGATGTAGGACTTAGGATTTATGGGTTTTTCAAGTTTAAGGTTTAGGGGCATAAGCATCGGGTCGTTCCCTACTGCAGTAAAACTAGGACCCTGCAGATGGCTTCAAAACCCCCAAACCCAAAATGCTTAAAGCCCTGAAAGAACCGAACCCCCCCAAAAACACAAAATCCCAAAACACTAAACCTGAAAACCCTAACCCTAAAAGCCGTAAAGCCCTAAGACCCTAAGACTCTAGAACCCTGAAACCCTCAAACCCTAACCTTTAAAAGCTTCAACTCGGCTGGTTTTGGGGAATTTCTTACTTAGAAGCTCTTTGACTTAGTAAGTCTACCTAGTACCTTAAACCCCTAAACCCCTAAACCGCTAAACCCCTAACCCCTCACCCCTGAACCCTAAACCCCAAACCCTGCCATAACCCACCTTACTAACCCTACTTACTAAGTCCCAAAGCCTTCCCAACAGGCTAGGGCTGGACTCTTTGAGCAGTTTTTTGGGATTAGGGTTTAGGGTTTAGGGTTTAGGGTTTAGAGCAAAGTCTAGGGTTTAGGGCTTGGTTTGGGTTTGGGGTTTAGGGTTTAGGGTCTAGGGCTTAGGGTTTAAGGGTCAAGGGACTTGTGGCCCCCCAAAACAAGGAACATTTCCACGGATCCTAAAGTTCGGATTTCCTTTATAAACAAACATCTATATATATATATATATAGAGAGAGAGATAGATACATAGATATAGATACATATGTATAAATGTCTATGGTACCTTCTATGAATTAGGGTCCCTTTTCGGGGTTAGTATGATAAGGCGGCCCCTAAGATTTAGGCCGCCCCAAAGAGGGACCATCGTGCTAGTTTAGGGTTTAGGGTTTAGGGTCTAGGGTTAGGGTTTAGGGTTTAGGGTTTAGGGTTTAGGGTTTAGGGTTTAGGGTTTAGGTTTTAGGGTTTAGGGTTTAGGGTTTAGGGTTTAGGGTTTAGGGTTTAGGTTTTAGGGTTTAGGGTTTAGGGTTTAGGGTTTAGGGTTTAGGCTTTAAGGGTTAAGGGTTTAGGGATAAGGGGTTAGCCCAGTAACCAAAAAAGGGGAAGGGTACCCCTTTTCTTGGTTGGCTGCTTGATAAGGGCACCCAGAACCAAAAAAAGGGAAAAGGGCACCACACCCAGAAAGAGGCAGGTTCTTTCGGTTACAGGGAGGCTTTAGGCTTCTGTGCTTTTGGGGGCCTGGGTTTCAGAGCGTCAGCAGGACGGCCGGCCACCCGCCCAAAGTTTTGCACGCGTGCCCTAAACCCCAAACTACCCGAAGCCCTAACACCACCCCAAACCCTCGACCCTAAACAACTGGCCATGCGGGGATTTCAGGGCCTGTCGGTGTTGATTTGAATTTACTTCCTCAATGCAAGGTTATAAAGGCTAAGCCCACTTAAAGTTCAACGGTTTGGGGTTTAGGGCTTATTGTTCGAACGAGTTTGAGTTGAGTATTTCATCTCTCATCTACGTGCCCAAACAGCCAGGGTGTGGGGCGTTACCTCGCTGTGGCAAAAGGAAGATCCCGCCAGTTTCGGGTTTGGGATTTAGGGGTGTTTAGGGTTAGGGCTTAGGAGGGTGACCCCCGGCATAAGGTCAGCGCTGATGCTTTGTTGGCCCCTTTGATCACGTCCAGACGGTCTCATCAGGGCTGTCGAACCGGCGTCGATGGGATCACCGTCCTCAAGCGACAAACGCGCGACCAACATCCGCGTGACCATTGTACGATGCCAGAAACCTTGGTAGCCAAGTAACCATATTATCATCAAGGTACCCTTTCTTGGGGGTGGTTACTTTGTAAGAGTTTTGTAAGGGAACCGATCCCCCCCCCCCCCCCCAAAAAAAAAAAAAAAGGCAAAAGGGTACCACTGGGCTACTAGAAACATAGCTGTCTCGCCATCGTCGTTGGCCATATCCCTCCCAGCACCGGCCTCAAGCAACGATCGCACGACCTCAACGTGACCGCGTTCAGATGCCTTCATCAAGGCCGTCCAACGGCGCTTTGTGGTCAAATTGACGCGAGCTCCGGCCTCAAGCAGCAAACGCACGACCTCAACGCGGCCGGTACCAGATGCCAGCATCAGAGCTGTCGAGCCGTCGTTTCTGGTCAAGTCGACGCCAGCACGAGCTTCAAGCAACAAACGCACGACATCCGCGTGACCATTGTGAGATGCCAACATCAGAGCTGTCGAGCCGTCGCTTCTGGTCAAGTCGATGCGTGCACCGGCCTCGATCAACAAACGCACGACGTCCACGTGACCACCTTGGTAGCCCATGTACTTCTATTCTACTCTGGGTACCCTTTTTGTGGTTGGCTACTTTAAACGGCAACCTAGAAATCCCCCCCCAAAAAGGGGGCAAAAGTGTACCACTGGGCTACCAAGACCACTTTCAGATGCCGCCATCGTAGCTGTCCAGCGACCGCCGGCTACGTCCGGGTTGCAGGGATGCTGCAACATGGACTCTACCTGCAGGGGGGGCTCTCCCAAACTCGAAAGTTAGGGGTTTAGGGTTAAGGGTTTAGGGTTTAGGGTTGAGGGTTTAGGGTTGAGGGCTCTATGAAACTCTAAGCCCCCACCCCCGCGCACCAAAGGAACCCCAACAATTCCATCACCTGGTGCCCAACAGGGCTAAGAACGCCAGCAGGAACTCTATAAACGCCCCCCCCCCCCCACCCCCCCCCCCCCCCCCCCCCCCCCCCCCCCCCCCCCCGCCCCTGCCCCAAGAAACTGTCCCCAACGGTTCTATCATTTGTGCCGTGTGCCGTGCAGTACCAAGAGCGCAAGTAGCCGAAGTAGTCTTATGAGGATTTCATCGTCTGCTCTGACGTAGTTGGCGCGGAGCTCAAGAGTTGATTGCCCTAAACCCTAAACCCTAAACCCTAAACCCTAAACCCTAAACCCTAAAACCCTAAAACCCTAAACCCTGGATACCGGCCTGAGGCACGGAGCCAGATCTTGCAGAAGACATGAGCTGCTGCTCCTGCAGAGCAGACTCCTCCGAATACGTCAGCAGCACGAGCTCCAGCTCCATGGCGGAGTCTAGCCTTACTTGTCCCGTAACCTGGGGGAACTCAAGGTTGACCTTTGGGATTATAGGGGGGATGATATTACGCCCAAAAAGGGTTAAAGTTTACATACTCTACTCTCTAAACCCGAAACCCGAAACCCGAAACCCCAAACCCGAAACCCTGAACCCTATCTCTACTGCTAAGTCTCCTGGCAGAGTCATCCAAAGGCTGGCCGTGTAGAAGCATCTGTTGCCGGAAGCGAGGTGGCAAGCCATGAAGCCTTACTTCTCCAATAATAGGGTTTAGGGTTTAGGGTTTAGGGTAACTCTAAACTTCCTACGGAGTAAGGTATCCCAAAAAGAGTTAAAGTTCAACTGTTGGCTAAGTAAGAAGCTGATGCAGATGCCGCTTCAAGCTCCTCACATCGCTAAGCTCATCCAGCTGCACCTTTGCCAACTCTTCGCCCGAGAGCATCCGGACACAAAGCATCGCGCAATGTAGGGTTTAGGGTTTAGGGTTTAGGGTTTAGGGTTTAGGGTTTAGGGTTGGATGCACACTACCTCGAGGCCGAAAGGTGGTTCCTTAATTGGGGTAGTACACCAGAAGCCCTATATGCTGCACTTGGAAACGCAACCAGAAGGAACAACGCAAAAAGAGCTGTCATGTTGCTACTACTGCTGTTGTATTTGCGTGGCCTTCAGTTGCAACTGCGCAGGAAATCTGGCCTAAAGCCTCGATGCTGCTGCCGCTGCGACGCAAAATTGAAGCACAAACCCTTTTAAAGCCCCCAAAGCCTGAATCCTTAACACCCCCCCCCCCCCCCCCGCCCTTTAGTGATGTAGTATAAGCACAGCACTACGCAATAAACCAAAATCAATATATATATATATATGTATATATGTATATACTGCGCCGTATTTACTTGCTTATTTGTTTGTTTATTCAAAAAACACAAGTGAAAAATGATAGGGGCACTTAGGGTCTCTTACCGGGTACCCATTAGCATCTCAAAACCTCCATGAAGCCCTTCCGGACTTCCCAGGCGGCCAAAAAATCTTAGGGCCTCCATGGCGGGATGCCGGGATACCCTTCTTGGTACCAGTGGGACCAAGAAAAGGGAACAGGGCTGAGGGGGGGTTGTTTAGGGTAGTTTAGGGTTTAGGTCTAGGGCCTGGGGGAGCTTTGGGCTTAGGGAGACAAGGCAAGCTCCACACGCACCATCTGCCACTCTTCAATTGGACCTGAATTTAGTCCTTCCAAGGCATAGTTTAGGCCCCTACCAAAAACGAGAATTGACGACATTTTGGGTGTAAACAAGGGGTCCCTGATCTTGGGAAATGCCCAGACAAGGGCCCGTACTATCACAGCTGCTCCGAAAATTACCACAATTTGGCAACCCCTCCCCCCCAAAAAAAAAGACAAAAAGAAAAAAAGATAAGGGTACCACTGCAGGTCATGGTCTATCTTCATGGGACAAATCATAAAGCATCCCACCTCTCGTCCCCTCCCACGCGCCCTTTTTTGCTAGTGCTACTCTTGTGCCTGGAATACCCTAAACCCTAAACCCCAAACCCTAGCCCCGAACCCTAAACCCTAAACCCTAAACCCTAAGACCCAAACCCAAAACCCAAAACCCTAAACCCTAGACCCTAGACCCTAAACCCTAAACCCTAAACCCTAAACTTAGGCCCTAAACCCTAAACCCTAACCCTGAAACCTAAACCCTAAACCCTGAACCCTGAAACCTAAACCCTAAAACCTAAACCCTAAACCCTGAATCCTAAAAACCCTATTTCAGGCAAATTCCAGCCGGCCTGGGCTCGGAGGCACAAGCAGCGCGACGAACTGAGATGCAGAGCTAAGGGCGAAGTGCTTGAAGTTTTGTGTTTGGTTTAGGGTTTAGGGTTTAGGGTTTAGGATTTAGGGTTTAGGGTTTAGGGTTTAGGGTTTAGGGTTTAGGCTTGAGGCTTTAGGCTTTAGGCTGTAGGGCTTAGGCTTTAGGCTTTAGTGTTCAGGGCTCAGGGTTTAGAGTTTAGGGCTTCCCAACCCCAAAACCCTAAAAACCCTCAACTCTAAACTCCTCAACCCTCAACCTCCTTTCCCAAACTCCTAAACCCTAAGCCAAACCTAAGTCGTAAACCCTAAACCCTAAACCCTAAACCCTAAACCCTAAACCCCGATTCCAGATCAGATGACTCGCAACTCCACGGATGGGCAAAGCGGGACTTCATGCCCTTGGAGGCCTCCGCAACATCAGATGCGCGGGCCCAAAACCTGAATATCCCTGTAGGGTTTAGGGTTTAGGGTTTAGGGTTTAAGGGCAAAGGGTTTAGGGTTTTGTAATTTAGGCTTTAGGGCTACTACGGAATTAGGCCTGTGGGGGGGGGGTGTTACAGGAAAAATATACAGGGAACAAAAGGGAATACTCTTCAAGATTTTTCCGACCCCGAACATTACCTTCTAGAGTTCACGGTCTACAAGGTTTAGATCTTTCGGGTTTAGGTTCTAGGGTGTGCAGGCTCTAGGGATTCTAGGGCTCAGAGCCCGAACCACCCCCCCTCCCCCCCCAGTCTGGGGGTTTAGGGTTTAGGGTGGAGGGTTTGGGGTTAGGGTTTAGGGTTTAGGGTGTAGGTTTTAGGGTTTAGGGTTTAGGGTTTAGGGTTTAGGGTTTGGGGCAAATCTGGGGGCGTTGCGGATGCTTTGGACGCGGTGTCGGAGCGCTTCTGGGAGTTCCGAGGTGGCCTCCTGGGACAGAAGGTAGGGTTTAGGGTTTAGGGTTTAGGGTTTAGGGTTTAGGGTTTAGGGTTTAGGGTTTAGGGTTTAGGGTTTAGGGTTTAGGGTTTCGGGTTTCGGGTTTCGGGTTTCGGGTTTGGGGTTTAGGGTTTGGGGTTTGGGGTTTGGGGTTTGGGGTTTAGGGTTGAATTAGGGCTTAGGGTTTAGGATTGACGATGAGCATGCTTCACATCCCTCTGTCCCAACCACGAACCGGGCAAAGGCAGGAAAAGCCTCAGCGAAAGCTGAGCTACACAGCTGCTTACGAGTCAGAAGTGAGAGAGGCTGAAAAGCATCAACGATGGTGGTGAAGATCGTGTCTGAATCCCGAGTCGCTGCATTGTGGCCCGGCCTCTTTCCCGAGTCAATCGGGCGACACTTGTCAGACTGTAGTATCATGAACCTTTCCAGGGGCCGCCAGCCTCCAACACCGAACTTGGCATCCATCTGGGCTGATGTGGCTGATGTGTAAGGCCCCCTCGCGTGGCCCAGCTCAACTTCTTGCAGACATGATTGTCTGAGCTCGTCAGCCAGGTCACTTAGGTCGCACCCTATGCAGCATATGTGTATTGGTAGTCAGAACACCTCAAATGGGTACCCCCCCTAGGTGAGCAGGGTCCGCAAGCGGATGGTTCGCCAGGACCAGAGGCAGTTGCAGCCCTTCCCAGCAGGGCCCCCCCCTTTTTCACCGCCTGGACCCCCCCCACCCCCCCCTCCCCCGCCCCTACCCGACCCCCCCCCCCCCCCCCCCCCCCCCCCCCCCCCCACCCCCCCCCCCCCCCCCCCCCCCCCCCCTACCCGACCCCCCCCCCCTACCCCCCACGTAGTCCCTCCCCCAAAAGCCACATGAGCGGCTGGGCTGGAGGTGCTAATGGACGCAACAAGAGGGGCTTGATGTTTGTAGGTGTCGCTACAGCACACGCAATGGTTCATAACCTAGGGGTGTCGCTTTTCAAGTGTTCCCATCGTTTTACAGGGTTTGAATGGCTGGGGGTTTTGGCGCTTGCTCACATAAGGTGTCTGTGAAAGGCGGAGTTTTCCTGCTCCGACGCGCTGGCTTGAGGGCCGGAGGCTCACTGGTGTGAGCACGGCCGCAAATCCGCCGAGGCCTCGCCCCACACCCAAAGCCTGGGAAACCGGGGTCCGCAAGCGGACGGTTCGCCAGGACCAGAGGCAGCTGAAGCCCCTCCCAGCGGGCCCCCCCCTTTCCCCCACCCCCAACCCCCCACCCCCCCCACCCCCCCCCACCCCCCCCCCCCGCCCCCACCCCCCCCCCCCCCCCCCCCCACCCCCCCCCCCACCCCCCCCACCCCCGCCCCCACCCCCCCCCCCCCCACCCCCCCCCCACCCCCCCCACCCCCCCCCCACCCCCCCCCACCCCCCCCCCACCCCCCCCCCACCCCCCCCCCACCCCCCCCCCACCCCCCCCCCCCCCCCCCCCACCCCCCCCCCACCCCCCCCCCACCCCCCCCCCACCCCCCCCCCCCACCCCCCCACCCCCCCCCCACCTCGCCCCCCGGTTTTCGAGGCTCAACTCCGGGGACGAAGAGTAACCGAAACCCGAAACCTTCAATCTTAGCTCCCCCCCCCCTTTCCCCTCTGCCCCCCTTCCCCCTCCACCCCTACCCCCCCTGAGGGGCCTGGCTCAACCCTACGATCAATCCAAGCCGAACCGTCTCTTGAACCCTAAACCCAAAAAAACCCTAAACCCCAAAGCAAGAACCTTGAGCCCTAAGCCCTCAATCCTAAACTAACCCTCAACCCTAAACCCCAGACCATAAACCATAAACCCGGAACCCTAAACCCGACTTGGGCGCTGCGGAATCACCATGCTCACGCGGATGCGCTGGGCCGGGCCGAGGCGGGTCGCGTAGCGTTAAAATTAGGCCCAAGTTTTCAATGGCAGCGGCACCTGCGGTTGAAAATGCAGAGGTTTGTAGGGTTTAGGGTTTTGGGTTTAGAGGTTTAGGGTTTAAGGGTGTACGGGCTTAGGGTGTTGGGTTTAAGGGTTTACGGGTTTTGGGCTTTGGGTTCAAGGGTTTGGGGGTTCAGGGTCTCGGGGTTTAGGGTTTTGGGGTTAGGGTTTACGGGTAACCCTCAACCCATAGCGGCGGAAGCCACTGAGCTCACAAGTCCCTGGGTCTAGGTTTTGCAGGGCTTTGTAAGGCTTAGTATTGTTTAGGGTTTAGGGGTGACTCCTCTAGGCGGCGCCATTTTCAACACCTGAATTGTCCCTAAACCCCCTGAAGCCGAACCCTCCATCAAGCCCCCTTGCCTAAACCCTGAACCCTGAACCCTGAACCCTAAACCCTAATTAAACCCTAAACCCTAAACTTTAAACCCTAAACCCTAAACTAGGGTGTAGGGGTTTAGGGATTAGGGTTTAGGGCTCTGCATGTTGCCCCACCCTGCCCCCAAACAAAAACTCCAAAAGCCTAACACCTTCGAAGGTTGAACCCATTGGGATTAGGGCTTAAGGCTCTGAATGCTTCCCCCCCCCCCCCTGGCCCCTAAACAACAATCCCAAAGGCCTAAAACCTTCGAAGGTTGAACTCAACACTACAACACCCTCCAAGACCAAATCGTAAACGCTGAACTCAACCCTAACCCAGAAGCCCTCGAAGCAAAAAACCCGAAACCCTAAGCCCTCAACCTTCAAGGCCCTCAATAAACCCTCCACACACCTGGCCTCCATGCTACTGAAGCTGAGGGGCCCTTAGCGCGGGCGCGTGTGCTGGTCTTAGGGCTTAAGGTCCGATCTGCAACGTTAGGCACTCCACATCATGGGATGCTAAACCCTAAACCCTAAACCCTAAACCCTAAACCCTAAACCCTAAACCCTGATGAAACCCTAACTCAACCCTAAACCCTAAACCCTTTTCAGCTCCAAGGCCATGGAATGATCAGTTTAACCCTAAACCCGAAACCCTCAACCGCTTCTCAAGGATACCCCCCAACCCCCCGCCAACTAACTTGGGAGAATTGACTTAAACTGAGGGGGCACGGTTTGGAGAGGGCAGTGGACGGGAGCCTACGATAACAGGCGTTAGGGTTCTTCCCAGCGGGGTTTAGAGCTTAGGGATTCGGGTTTAGCCGAAACAAACCCTTAAGCCTCAAAACAAAAAAGGTAAATGCATCTGGCTCACTTACAAAGAAACTTCGATGGGTCACCATGCTTCTAAAGCATTGAAATGCTCAACTTATTCAAACCTCATTTTGCTTCCAACATTACTCTGAATGAAGGCCGCGCAAGAAGCTCCGCCTCCTGCCGATACCGCCTGTCGATCGACTTCTGTTCATTTCCGGGGTTGTTCGTGTACACATTCGGTGTGGGCAAGCGGTAAGTTTAGGGTAGCGACCACTTCTTGTTTATCTTCCGCTGTAGTGGTCTATCCAACAATCCCAACAGAGCCATTGTTCCAGGTGGCAGTCCGGTCTCCATGTGCCAGCAGCAGCACGGGTTCGGGGTTCAGCGTGCTAGGGTCTTGGGGAGTTAGGGTGTTCGGGTCTTAGGTTTACAGGGTTTTCGGATTATCGGGTTTTAGGGTTTAGGGTTTCAGGGTTTTAGGATGTTAGGGTTTTAAGGTTTAGGGGTTTTAGGGTTAAGGTTCAAGGATGTCCCTACTTTGGAGTAGACACTGGAAAACAAGTATATGAATCTTAGGTATAAGTAGCTATAATAGGAACCCAGAACCCCAATAGTATTAAAGTATAATACGCCCAAACCCTAAACCCTAAACACTAAACCCTAAACCCTAAACCCTGAACCCTAAACCCTAAACCATAAAACATAAAACCTAACCCTAAACCCTAAACCCTAAACCCTAAACCCTAAACCCTAAACCCTAAACCCTAAACCCTAAACCCTAAACCCTAAACCCTAAACCCTAAACCCTAAATCCTAAACCCTAAACCCTAAACCCTAAACCCTAAACCCGAACCCAGGTGTAGGCCGTTGCACCACACCCATCAACCCGGCCGAGGCCTTCCAGGGCGACCAAGGTTATCCGCTCAGGGGACCGCAAACCGGGTCTAGGGTTTAAGGTTTAGGGTTTAGGGTTTAGGGTCATGATCGCAGCTTCCTTGAGGACCAAGCTAACCCTCAATAAAAGGCTTGCCCCAAGTCCATACTATATAGGTTCATGGACCCTTCGGGTTGTAATACCTATACCTTAGGAGGGCTGAGAGTAGTCGGTACCCAGGTTCAAGAAGAACAAGGCCGAAGGTGACCCCACCCCCCTCCGACTCATGGGTTTAGGGTTTAGGGTTTAGGGTTTAGGGTTTGGGGTTTGGGGTTTGGGGTTTAGGGTTTAGGGTTTCTACCCCCCTGTATACTAACCTCTTAGGTTCCCCTTGAATGACCTTTGGCTCACCTATCCTAAAAAACCTTAACTATGGGGGAAAACCTAAGGGGCGGGGGTAGTATAGAGGGGGGGTAGTAGGGGAACCTATGATCTCCCAGACCAAATCAACCCTAACCCCTCAACCCTCGCCGATAAGCCCCATGTTCTGGCCACTGGAGAGCCATACAGCTGCCTACCCTACCCTAAACCCTCCCTAAACCCTAAACCCTAGACCCCAAACCCTAAACCCTAAACCCTAACCCTAAAACCCTAAACCCTAAACCCTTGACCCTAAACCCTAAACCCCAACCCTGAACCCGAAAGCCCTATTAGCAGACACAGGCGTCGACTGCCGAGGCTCCGGCCACTGCCGGGCTTGGTTGCAAGAACGATGCGGTTGCACCTCTTTGCGCCCCCCCATTCCTTAAACAACCACCCAAGCACTATAGACTATACCCTAAAACCCCCAAGCCCCTAAAAGCCCCTAAAACGCTAATGACTAAACCTGACCCCCTACCTGCTAAACCTATTTCGCGGCAATGATTCCGATTCTGTGAATTCGTGCGAATTCTTTCGGCCAGTTGCGTATTATCACGGCCACGCGAAAATGAGTGTTCGGGAACGTTCGGGAGCATTCGGACAGTGCGAGGCGTTCGTGCGGCATTCCCGAGTGCGTTCGGAGGCGTTCGGCTTGGCATCCGCGTTCCTTCGCGATCGGGAGCGACCAAACGTGATCGCATGCGTGAAAATGCATTCGCCCCCAGGAAACCGCAATAATTTTCAAGATCCGTACTCATTAGTACGGACAGGGTTTAGCAGGTATGCCCTCAACCCTAAACCCTAAAACCCCAAAACCCCGAAAACCCCTAAAACCCCCAAACGCTGAAACCTGAGGGGCGCTAGAGGACTGAGCTGGGCATGCAGGCTTCGGGCTTTGGGGTTTAAGGGCTCATGGGGCTTAGGCCCCTAAACCCTAAACCCTAAACCCTAAATCCTAAACCCTAAACCCCCACGGCGCAGAACTTTGAGAGAACTAGAGGGCGTCAGAGGCTCAAGGTTTAGATGAGTTTACTTACAACCCTAAGATTGAGGATTCACACATTTACCTCAACTGGAGACACCTGTAACCCTAAACCCTAAACCACTCGAGTTGCCGACCCTGAGCTGCTCGGAAAACCCCCGTATACTCCCTTTCATCAACAGCTCTCTTGTTTGACATTCTAGTTTTTGTCTGCTGGGATATGTAGGTGGGCTTACATCCCTAAACCCTATGTAAACCCTAAACCGCTTCGGGTTGAGAGTTGATTCGGGCCTGGGAGAAACCCCGCACCTAGAGCTAGGCTTCGGGATGTTGGGTTCGGGTTTAGGGGGTACCTTGCGAACCCAAAAACCTGGTTTCATTGTAGGTTCTTGCTTTAAACCCCTTACTCGAGGTAACCTTCCAAACAAGTAGGCTTTGGGTTTTTAAGGTAGGGCTTAGGGTTTAAGGTTCCCAAGAACACAGGGCATGAGCTTGTCCGAAGAGCCCATCCAAACAATGCAAGGAAAGAGACATCACAAGCTCAGAGTGTTTCGCCGGCTGCGACTTAGAGACGTGCAGGAAATCGTCGAAGTACATAGGCCGGACCTTTTGTCTGTAGACCTTTGGCCACTTGGCCTTGGGGTTGCAGATGACGAAATATGTGTTCAGTTCAAAGGAAGAGTTGTCGAGATGAAGCTGGTTGTACGAGTACTTTGCGACCAATGCAGCGAGAGCCCCTTCAAAGCCCGCCTCCTTCACCAAAAGGCACGCATGCCGGCGATTACATCCACCGTGTCCAAGGTGATTTCTTCTGTCTGGGTGACCGCCGAGTTCCCCTGCGACTCCTTGTAGTCATCGATAGGCCGAACGCGGTCTCCTTGCTTTCGTGTGAGCGACGACTGCTCATGCAAGGTATCGAGGTCGACTGGCCCTTCGATGAACCCCCTAAACCCTAAACCCTAAACCCTAAACCCTAAACCCTAAACCCTAAACCCTAAACCCCCTTTCAAGCTCAGCTTCTGTCACCGCGAAGCCCCTGCTGAAATTGGCACCCCGAACCCTGTGACCGCGGGTCTTCAAGGCTTTCGTGTATAGACCAGGCCCTGAAACCCCTAAACCCTATAAGTCCTATAAACCCTGTAAACCCTATAAACCCTCAACCCCATAAACCCTGAACCCTAAACCCTGAACCCTAAACCCCAAACCCGAACCAACTCCAACCCCTAAATCCTGAACCCCAAACCCCAAATCCTACACACATAACCCAAACCCCAAACCCTGAACCCCAAACCCAAACCCTAAACCCTAGACCCTGAATCCTGGACCCTATATCCTAAACCCTTGCACCCCTTGAAGCCGCCCGCCGCTGCCTTCGGCGCCCTTTCCGAAGTAATGCGAGGACCTCTCTGCTCGGAGGCTTGGGTTTAGGGTTTAGGGTTTAGGGTTTAGGGTTTAGGAGTTAGGGTTTCGGGTTTAGGAGTCAGGGTTTGAGGTTGGAGTTTAGACTTAGGATTTGGAGGGAGTAGACCCTACTTTATACCTGACCTCCAAGTGCACATTAACGCCTTTAAGCCCTAACCCTAAACCCCTAACCCCTAACCCCTAACCCCTAAACCCTAAACCCTAAACCCTAAACCCTAAACCCTAAACCCTAAACCCTAAACCCTAAACCCTAAACCCTAAACCCTAAACCCTAAACCTAAACCCTCTAAGGCCTGTAAAGCCTCTAAACCCTCGAAACGTGTGAAGCCCTCTAAACCCTCTACACCCCCTTAACATCCACCACCACTATAGACAAACTTTTGAAAATCGACAAGAAACTGAGTTCATCGATCGTTGATGGCCGGATATTGTGTTCCGAACACCATGCTTGCATATCCTTGCGCAAACAATCCAGCCTCTGGTCGTAGGTGGCGCCGAATTACCGGCGCTCCGTGATTTCTGGGCAAAGGCTTCCCACCAGATCTCTGCTGTGCCTAGCCACACGCAGTGCAGCATGTCAGCCCAATCCATCTCGGGCACCCACCCGTGCAATCCCCGCATGGGGATGTCCTAACTTACGGACGTTTGCCTGGCAGCTTGGATATCAGCCTGGCCCCCTTAACCCCTCCCTAAACCCTAAACCCCAAACCCTAAACCCTAAACCCTAAACACTAAACCCTAAACCCTAACATTGAAGTTTTCCTCGGTGTCGAACCAAGCATCCTTTCCTGCGAGGCAGCGAGGACAAATGCCGTCCTGGCTTATGTACTTTCCGCAACAGGGGGTTAATCCCCCAAACCCTCTCAAACCCCTAAACCCCCAAACCCTCTAACACTCAACCTTACAAACCCTCTAAAACCTCTAAACCCTGAACCCCCTCAACCCTATAAATTCCCTGAACCCTACAAACCACCTAAAACCCCCTAAACCCCCCTAAACCCCCTAAACCCTCTAAACCCTCTAAACCCTCGAAACCCTCTAAACCCTCTAAACCCTCTAAACCCTCCGAACCCGCCAAACCCTCTAAACCGCCTAAAGCCCCTACAAACCCTCTAAGCCCCCTAGACCCCCTAAACCCTCAAAATCCCCCTAAACCCCCTGAACGCTATAAACCCCCTAAACCGCCTAAACCCCCTGAGCCCCCCAAACCCTCTAAACCCTCTAAACCCTTGAGACCCTCTAAACCCTCTAAACCCTCTAAAACCCCCAAACCCGGAGAGAAACTCTCCTGGCGCCTCGTCGTTCTCTGGTACTGCGGAGGCGATGCTGAGAGCGCACCTGCGCGTGCAGGGCTGAGGCTCGGTGCTGGGCTGATTTATGCGGCATAGCGTCTGGGTAGCTTAGGAGTTTGGGGGGTTCAGGGTTTGGGGTTTAGGGCTAGTAGGGTTTCGTGTTAAGGGTTAGGAATGGTTAGGATTTAGGGCTCAGGGTTTGGGGTCGAGGTTGCTCAGGGTTTAGGCTTGCCGGTCTTTGATGGGCAGTAGCCTGGTAGTCCAGTAAAAAGGGCACACTTCTTGGGTTGGTGACTATCTAAGGGAACCTTGAAGCCCCCCAAAAGGCAAAAGGGTATATACCACTGGGCGACTTGCCAGGCAACGGAATCAAGGTCGAAACGCATTCTGCCACACAGGGTTTAGGGTTTAGGGTTTAGGGTTCGAAGCTTAACTGCATGCACGCACTACGCCCTGAGCCTACAGAAGCTTAACTGAGTACAGGCACTACGCCCTGCCCTGACTCTGTAAGCCCAAAATGCCCCACAAAAGCCATAGAACCCCCTCTCCCCCATAAACTGAGACACAAAAACCGTAAGCCCCAAGCCCTACACGCCCTATACGAAGTGAGTTTTGTATTCCGAGTTTTTTCCCCCCAAGGACACCCCACGTAGACTCAGCACTATGTAGAAAGTACCCTTGGTACACTCACTAGCAGCAGCGATGTAAAACCTGCCTCATGCGTCGATACGCTGTGTATGTAAGTTCTTCCTTGTGGACCAAACGAACCTAAAAAGGGTTTCGGGTTCATATACCGTACTAATGGTACAGGGAATATGACCCCTAAACCCTAAAGCCTAAACCTCATAAACCCTAAACCCTAAACCCTTATAGTTTGGGAAATCCACCAGTTGTTATCCGTTAAGCCATGAGCAGGGGCGCGCCTAACCTTTTTACTCAGAGGGCTTGAGCGACACAAGTAAGTGCAACATACATGGAAGCAAAAGTGGAGGGAATGCACAGATATAAAATACACCCCCCTCGTTGAAGCGTGAGAATGCTGAAACGCAGTCAACGAATCCACGGCAAGCACTACGTGCTGCATTTTGCTCTTCTACTGTATGTTCAAAGTGCGCTCACCCGAGTTTTAATTCAGGTTCAACGCCACAGATCACCGCACACCAGCTTAAGAAATTTGAAACGCTGACGGGGATACAAAGGTGGCTCGTGCAATACAGTGGTTCGCTCAGCATCGACCTCAAAAGGAAAGGAAAACAGAGCGTTGTGGTCAAGATGCTAAGCTACTTTATCAGAAAAGGCGGAACTCAGGACTCACCAGCTGCTATCTCGATGGTCGTAGCGCCAAGGTCCACGGGAGTGCTCCATATTGCGACTCCCCGAGCTCCACCAGGATCCTTGATCCTGCCACTGGCGGTCACGCCAGGAACTTGAGGAATGCCAGTCGTCCTGCGACCAAGAGTTGTCGCTCCACGACCAGCCACGATTCGTGTCACGATCGGCCTCCCCATAACGGGGGGCATTTTGCGATGCCTTTCTTGCATCCGCCCGCGCCTGAGCGGCCCGGGACGCTTCTGCCGATTCCTTCATCTTTCGGCACGTCTCCTTTGCCCCACCATAATTCTCAGAGAGGATCTCGGCCAAAAAGACTGCCAGATGCTCTTCCTCATCGAAGTCCGGGATGCCAATGATGCCCTCCGTGAAGGTGAGGATGTGGGAAACCGCACGGGTGACGCGGATGATCCGGGCGAACTCCTTCACGCCCATGAAGTTGCCGAGCCAAGCGTAGCCCATAGGTTCGAGGTTGGGGTCGTCGATGAGGCCGGCCAGGACGAGATCGTCGGCATTCTTGTCGAAGAACGCCATGCGAGCCAGGCCCTCATGATTGACCTTTTTATTCTCCCAGGCCTTGTTGGAGCCGTAGCCCAACTCACGTTGTTCGCGGGAACGACCTTGATTGGGAAGATAAGCGCATGCCACGCAGTCCTGAATAGTGAGCCGCCTTCTCGTCCAGCCGCCCTTGATAGCGTGGATCGCGTAGGTGTCGTCCTGGTCGAACTTGTCCACCATCGACGTGTAGCCGTGCTTCATGATGCCTTTGAGATTTTGGCGTGCCAACATGATAGCTCGGCCATCTACGCTCTGCTGTCCCCTCAAATCATGCGTTCCAGCGGCCTGGCGAATCTTCGCGGCATCCATCTCCCAAAGGCCCTTTCCAAACTGCTCCGCCAGGGCGTCCAAGACATGGGAGCGCTCACGCGCCATCCACATTCTGAAGGCACTCTGGGTGGCCCCACGGGTGACGTAGTAGCCGCAGTGGAAACACTTGTGCTGACCTTCGAGACGAAGCTTGCCACAATTGACGCACTGAATCTGCGTGATTCCCCTTTTCCATCCAGGACGCGGCGCTTGTGTTGCCGGTGCCGTAGAGCGGGTAGCCACTCCTTCATCAGGAACCACTTGCAACTGACCTTCAGTCAAACGGTTCCTTCCTGAAGGCGACACCTCGATGACATCGGCGTCGGTGTTGAAGCGAACGTGTAGAGGTGGAAGTTCAGGAACGATGCTCTCGACCTCCTCAAGAATGGGAACGTCGAACTCCTCCTTGACCAATGGGGCTTCTTCATGCTCGACATTCAATGACCATGCTTCCGGAAGATTCGGCCTCCTCTACATGAGGGGCATTCTCTTCCTCCTCCTGTTCCTCAGGTCCATCCGCGCTAGACCACAAGATCTCATCGGTCTTTGTGTCGCGGATGTAGAGAATCGTCGATCCAGAGATCGCTTCTCTACAAAGGACGCCCTCGGACCTTGAGTAGAACAGTCCAGAGCCTTGCCTGACCCATGGTGTTGACGACCACCTCCACGGGGCGATCGCTTCTCACGCCAGGGACATTTTCTCCCGGCCCTACCTCCCGGTCGGCAAAATACACAAAGGCATTCGCGGTGTGGTGCCCGGGGATAAAGCAGGAGTCCAAGATGGCAAAGGCTCGGTCCTTGTAGGTGCGGTGGTAGAGCCTGCGTGGAATCTTCTCCAGGGGCAAAACCGGCCGACCTTCCCAGGTGGCAGAATGCTCATCCATCTCTGCTTCTGGGATCATGCTGAACCAGGCCTCCGCAAGGATCGAGTCGGGCACCCCTTTCATAGCATCTTTGGAGATGCCTTGGTTCGCCCTAATAAGGGTAGGGTAGCCTCCTAGGCCGTAGTACTCGGCGAGGGGGTGGTTGCGGTCAATTCGCAGCTGGAACCTGCTGCGGTTGTCGTTCTTGACGACAGTGAGGAGCATCCCGAGGCCATAATCCCTGTTCGTCTTCTTGTTCCAGGCCTCGAGGATCTTCCTTGTAGAGCACCACAATCCATCGCCCTGCAGACCTGGGACGACCTTGCCGCGGACAACACCGGACAAGGCAGTCTTGTGGTGCTGGGGAATGTGGATATACTTGAAGTTCGGCATCTCGTCCTGAAGGATGTCAATCCACTCGGCCTCACCTTCCGGTGGGCATAAATGGATTGTGTCCCAGTCGAGGCCCAGCATGTCGACGAGGCACCAATCGTTATCGGTTGCGTAGTAGCCGGACTTGATGGGCTCGTCGTAGGCAGCCTCGTGTGGGCCCTTCTTTGCCCGCTTGGGGGCACTGGACTCAGGGTCGGTCCGCTGACGACTGTAGACCTCCCCCCTGGCCAAAAGCTTCTCCTTAGTCTCCCGCGCCGTTGACGACGATGACGGAACAACGACGGCCTCCCCTGGACGGGGGGCATTTTCCTCGCTCTTCTTGATCATCTCGTCGTAGTCCTCGCGGGTAACATATTCCCCATCTCCCAGGTGAACGTGGTCCTTGAAGTCCCGGTGGACAAAGTGGTTCGGCGCGGTGTCGGGGAACTGCTCCTGGGGTCCTTGGAAGTAGATGTCGTCCCACGGGTCAGCCTCGACAAGCGGCTGATGTGTGGGCTCTACTCTTCCTCTACGGAAGTGGTTCAGGAGCTTCTCCTCCACCTGCACGTCCACAGCGAACTTGACGTTAGGCTTTGAGACGTGGCCGTAGTTCTGCAGGACCAGGTCGATGTCGGCTTCCTTGAAAGAAGGAGCATTGGTGACGAAGGACCATAATCCTGGCGGTAAAACCCAACCACCTCAACAGCTGCAAACGATAGGCGCTGTCCTCCTGGAAGTGAAAGTGGTCGAATTTGCGGATCTGGCTCGCAGGCGTATTGAAATGCTTGACGGCCAGCCCAAGTTGGGCGGCGTAGTCGAGCAAATCCGCCATGATGGTACCCCAATCGCGCGGGAGGTAGTAGTTGGCAGCGTCGGTCGCAGACGTGAGCAGCACAGTACCCACTGACGCCCGTGACTGTAGATCCGCCAACTTGCCTATCTCTCGGAGAACCTTTGGTCCAATGAACTCCCAGCTCCCCTTTGCCATGCGCGGGTAACCACGAAGCCACTCCGTCTTGCTCTTGAAGCCTGGGTCCAAAAACAGACCTCTGTCGCCGACGAACTCGTTCCCGTTCCAGATCATCATGAGATCAATGCTCACCTGACCACTGGCGCCAGTTTCACGCTCCAGTTGGGTGATTTTTCCCACGGCGAGCTCTACGAGCCGCGTGAGATTCGCACCCCATGTAGGAATGTACTCAACGCCAAGATGATGTGGGAACGCATTGCCGCGGTTGGCCTTGATGTCTGCCAGCAGATCTGTCTTCCAATTTCCTTCAGTGAGGAACGTAGTTGTAGAGTCTGCGACGATGACAAGGTAGCGCAAACGGCCTCGAGTAGACTCGGGCTGGAGCATGGCCAAGCCTTGATCGGTGAGCCTTCCAATTTTGGCCACCAAACCAGCCTCCCTGACGTCACTGAGGGCATATTCGCATGCCAGTGGCCGCGGCAAGTACTTGTAGAAGTTGTTCACGCTGGCTTCATCCTCCTGGAAAGGCGCCATGGTGCGGTATTCGGAAGACAATGAAGTCTCCCACAACCGCCGATCCCACCACTGGCGCAGGACCTCCGTCGGTGCAACGATTCCAGCGTTGGTGTCTGCCATCCTGGCCTCTAGACTCGCCATGAACATGACTGCGATCACACTTGTGCGCTGCCAGCCGCTGCAATGGAATGGACGACGCAATGGTCCAAGCTTTCCTTAGTGGTAATCCTTGGTGATTCGTAATCCCCAACATGCAACCATCGCAACGGTAGAACTCAAGTCCAAGGTCATTAACCATATGCTGAACATGGTCCCACTTCCAATAGTCGCAATCCTTAGGGAGTTCGAAGGCAACCTGTGGTTTGTACTCTTTGAGCTTCCTAATGAATTTTCGGAACTGCTTGAGGAGTTTGCAAAACAGTTCCTGATGCTGTTCCCACTTTGGGCTGTCAGGCGTCATGCGATTCCACGGACAACCACCAGTACACGGAAGCGACGCATAAACTAAAATTGGCTTAGATGCTCCCCCCTCGTCGCAGAGGGTACTAATTTTCTGAACAACCGAAGTCAATGTAGAGTCTTTCAAGACGTCATCCTCACTGGTGACTCGCAACACATAACATCCTTGACGTGCGCTACGATCCTGCCCTAGTTTGCTGTTGGGGGAGCAACAAAACTCGACTATGATTCGTGTGAACCCCAACGGCCTCGAGTATTCTCGGGCAGAAGCAGCGCTGGCCGCACGTGGGGGCAGCCTGAATCCAAGCGACTTCAAAGAATTGAGCTCTTGATCTTGCAGTGCGTCTTGTGATCGGGAGGTGTACGCAACAATGGAGAAACGTGTTCCCGTGAAAGGTAACACACAGTGTAAATTTCGCGGATCAAAGATGACGGCCTTGTTCAGGGTGGACACAGCACGACCCTTAAGGCGCTTACCATTGGGGCCGACCCTAACAATAGCATCTTCGGATGAAACAAGGGGGTCCGCAAACCACAGTTCACCATCTTTGAAATCCCCGACACTGAGGGCAAAGCTCATGCTATCCTTAGCATTCCCATGGTCCTTGTGCACAGAGGCACCAGTACAGCTATTAAGCAACACCGAGTTCCATGTGAAGTCCTTAGGAGCATGGGCTTGCACAACTCCATTTAGGAAGCGGGCAATCTGAGGCCACCGACGTGTTGCCTTAGTCACCCCTTGCATTCCTCCGTAAGACCACTGCCCAAAGATATGGTAGTAGCTGCGATTGTCAAGCTTAATCATCTTTCGCTTGGTTTTGTTGGGGTACATGATCTGAGCTACACGCAACAAAGCCTTAGTACTGAAGTCACGGTCCTTGGTAAGCTCAGCTGCGACTGTGCAAGGATCGCCCGACGGCTTCACCACAGGGTGAGCATGAACGACAGGCTTGTTGATGAGATGAGCATCGGACTCGTGTGCCTTAGACTGCCGTCCCCCCTGAAGAGGAGCATCGACGTGCGCGATGAGCCTTAGAGCATGTTCCCATTTACCTCGGTCAGCGAAAGGTTTGGTAAAGATATCAGCTACTTGCTCTTTGGTGTCAACATTAATCATTTCGAAGAAGTTACGCTCGAACTGTTGTTTGATCCAAGCAAACGAAATGCGTTGAGTCCGATCGGTGTGACGTAGTTTTTCGCTGTCACCTTTGAGGAGAATGGTGATGGTAGCTTGGTTGTCCTCAAGGAGTTGAACAGCAAACTTGGGACTAAGGTGGACCTTGAGGCCGTTTAAATCGGAAACGCTTCGTCCATCCGCCCTACACTCACCATAACGGATCTCATCAAGTTCAGGATCAATTCGTGCAATGATGTCGTTTTCCCTTTGATTAGGTTTGGTTTTCGGCCTAGCTTGGTAGCTGGCGGTCCTACTCGCAACCTCACGCCACAGGAAAATCCAAAGACTGAGGCTGGGCAGACCCTGGGCACGAATACCTTGGTTGGCAGCCACAACCTCACTCTCCGTATTTGAAGTGGTGATGCTGGTCTGTTTCTTGGAAAAAGCATTTAGGGGAAAGTAAGTATTGGGGCCTACCAAGTAAAGGGCACAGCCTGAAGTGGATTTACTGTCGTGGCTACCAGCGTGGTCAGCATCGCAGAACATCCACAACTTACAATCCTGAATGCGATCCCCTATGAATCCCCTCATCCGAACTTCAAGAGAAGAGTTTATGTAACTGATCAACCTGTGCAAAGCAACGTCACAGTCGCGAGACCACTTGGTGACTCTGGATGCCAGCGCCTGAGTGGCGCGTAACAAGTCCCACCTGGCCATTCTCGCAGCGAACAAAACCTTCATGAGTACACGGCTAGCAATAGGTTGCAGCTTACCACTAGGTTCATTGCTCTCCAAAACTTTTGCTACTCGATTCTCATGAAAAGGAGTCGCTACGTGCTTCAGGGACTTCTTGTCAACCTTGGCCAACTCACAGTACCTATCTACACAGGACACCAAGAAATCTCGCATGTCGTAGTACACAACGTTCACGGGCACAGTCATGGAAGGGGTTTTTCCCTGGTTGATAGATTCAGTGCTCTTGAACTTACTCTGTCGAGCTTCTCTTTTAGCTTCGGCTTTGGACCGCTTGGTGTTATGCCTAGCTGCGAGAGCATGAGAAAAGTCCTCGTCACTGACCTCAGTGATAGGGAAATATGTTTTCCCAGTCCACCAACCTGATTGGTCCGCGGGGCCCCCCTGATTCAAGTCATCATGGATAGGGTCCCTACCATCATCAAACACCGTGATTCGTTGACGGCTTATGTGGGGAAACTTCGACACGTCGTCCTGCGTAGGCACATAAAGTTTCCTACGAGGATAGATGTGATGCCTAACGACTGCAGCTAACTCAGCGTCGACCTCCCAGAAGTCCTCTTTGCGGTTCGGCCGGACTTGGTAGTCGGCAGCTGGGCTAGCGTGCTTCTTGTCGAAGACGTAAGCAAATGGGTGGTCCTCCCGTGAAAGCTGGACCTGATTTTGCTCAACGTGATGACACCCGAAGTACCGTCCCAAGACCTCGGCTGGTTCCATGTCAATCACCTTAGCGATCAACTCCCAACCCTTGTTGATTTTGTCTTGGGGGCCGGCCATCTTGAAGTCATCAACGTACACAACAAGCAACAAATCTAGTTCAGCATGGTAGAATACAGAATGCCAAATGTCGGGTAGAACTGCAGTAAAACCAACACTCTCTAACTGTTCGGTACAGTACCTTTCCCAGATACCACCTGAGTCAGGGTGGCCGTACAAAGCGAGCCTGAGTGGGCAAACAGGATGTTCATACCCAGACCATTCTTTAGGCCATCTGTTTCGAGGGAGACGGACCCACGTTTCGATGCCTTTAAAAAGGGCTTGTGTGTATGCAGCGATGCCATCAGCCTGCTGTTTCACGTACCCGGGTTGGCTACCAAACACATCGATGATTTTCCCGGCCTCCATACTAGCGGGGCTTGATCCTAGTTCGGCGAAAATGGCGTGATCGTGGTTTTCGTCCTGGACGTTGTTGCCCTGGAAAACACTACGACCCTTCCATTTCTTCTGGGGGTGCCCGTCCGGGAGTTCATCCCCCTTGACCGAACAAATCTCAAAGATTTTCCCGAAATGGGCCTTGACATTCTTGTGTTTGGCTTCCGCGGCAACATCCCGGTACTCTCGAACCTTCTTTTCGAGCCAGCAAGACTTATCGGCAAGTTTCTTCCATTCTCGGTCCATGGCTTCTTTCGCAGCGGGAGTACTTTCGATTTCTTTAGGCCCGACAACCCTGGCAACAACAGCAAACATCTCACTCGCAACCTGACCAAGCTTGGCCCAATATAAGGACGCCATGCGATCTCTATGGGGCTCGGGGTCAGGCTCGGCGATGACAGGCATGGCCGGGGAGTCTCTGAGGGCCTTGCGAGCATCTTCCTCGGCTTCACGAGCCTTCTTGCGTTCGAATCTTTCAATGTCAGCCTCCCGTTGTGCCTTGGAATACATGTGCCAAAATTCCGAAGGGGTATCAGGTGGCCTTTTGGAACCTTTCTTATCCCTAACCAACCTCACCCCGTCCCAGTTATACCCTTTGGGGACTTTCTTCCCGTCAGGCATGGTTTTGGGGTCATGTCTTGGTAGAGTAGATGAGGCCTTAGGCACGGATGTTGCTTCCTTAGAAGATCCAGGAGCATTCCTCCCCAGCCAGTCCTCCGCAGCTCCGACGTCTTCGGGAACATAGTCCTCGTTTTCCTTAGCCACTTGGTCCAAGTACTCGGACAAACGATCCTTCAAATCGGAGCCGTCCAAATCAGGCACACCGGGCGGAGGCAAAGGCTCGCCCGGCGAATCCCCAGGCGGGGCGCGTGGTCCGGCACCATCTGTGCCTCCCCATGAGCAATCCTGATCTGAGAGGGTCGGCTTACGGAGGCTCTCCTGCAGCGCAAGCTGTTCAGATCTCATTGGGAATGTGAAATCCCCAGGCAACAACTCCATTCGCTTCGACCTCAGAATAGGAAAGTTTCCTATCTCGAACGCAAAGTCACAACCCTTGACGGTGGTGACGAGGTATTCCTCCTTCCAAACGAAGCCAGGCTGAACGTGGTAACCAAGAAATATTCCCTCAACACCAGTCGGCGCAAACTTAGAGCTCGCAGGAATGTTCTGCTTGGGGTTGTTCCAGTACAACACACGTGCACCAAAAGGAATCATGGTCCCTGAAAACGGTTCCCCATACCTGGCCTCCCAGGGAACAATCCCGTTGTCAAGCCTCTTAGTTGCATTAAGTGCCATCGCGTGGTGTTGGGCGGCCAACGGCCAAAGCTTGTCGGGGAGACCCGCCTGAACAAGGTTGGAGCGGGTACCCTCCAAAATCGTCCGAATTTCTCTTTCGATTACCGACTTGTTGGTGTCCACATATTCGCGGGATGTAACATGTCGGACACCTAGGCTTTTGATAGCGGCATGAAGTTCAGGTGCGTTGTCTGAGTAGAAAACGCCAACTGCATCTTCTTGACCTAGGAAGTGAAGAAGGTCTTCAAAACACTGATCGCTTGACTTAGTCGGAGAGGGGTAGACGTAACGAAATTTGGTGAACACGTCCTTAACAACAAGTGCGACCCTTTCGTCCTGGAACCCATGATCACGAAGGTCACGAGTGATGATATGGTCAACAGTGATGTGATCCCCAAAGGCCTTTGACACAATGGTACTTGAGCCCCCCTTTTTGCGGGCTTGGGGAGCCAACATCTTTGCGCGCTGACATACCTCGCAGAACGGATTCTTGGGACTGTGCGAGAACAAGTGCTCAACAGATTTGGCTTCAGCTTTCAGATCGGCCTCTGCAAGACTGCGGGCGTTTCCTTCGTTGTCACTGTCAGGTTCAACATCGGGGTCTTCGAAGATAGTGAGGCTCAGGATTGGATTACCCTCCAGTCGGGCAACTTTGTTGTCAAGCTCCCTGACGTTCACTTTATCCTCAACCTTGACCCAAGAACCTTCCCTGAACAACCAAGTAGATCTGACTTCGCATCTTGGAAACCTTGGTGTAGCAGTACGAAACGTCTTTGGTTTGTGTCCGACAATCAAGTACTTAGCATTTGGGTGCGAAACCCAACCTGGTCTTTTGAGCTTCTCTTTGGGGATATCTATCGGCGGCACCTCATTGATGGCTGCGGAGATCTCAGGATCGGGGTGCTCGACCACTGGATCTCGTTCCTCTGCTGCTCCTGCGAAAGCCTCGGCCGGCCCTATTGGGCGGCAGTTTTCTGAAAACCCTCGGACAAAATTGGTCGTCCGAGAGAACCTGAGGCTTCCTCCTTAGTGCTTGGAGCGGCCATTGCTCCTCCCCCTAGCACTGGGACCATACCTCTCATTCTACACCTTAGTCTTTGACCATTGGGCGCAACAAAGTAAGGCGGCCTTTTGGGGTACCAGTGGAACTCATAACCGTCCTCCATGCACCTTCTGCCTACGGAGCAAACAGGAGGGGTGCTGTTGAGAACATAGAACTCTAGCTCTTTGCCAAACTCCGGGAAGTCGATCCTAACCGACCTGTCACCTTTGACGTTACCATTAGCAGTGATGAGATTCACTTGTCGTGTTGCATTGCCTACTGGCTCTTCGCCGAAGTACATAGCACGATCAGCTTCGCTGATAAGGTCCTCCTCACTTCCTGTGTCAGCAAGGAATTCTAAGGGTGTGGCGATCCCTGGACAAGCGATCTCTGAGCTCTCAACGACGTGCTTGCACATCCCACACATGAGAGAATCAGGCTCATCACACTCTAAGTGGCAATCGGTCTTCTCTCCCCCCTCATGCCGGGCAAGAAGCATCTTGAGTTCCCTTGCGTTCCTAATTGCAACCTGAAGGTCATTAGCGTCAGGCTTAGGGCAGTTTTCCGCATCAGCATAGCAAGTATTGTACCTGCGAACTTTGTAGGAATGTTTGTACCCCTTTCCCTCAAAAGGGATTTCCCTGACTTTGGGCTTGTCGCAAAACCTGACCTTCTTGTTTTGTTCTTTGATCTTGAAAACAGTCTTGCCGGTCCACGGCATCTTATCGCCGGTTCCCCCTCTTCCCTCTTTCCAGTCCCAGTTCTCCTTTGCAGTGTATGGAGAAATGGGAAGCGTCTTGATCACTTTAGCCTTACCCTTCAACTTTTCAAGAGCAACAGGACATGACACTTCGGGCTTGTACATAGTACTTCTGTACTTCAGATGGTGCCTAACAGCTTCACCCCTTTTGAAGTCTACTTCCCAGTAGTCTTCGTCCCCATCTTGTGGTTCACTCTCATCAGGACCAGCTGAGGCTGCAGCCGCAAGCGAGATGCAGCATGCGGCCTTCCTATCCTTTTCCTTAGAGCGTCCACGGCTTGGTTTCCTGCGCGTTGGCGCGGGTGACGGGGACCTTGGTTTGTCTGGGCCCTTAGGGGCCGGGGCTGCGTTTTCACCACCTGGGGGAGCAGGGCTCGGTTCCCTATGCAAGAAACGACACTTATCTCCCCTAGTGCACTTTCCCTTCTTCCAAAACGTGCAGACCTGTTTCTTCTTCGGGGCAGTGCGAACAGGGGATTGTGAACGTGGTTTGTGCGAAAACTTGCACTTGTCACCCCTGGTGCACTTACCCTTTTGAAAGTCGTAGCAAACTGGCTTTGGGCTTTGCGATCGACTAGGTGATCTAGATCTGGATGGGGTCCTAGAGCGAGACCTTGACTTTGAATTGGACTGGCTACCGGCAGAGCGATCCCTTCCGCGGCCGCTCCTTGACGGAGGGCGTGTCGGCCTTCCGCCTTCAACAACAGGAGCTCCAAACTTGTCCCCATGTGACTTGGCGATTCTATCCCTGTTCTTGCGCATCCTTTCACGGGTCAACAAATCCCGGATTGACTTCAACAAGAACGCATAGGAGTGTGAGGCAGAACCCTCTTTCGCCCTGTCGTAGATTTCCAAATCATACTTCATTCTTGAGGACTTTCGGATTTGCCGAAGAAGGATGTCACGCAGAACCATTTCTTCTGGGACATGACTCATGCCAGCAATGACTGATTCCCAATTGTGCAGAAATGTGGTTAGATCGTCACTATGCAGTGTAACCTTCAAAAGGTCTTCTACCGAATAGAGCGATCCTACCTCTTCATTTGTTTTGAAGTACTGATCAAACATGAGCAAGACCTGGCGTCCTCGCACGGCACGTCCTTGAACCGCCTCGGTTTCCTTGAAAGTGAGTACCTGTCGAGATAACTCACCTTTGGCGACCTTAGTGAGCGCGGCTAGGATTTTGGTATCCAGCGTGAGAAACTTACCGGGCTCACGAAGCTTGTCATGATCAGCATTCTTAGAATACACCTCTAGAATCCAAGAGAAGGCTTCATCTGGTCTATCTGAAGCTGCCCTAACTGCTTCCCGTGTTGCGGTTTTCCATGCACGGTAGGTTTCGGGGTTAGGGAAATCCGGCAGGCGGATGGTTTCAGCTTCTTTAACCTTTGGTTTGTCATCTTCACCGCTTTTGTCTCCTTTAAGAAGCTTGGCGGCTTCAAGCAGCGCTTGCTGCGTCTGTGCGATTAAATCGGCTCCTGTGGCTGCCGGACCTCCCGGCGTGCCTGTTGGGGCCGCAAGACCAGGGGCTCCGGCGTTCAACCCACCACTAGAGAATCCTAGATTTGGGACGTTAGCTGATGCTGTTGGGGTCCCTGGGGCAGAAACCGGACCCTGTGGTCCTGTTGGAGTGGCAGTAGTTGCCACACCGCCAAAACTGAAGTTTGGAAACAATGCCCTGATGTTCATCGGAATCACACTCGGATCTGAAAACTGAGGGGCACACGGAGCACTAAGCCCGGCGCTTGGCGCTGGAGCAACTGGGGCAGTGGCGCTGGGAAACTGAGCTTGCTGCGAGGGATTGATACCTAAATTCCTGTCCTGTTCGAGCTGGAGCGCACGCTCCATTGATGACAATTCATCTTGGAGGGTCATGTTTTGAATCCTCATTTGCTCTTCAGTTTCCAGGGCTATACTGCGGTACCTTTTCATTGCCTCATCATGCTCTCTCCCAAACCATTCCCCAATCTCGTTAATGCTTTCCCTCTTGTTCTGTTCAGCCTCTTCAACCAGAGTTGTCCTGAGACGTGTGATTTGCGAACCAACATCGGAAAAATGTTCTGACTGAAAATTGATTATCTGGCTTTGTTGCTGGAGTTCTGAAAAGAGACCTTGGGTCCTCGCGACAAAGCTATACCTTTGGCTAGCAATTTCAGACTCAAGTCTAGCAACGACTTCCTCGTGCTGCCTGTTAGCCCTTTCTTCAACATCTGCGATTTGTTGATCATGGGCTTCTTCAGCAGCTAGGCGGAACCTCTGGTGCCTGGACTCTGCTTCGTTCTCTAACTCAGTGAGGAGAAGTCTTGTTTGTTCAGGCGTTTCACCTATCGTGATGTTCTGCTGAAACTGTTGTCGGTACATGTGGATCTGCGGAGCTCCTAGTCCTACGAAAGGAGAAGGTGCGTTTGGCGCAAACACATTAGCTGCTGCTGCATTCTCTTCCAGCACTAGGCCACGGCCATCCGTAGACGGTGGCATAGCCAAAGTGCCTGAGAGGTCCATCTCCGCGGATTCTGCGTCTGTAAATCCGTCTGTACCGAGATCAGTTGCTACCTCGGTGGGGACCAGCTCGGGGCTGTCACCCATGCACTGAGTCGAAACTCCAGGTCAGTGGTGCCGCAAGCTCCGGGGAGCCTACGGCTGATAACCTATAGTTTGGGAAATCCACCAGTTGTTATCCGTTAAGCCATGAGCAGGGGCGCGCCTAACCTTTTTACTCAGAGGGCTTGAGCGACACAAGTAAGTGCAACATACATGGAAGCAAAAGTGGAGGGAATGCACAGATATAAAATACAACCCTAAACCCCGAATTTCAGTAGCATAGGGAATATGACAGTCGGTCCCCAGGGTTGGCTTCGTGGTCATATAACCCCTATGCATACTTTATATAGTCCCTATATACCTAAGTAGCCCGTAAATAACCTAAACCCTACACCCTAAACCCCAACCCTAAACCCTAAACCCTTAACCCCAAACCTAAACCCTAATCCCTCAATAACCCCCCCAATAACCCCTAAGGTCCCTTATAAGGGGTCCCGAGTCCCAAAATGGCCTGTTGCGCTTGTCGCGCTTCTCGACATCGGCGTTTGCCTGCGCAGGGCTCCCCGCAGTGTGGGGCTTAGGGTTTAGGGTTTCGGGGTCTAGGGTCTAGGGTTTAGGGTTTAGGGTTTGGGGTTTGGTGTTTAGGGCTTAGGTTTCAAGAATGACGGTTTAGGGTTTTGGGTTTATGGGGCTAGGGTATAGGGCTCATGGGTTGGTAGTTTTTTTTGGGGGGGTTTAGGGTTTTTGGGGTTTATACGAGGTTTATAGGGTTTGGGGGTTTGTGTCTATTTTTATCTTCTTCTTTTGTCCCTGCTCCCATTGCCATTTCTCTTGCTGGCGCCCTTGCCTTGACTGTTACGATTTGCGGCTTGCGATGTCTCTTTTGGCACATGCATCCCCTTGAGGACCTGGGCTTATGAGTCTAGAGGTTGGGGACTCATGCTGGCTGAGTCTTCTTTGCGGGGCAGAAGATTCAGCTTGGCAAGGTAAAAAAAAAAAAAAACCTGAGCCCTAAAACCGAAAGCTATACCCGAAGCCCCCAAGCCATGAAGGCATATAGGGTTCAGGATCGCGCTTCGGGTTTGGGGTTTTAGGGTTTAGGGTTTAGGGTTTCGGGTTTAGGGTTTCGGGTTTAGGGGTTTAGGGTTAGAAGTCCCTGCCCACCTCGAGCAGCAAGCGGCACACTTCAACTTGGCCCTGAGCGACCGCCGCAAACCTTGTCCACACCCCAGGCCCTAAACCCTAAACCCTAAACCCTAAACCCTAAACGCTAAACCCTAAACCCTAAACCTAAACCCTAAACCCTAAACCCTAAACCCTAAACCCTAAACCCTAAACCCTAAACCCTAAAACCCAAAACCCTAAACCCTAAGCCCCAGCTTTAGGGCATGATTCGGGTTGGTTGGAAACTCTTAGAGTCTGAGGGCACTTCAGGTTGTCCTGCACGGTGAAAACATGAATTTGCAGAATGCATATGCCTAGGAGCCTCTAAGCCCTAAACCCTAAACCCTAAACCTCAACACCATGAAGCCCTGAACCCTAGGTTTCCTACACTCCATGACGATGATAAGACCACCGTGGCGAAGCTGGGCTCGACAGGGTGCAGGCTTTGGAAGTTAGAGTTTGGGGGTTGGGGTTTAGGATGCGAGGTTTAGGGCTTCGGGCTTAGGTTTTAGGGTTTAGGGTTTAGGCTTTAGGGCTTAGCGTTTAGGGTTTGGGGTTTGGGGCTTGGGGCTTAAACATAAAAGACAAGCTCATGGAGCTGAGGGACAGTGGCGTCTGCCCGTTCACATCCTCAGCATCGACCTGGCCCCGATGCGCTGGACCCTGTCCCTTATAGGGTTTAGGCTGTTTAGGGTTTATAGGGTTTATAGGGTTTATAGGGGTTATAGGGTTTATAGGGTTTATGGGGTTTATAGGGTTTAGGGTTTAGGGTTAGGGTTTAGTTCCCAACAGCCGAAGGGTTGGGTGTCTATCTCCAGAGGCGGGGGGCATCAGAACGGAACGGAACGGAACTTGATCATCTTTGTCTTGCTGGCTGTTGGGCTGACAGCTGGGCTAATGTTTATAAGGATTGGGCTGTTTAGGGTTTAGTGTTTTAAGGTTTAGGCTGTTTAGGCTTTAGAGTTTAGGCTGTTCAGGGTTTAGGGCTGTTCAGGGTGCAAAGTTAAGGGGTGGTGTTTTCAGGCAGTGTGGTACGGTCGAGATTATGGGCTGTGTTTTTGGCTTGCTGCCTCGCCAACTTTACGCATGACTAACCCGTTACAATTCCAGGACGGCACGTGACGTGATCCTGCCGAATGATTCGGAGAACTGACAGCAAAATTCCAGGTGGACTTCAGAATCCTAAACCTTCGACACACAACCCTCATTCAACTCCAAACCCAAGAGACCCTTCACCACCGATTCTGGCACACAACACGAACACCCCAAGACCCGACAAAACAAAAAACAAAATCGCTCCTATGAAGCCTTAACCTGGGTAGCCCAGTAACCATAATTGACTGAGGTACCTGTTTTGGGGGTTGGCCCCGAAAGACTGTGACGCCCATAAACCCTAAACCCTAAACCCTAAACCCTAAACCCTGAACCATAAACCCTAAACCCTAAACCCTCTAAAAACCCCCTCGCTCGCGCGCACGCGCGCGGGCCTCCGCGCCCGCGGTCAGGAGCGCCAGCGCCTTGCTCGCGTGCCCGCGCATGGCAGCCTCCCCACTTCACCGGAGCCCGGATGGCCAGGGTTTAGGGTTTAGGGTTTAGGGTTTAGGGTTTAGGGTTTGGGGTTTAGGGTTTAGGGTTTAGGGTTTAGGGTTTAGGGTTTAGGGTTTGGGGTTTAGGGTTTAGGGTTTGGGGTGTGGGGTTTGGGGTTTGGGGCTTGGCGTTCAGGGTTTAGGGTTTAGGGTTTAGGGTTTAGGGTTTAGGGTTTAGGGTTTAGGGTTTAGGGTTTAGGGTTTAGGGTTTAGGGTTTAGGGTTTAGGGTTTGGGGTTTGGGGTTTGGGGTTTAGGGGCTTAGGGTGTGGGATTTGGGTCTTGGGGTTGAGGGTTTGCCGGCGGAGTTTTCTAGGGATCTTGAAGGGATCTGCAATACAAGGTTGCATCCTGTGCAACTGATATTAGGATTTCGGGCCTGTAGGGGTGTAGGGTTTAAGGTTTCGGGGTTTCAAGAATTGGCTGCATGGAGTACAGAGCTTCTGAGTCTTCAAGGTTCAGGGTTTATGGGGTTGTCATGGTTTCGAAATGCCGAAGCATGGTTCTGAGGATACAATGCTCGGCGACTCTGCAAGGACGCGCGCAGTAGACTCAGCACCAAGTTGCAAAGCCTAATCCCTATAGAAGCCCTACTCAGACCTTATGGTGAAAACCCTAAGCCCCATGAAGCCTAAGCCCTAAACCCTAAACCCTAAACCCCAAACCCTAAACCCTAAACCCACTTCTTCCCTTGGGCCTCAAAGAGCGCAGTCTGGCCCTGGCGGTCGGGAGCGTCGGCCTGGTCCCAAAGAGCCCAATACTCCTTCATTAAGGAATATAGCTTAGGGTTTAGGGTTTAGGGTTTAGGGTTTAGGGTTTAGGGTTTAGGGTTTAGGGTTTAGGATTTAGGGTTCAGGGTTTAGGGTTCAGGGTATATAGGGATCCTTAATATGATTTAAGGTATAGTCCTTAATGAAGGGGTATTGGGCTCTTTGGGGTCTTTACGGAGCTCTGACCCCTGATGGCCCCCGCACTGAGGTATCCCTTAGGGCTGAGGGTTTCGGGGGTTTAGGGTTTAGGGTTTAGGGTTTAGGGTTTAGGGTTTAGGGTTTAGGGTTTAGGGTTTCGGGTTTAGGGAGTTTAGGGTTCAGGGTTCATGGCTGCAAAATGCTTTGACATGACCCTCCACTGAGGTATCCTCTCGGCCCGAAGTGCAACCTTGGCGGTTGGCTCGAACCCTAAACCCTAAGCCCTAAACCCTAAACCCTAAACCCTAAAGCTTTAGGGTTTAGGGTTTAGCGTTTATGGTCTAGCGCCTCAGCTTCAGGGGTGCGGGGGGGGGGGGGGGGTATAGTGCCAAGGCGATGCCCAGTAATAAGGCTGTGGGCTGAGGATGTAAACCCTGAACCCTAAACCCTAAACCCGAACACCCTATACCCCAAACACTCATCTCTCTCATGCCGGAGCGTCCTAAAGTGGGGAAATGTCCCGAGGGTGGGCTCCTTGTCCAGAGAGTTCCGGATGAAAGTGCTACTAGTACTGGAGGAGATAACCTGGGTCTCCTTTCTGGGATTATAAGGGAACCTAAACCCTTAAAGAGCGAATCTGGGCCTACTCCGGGTCCGAGCAACCGTGTGAAGGAAACCATTATCAGGAGCTAGACATAGAGGTCAACACGGCTCAAGGGGTTCATCTGCGAAGGGTTCCACCCTAACCACTCTAAACCTCGACAAAGCGCTTCTCAGCATAACCTACCTCGCTTAGGGAAATGAGGCTGGGGTGTAGGGTTTGGGTTTTCAGCTTTAGGGCTTAGGGTTCACTATGTAAAAGGCCTGCTATGAAGAATGAAGCCAATATTCTTTCATATTGCCATGCTATGGAAACAGCAGGCAGAATCCCTAAACCCTAAACCCTAAACCCTAAACCCTAAACCCTAAACCTAAACCCTAAACCCCCCGCTCCCTCCCCCTCGCCCGCTCCGTGCCTCTAAGCCTGGGACTGCCAGGAGCGCTTCGACGCATGTGGCAGGATTCCCTTCAGGGTTTCTAGGGTTTAGGGTTTGCGGTGTAGGGTTTAGGGGTTTAGGGTTTAGGGGTTTGGGTTTGGGGTTCAGGGCTTAGGGTTTAGCGTTTGGGGCTAAGGGCTTAGGGTTCGGGGATTGGGGTTTGGGCTTTTCGGGCTGGGGGGCTGGGGGGGAGGGGGGGTATGAGGGTTTCGAGGTTTAAGGTTCAGGGTTTGAGGGCGCTTTTTAGGCTTACAAAGGGCCTCTAGGCCTGAGGGGGGGTTTAGGGAGTTTTGAGGTGTTTGGGCTTTGGGGCCCACGGATCCCCAAACCTTTTCAGGGGGGATGCGAATTATTCCTTCTTCCTTCAGGTCGTAGGTTTTTGGGGGTTTTAAGGTGTAGGGTTCAGGGTTAGGGCAAACCCCTTTGGGAACCCTAAACCCTAAACCCCAAACCCTAAACCCTACGAACCCTATCCATGGAAATTGACAGCCCGTTGGGGCTTGAGGGTTTGTGGGTCTGCTGAAAATAAAATTCACCAGAATGTCGTTCCATCCAGCCCGTAGCGGTTTTTCACTCTCACTACCTCGATGTCCCGGCAGCGCCGCATGTTCTCGATAATCCGCCCATGGTCCTCATATGTTTTTGTTGTCACCATGAACCGGGCCATGTCCAGCAAACTCTCTGCCTTCTTAGTGCGTGTATAGAGAAGTTACAGTACAGGCAAGGTTTAAGATAGAAGTTCTCATGTCCTAAACCCTTCCACCTCAAACCCCGGCCCTGTGCCACTGGTTGAGCTCATGACTCAAGAGCTTTGTCTTTCATCTGGCCGTGCAGGTGCTGGTGCTCGGGCCCCTAAACCCTAAACCCGAATTAAACCCCAAACCCTGATCTCCACAACCTCCTGAGCGCTTCTGAGGGAGCCTAGACCCTTAACCCTTGAGGGCTAAGGCCCCATTTATGGTTAGGGGGTTCAAGGTTTCGGGATGGGTTTTTGATTGAAGGGTTGGTTTCGGGTTTAGGGTTTAGGGTTTAGGGTTTAGGGTTTAGGGTTTAGGGTTTAGGGTTTAGGGTTTAGGGTTTAGGGTTTAGGGTTTAGGGTTTAGGGTTTAGGGTTTAGGGTTTAGGATTGAGGGCTTAGAGGCCCAAAACCCTAAAATCTTCCACCCTCCGGTGCCTTTCGCGTAGTACAGCGGCCTTCTTCCAAACTCGGCGTGGGGGAGGCTGAGATTTTGCAGGGCCAAGTTTGAGGCTTCGGGTTTGGGGTTTGGGGGTTTAGGGTTTAGGGGTTTAGGGTTTTAGGGTTTCGGGTTTGGGATTTTGGGTTTGAGGGTTTTGGTTTTCCAGTTTAGGGTCTAGGGCGCATGGCTTAGGCATATGCTTTGACGCACGCAAGCCAGGCCAAGCGAGCCAAGGCAAGCCAAGAAAAGCGCAGGCAAGGCAAGGCAAGGCAAGCCAAGGCAAGCCAAGCCACAAAGCCAAGCCAGGCCAAGCCATTTGCAAAGGGAGATAGCCGAGCCACACTTTTGCAAAAAAGGCCCCCCCTAAACCCTAAACCCTAACGTTGAGGTACGGCTTTTGGGTTGAGGGCTCACAAGGGGTGTGGACCCTAAAGCGCGGAAGCTTCACATCCCAAGCCACCCATTCCAACTGACCCACCGTGAGCCCTGAATCCTAGAAACCCCACTTACACATACTTATAACCCCAGTTAACTTATAAGCCCCCTAAATCCTCTAAATCGGTTAGAAGTAGACTCAGAATTAGCTAGGGTCATAAGTACCCATGAACCTCCAGGTAACCCTGACAGTTTCAAGGTGTAAGCTCAGGTGCCCCTTAAAGACTCCTGTCCCGGGGGTGCGGAGTTCAGGATTTAGATGCATCTCTCTCTTCCTTCCTTGCTTCCTTCCTCTGCAGTTAACTTTCTGTTTGTTATTTTTGTTTGTCCTCTCTCTCTCTCTCTATCTCTCGCTCTCTCTCTCTCTCTCTATGTCTCTCTCTCTCTCTCTCTTGCTCGCCGGCTCTCACTTTAAGTCACTCTCTGACAACTGGGGCTGCCGGCTTTGTCACATGCTGTGGCGCTGGCCCTCGCCTGGCTATCTGGCTGTGGCTACCCTAATGGTTCTGAAGTTGGAGTGTGGATTGGTACGTAGTCGGTGGTGTTTAGGGTTAGGGTTTAGGATCAAAGGGTTTGGTTTCTTTGGAAGTCCACAGGAAGCTACCCCCCCATGAAGAACTTGAGCTCACGCACGGGCGTGAAACGTAAATTCCTCAGCCTAGGCCCCCTCGAGGGAGGGGGCCCCTCTGTTGCCCTAAACCCTAAACCCTAAACCCTAAACCCTAAACCCTAAAAAACCCTAAACCCTAAACCCTAAACCCACTTGCTTTGCCACATGATAAGCCGATGGTTTGCTAAAGCAAAAGGCACAGATCGCTGGCCAGTGAGCGCAATATCCCCATCCCTATACTGTACAAAGCGGACCCGACTACGAATTAAGCCCTAAATATGGACTCCCTTACTACCTTACACCCTAAACCCTAAACTCCAAACCCCAAACCCCAAACCCTACACCCTAAACCCTAAACGAATATGTGAACGTACCTTTAGGGCCACTGGGCTCCCAGTGCATTGGCCGCAAGGGCTCGGCACGCATGGAGGTTCAACAAAAATCACTGGCTCAACCCTCAGCCCTACATCCGACAAAAAAGGCATCATAAGCCCTCAAACCCTAAGAGCCCCAACCCTAAATCCTTAAATCCTCAGATCCAACCCTTAAATCCTGAGCCTTAAGCCCCAAGACCCCAAGAGCCCTACACCCTCAAGAAACACGAAGATGGCTTGGGATGCTCCCCCTTTACCCGTCCTTAATTGGAAATATACATAGGGGGTACTATAATCTCGATTAAGGACTGCTAGTTTTTTATAGGGGGGAACATTCCAAACCCTAAGCCCTAAACCCCAAAACCCCAAACCCCAAGCCCCAACCCTAAACCCTAAGTCTACAGCCTAAACCCTAAACCCTCAGCCCTCAAACCTCAACCCTAATTCTAAACCATAAACCCTAAACCCTCATATCCCAAAAGATGGCCTCCAAGAGGCACTGCACGCTCGCGCCCTGTCCGGCCAAAGCTGCAAGGTGGAGGGGTGTCCTCTGCACCCCAGTAACACCCCTCTTTTCGGTTTAGGGCTTTTTGAAAAGGGTTTAGGGTTTAGGGTTAGGGTTGCAGCTTTAGGGTTCATGGGTTTAGGGTTTAGGGTTTGGCAGGCCCTGTCACAGCCGTCTTGGGAGGTTTCTTGCCGTGAGAGTTTCGGGCCTGAAGATCTTTAGGTATAGGGGTAGTTCTCTAAATAGAGGCCCTTTGGAGGGTCCTTGCTTTTAAGGGCTGCCGTACTTTATAAATTTTTAGTGGACCCAACAAGAGACCCCCAATTTAGAGAACTACCCCTAACTGTAAGGTTGCAAGGTTTAGGGCTTATCTCAGGGTTTTTTGGGGTGGATTTTCGGGTGTACTTACGGTTGATAGGGCTTCAGTGGTTTAAGGTTTCAGGGTGCACGCCGGGTTTGGAGAGGACTGGTGGTTTCAGGAATCAGGCCACTGAGTGCCGTTCTCGGGCGTTATTCTTGAGAGACTGGCGACTTCATATTCAACCCAGAAACTGGGATCCTAAACCCTAAACCCTAAACCCTAAACTCTAAACCCTAAACCCTAAACCCTAAACTCGATAATGCTGAAATCTGCCATGTGCCCTGCTTCGAACTCTAACACTACCCTGTGCTTCCGGGGTCCCCTAAACCCTAAACCCTAAACCCTAAACCCTAAACCCTAAACCCTAAACCCTAAACCCTAAACCCTAAACCCTAAACCCTAAAACCTCAACCCTAAACCCTAAACCCTAAACCCTAAACCCTAAACCCTAAACCCTAAACCCTAAACCCTAAACCCTAAACCCTCATAGATAGGTTGCCAGAACCCTGAAGGACTCAATTTATTAGGTCCCTGGAAGTCTGACACTACACAAACGCTTTTGGAACTCCAAAACCCTGCAGTGTGCCCTGCGCCCGAAACCATGTGACATGCCTGAACTCGCAGCGTTCCGCATGTTTTAGCTTTAAGGTGTAAGATCTGCACTTACAACCCCTCTAAACCCTAAACCCTAAACCCTAAACCCTAACCCCTAAACCCTAAACCCTAAACCGTAAACCCTACACCCGAAACGGAGAGGCATGTCGGGGTTTAGGCATCTGGTCACAACTCACAGGTGTTGGGACCTCTGCTCTTTTTTGTCTCAAGCCTCATGGAAGTTAACCAGGCAAACAATGAAATAATTATTGGGTTCGGGTTTAGGGCTACATTGGGAGCTACTTCGGTACATAGCGACTAGATACCCGAAGTGGGATAGGTCTTGCACCCCCCCCCCCCCCCCCCCGAACAAAAATGGAACGAAGGCAGCCCTACTTAAACACAATAAGGGAAAATGAACAAAAACATCCCAAGAGCCTACCTAGACCCAAGGCTGTCCTCTGCAGTTGGTCCGCCAGTTCCACTGAGGCCCGCTGCTCCAGGAGGATCTTCATGATGTCTACAGCGCCTGTGAGGCTTAGGGCTAAGGTTTAGGGTTTAGGGTTTAGGGTTTAGGGTATTAGGGTATTAGGGCTACGGGACCTTAAACAACGCTAAACTTTATACATCCCTACGCCCTATAAGCCCTATAAACCACACACGATCAGCTGGCGCTCTAGACCCTGCTTGGAGGTGCAGGGCACTTATAACGCCAATGATTATCTGGTAGACTTACAATTGGGGTTTTTAAGTACCCATGAAGCTCCAAGTAGACCCTGAGAACCTGGACGGGCCATTCACAAGCCAGGACATACAACAAAAGAAAACACGCCACCTCAACGCACCAGAGCATCTTATTATCATTATTATTATTGTTGTTATTATGATTATGATTATTAAACCATAGAATGAAATCTTGAGTTCTCTATCCCCCAACCTCAACTCTGAAAGAAATCCCCGAAGTCCCCCAAGGCCCTCGACAAAAGCGAAGCCCGAAGCCCGAAGCCCGAAACTCCAAACCCTAAAACTTAACCAACACACCTGAAACACCATGAGCCCCAAACCCCAAGCCCCAAAAGGGTTTAGGGCTAGGGTTTAGGGTTCAGGGTTCAGCGTTTAGGGTTTAGGGTTTAGGGCTTAGGGTTTAGGGCTTAGGTCTTGGGGTTTAAGGCCCCCTAAGACCTTCTCCCAAAGCCCGACCTTTCTGCGCCGCCACTTGCAGCGCTGTGCGGCCCTGGAAGCGATCGTCGAGGCGCTGCCTTTCTATCGTTCAAGTTTAGGGTTTAGGGTTTAGGGTTTGGGGTTTAGGGTTTAGGGTTTAGTGTTTAGGGTCTAGGGTTTAGGGTTTCAGCCCAGTTAAAGTCCTCGTCCGGGGAGTTGCCCGGCTCCCCGCCCTAAACCCTGAACCCCAACCGCGAAACCACTCTCAGCCCAGAATACGATAATTTAGGGGCCTTAGGAAATAGAACAGGGTTTTGGAATTTAGTATACTAGAATTATGTAAGGGCATACTCTTAGTCATTATTCTGAACCCCCCTATAGTACATGTAAACATCTCCTCCTCCTCCTCCTCCTCCTCGTCCTCCTCCTCCTCCTCTTCCTCCTTCCTCCTCCCTAAGCCCCAAACACTAAACCCCAAACCCTAAACCCTGCACCCCTAAACCTGAACGCGGGCGAGGTACTGGCCCAGATACGCCGTCACGATCTTGCAGACCTCGATGGACTCCTCCTGCGCCTGACAAAGAAGCCCTTACGAGCCTGGTGTGTACACAGAGCGTATCGAGTATAGGGTTTAGGTTTGGTATAGCGCTCAGGGTTTAGGGCTCAAGATGTGGGGGGTTTACGAAAAAAGGGGACCCCCTTAAAAATAGACCCCCAAGTAGTAGGATCCCGTTAGAACAAGGACCCCAAACCCTAAACCCTAAACCCTAAACCCTAAACATCGTAACCCCCCCTGTGTGTGTTGCGCGTCCTGCCTGCAGCTCCGGGGTTGGGGTTTGGGGTTCAGGGTTTAGGGTTCAGGGTTTAGGGTTTAGGGTTCAGTACCCGGCTGGGTTTGGGATGGGAACTTGGATACTCCGCCTCCCAGAACCTTTTGAGATGCCCTCCGAACAGTAAAGCCCAAACGCTATAATCTAGACCCAGGAGCAACCTAAGAATAGGTTTTAAAGGGATTATAAGGGAACCCCAACCCCCAATAAAGGAACTAAGGGCCTACTCCGGGTCCGAGAGAATGAGCCCTAAACCCTAAACCCCCGACCCGAACCCCAAGCCCCCAACCCTGAACCCTAAACCGCCTAAACCCTAAACACCCCTAAACCCCAAACCCGAAATTAAGCCCTAACCCCTGCAAACGCTAAAGCTCTGAAGCCTCAGCGCTTCAACGCCCAATAGGTCTCCAAATGGGGGAGTTTTGATTCCCAACGCCCGGATCAACTCTCTCAAACCCAAACGCCCAAAAAATCAAGATGATGGCCGTTTGCTGAAGATACAGGCTCGCATCACTTCTTCCCCCCCTCCCCCGCCCCAACAAAAAACCCAATTTTAGGGTTTCACCCTAAACCCTAAACCCTAAACCCCAAACCCTAAGCCCTAAAAACGGGTCCTGCCAGCCGCTCTTCTTGTGGCGGCGCAGGACCTGGCTGTTGGGGTATCAGTTTAAGGCTCCAAACCCCACATCAACCGTCCGAAGCCCTAAGCCCGAAACCATGAGCCGAGCAGAACTGTACGTTTCTACCAGTTCTAAACGGATTAGGGTAGTTACGGCCTTGCAAGAAGGACATAGCTACACATACTATACTTGGGTTATATTATAAGTACCCTGAACCTCCAAGTGAACCCTTGTATCGCAAGTGGGGTGCGGAGGTGCCAACGTGCCAAGGACTGGACTGAAGAGATAGTTGCAAGTTAGCGTTTAGGGTTTAGGGTTTAGGTTTTAGGTTTTAGGGTTTAGGGATAGTTTGGGGTTCAGGGTTCAGGGTCTAGGGTTTAGGGTTGCGGGGGTTCCGGGCTTAGGGTTTGGGGGCCTGTCAACCCTTGACCCCAAACTCTACAGGCCCGAAAGCCCTGAACCCTACAAGCTCAAAACCCTCTAGAAGCTCGACTCCCTGGAATTTGTAAGCCTTAAACCCTGTATGCCCTAAGCCTTCTAAAGCCCGAAACCCTAAACCCGCTAAGCCCTGTAAAGAGAGCCCTATCCGCCTTCTGAACCCTGGGAGCCCTAAACCCTAAACGCCCTGTAAGCCCGAAGCCCAAAACCCTAATTATAAGCCCTAACCCCTCCCCCTATAATCCCAATGAAATCTTTAGCCATTCGAATCCCTAGGTAGCCTTAGAAAGACTCGACGCCCCCAGCCTCGACCCTAAGCCCTAAACCCTAAACCCTAAACCCGAAACCCTAATAGCCCTAAACCTTAAACTCCAGTAGCCCTAAACCCTAAACCCTAGGTTGCCCGAAACCCTAAACCCCAAACCCTGAACCCCCCTTCGCCCCAAAACACCCGCCTGGGACAGCATCGTGAAGCCCACAGTCGGATCCTGCGGAGCTCCAAAGCTCACGCGGTTTGGTGTTTTTGACCCCCGGAACTCGAAACCCGAAACCCGAAACCCTAAACCCTAAACTGGCCCTAAACCCTAAACTATCCCTAAACCCTAAACCCTAAACCCTAAACCCTAAACCCCAAAGCCTAAACCCTAAACCCTAAACCCTAAACTGGCGAGAGCTGGGTGCTCGAGCCTCTCGCAGGGCTCGAACTTAGGGTTTGGGGTTAAGGGTCTTTTGTTTAGGGTTTAGGGCTACTGGGGTTTAGGGTTTAGGGCTACTAGGGTTTCGGGTTTAGAGTTTAGTGTTTACGGTTTGGGGATCGGAATGCAGGATCTCCGCTAACCCTCAACCCTGAAACAGACCCAGGCAACTTGACCAGCCCAAAACACAACACTCAGAAACCCTAGCACCGAAAGCCCTGAACTCAGCACAGGACATTTGAAAGGCTTTCTCCAAAAAAAGGTCCCTGTGTTGAGTTTCTGCAGTACTTTACTACTTAGGCTCGAGGTCCCTTACGGTCCCGCCCCCCCCCCGGCGACCCGAGACGCCGGGCGGGTGAGCAGATGTCTACTTTAAAGAAGCACTGGGTCCCCCAAAACTATCCATTTCAGTGCGAAAAAGCAGCATTCCATTTCTGGGTCCACAGGTCTTTCTCAAGCAGGGGACCGGTCGAGGCCGGTGCGCCCTCCCCATCTGCAGGAGCCTTTTCAAATTGCCGTGCAATCGGGAGCGCACCCCTAAATCAAAAGAAAAAGGCCCCGCGCGCGCGCGCGCGCGCGCGCGCGTACACCGAAACCCTAAACCCCAAACCCTCAACCCTAAAGCTCTTTGACCCTGGTGCTGAACCCTCAGCCCTAGCCCTGAGCAGCAACACCTGAACCCTAAACCCTAAACTCTAAACCCTAAAGGATGGAGCCAATGCTATGTGAACGCAAAGACCCTGGGCCCTTTCGAGCGATCTTGAGAACAAAGATCGGGACCCCAAACCTCAAGGCCTGAAACCCAACCCCCCCCCCCCCCGTTTAGGGTTTAGGGGTCTAGGGTTTAAGCCCTAAACCCTAAACCCTAAACCCTAAACCCTAACCCCTGAACCCCAAGATTTAAGGTTTACATAACCGCAAGCCCTGTGCCCAGTGAGACCGACTGCTTCCGCTCCTTTGCAATCACCTCGGCATTCTCCTGTACAGGCGGCCAGGTCACACGGATGTTGATGCTTTCCCTAAGAATCCATGTACCTACATAGTATATACTTGGGCCCTAAAGCTACTATATGGAAACCGCTTTAAGGCCCAAGTATACACCATATAGGTACATGGACATTTAAGGGTTTTAGATCGGGTACCCTAGATGTCCCCGAATTTTTTAACAGCAGCAAAATGGGGGTTTCCGACACTAGGGCTGCCTTTTTGCGGTCCTTATCGTAAGGGAATCTTACTAATTGGGGTCTCTATTAGGGGTCCCCTTTTTTTCGCAAACCCCCAAATTGAGAACTAGCAGCCCTAGTGTACTGCGAACAGTGAAGTAGCTTAGGGAGCCTTAGGGAGTAGTAGGGAGCATTAGGGAACCTTGGGTCACATACCCCCTTGAACCCCCCTCCCTTAAGGAACCCATAAGCTGAGAATGCAACACCAAAGAGAACTGGCAGCCGTACTGTACCGCCAATAGTGAAGTGATACCCTAAACCCTAAACCCTAAACCCTACACCCTACACCCTACACCCTAAACCCTAAACCCTAAACCCTAAACCCTAAACCGACTCGGCACTCTCTTCAGCCTTAGAGGCTTCATGGTCCATGGGCTCTGACAACGCATACTTGGAGGTTCATGGCATTTACTAACCAATTGTGCCTGTTTAGGGTTTAGGGTTTAGGGTTTAGGGTTTAGGGTCTAGGGTCTAGGGTCTAGGGTTTAGGGCTTCGGATAACTGTACTTATAAGCCACATATAAGCCCCTTAAGTGCCCTAATATGGTGATAGGTAGAGTTAGAAGTACGGTTAGAATTGGTTACTAAGTATCATGAACCTCCAAGTATGACCAGTTCTCCAAATTAGGGTGCCTTTTGGGGGTACCCTGGTACCCTAGAGCCCTAAATAGGAAGGGCCCCCCACTAATCAGGACCACAAAAGGGGCCCTCATTTAGAGAAGTGACCAGAAGGGTTCGGACCGTGGGCAGGACCGCAGCTTAGGGCACAAAGGGTGCAGGGAGAAGGGGATCCGGACTTTTCCTTACCGCTCTTACTACGACGCAGAAAATTGTGATCCTGAGCTGAGCAGTCGGCCGCCTATCGGCTAGCGTTTAAGGAACCCCCCTAGGCTGTGCCTGAGTCATGCAGAAGAAAAACACCAAACCCCACTAACGTGGAGCGCTCGGGACATCAGAACACTAATCTTAGTGTAGCTTTCATGGTCCTTTAGTATAAAGGCCACTGGTCTGGCCTGGGGCCCTTCCAACATCTGCCCAGCGTGGGATACGGAGGGAGGCCGTCCCCTCGGTGGACACTGCAGGACTGGCAACTTTCGGTGTGGTGCCGGGTTCATCTAGAGCCCGGCGCCTCTTCGCAGCCCTCATCCTTTTGTTGGGCTTTTTCCCTTTCTTGTCAGGAGCCACCTCCTCCTCCTCCCTCCTCCTTCTTCTCGGACACCACAGCCTGAGCCTGCTGTTGAAACCCCTTGTATACCCCTTAATATTAAGGGACCATGTAACCAAAAATCTTAAGAGCTACTAGACCCAGGAGTAACCTAGAAATGAAGAGGGTGGTTTTAAGGGGATTCTAAAGGGAACCCCCAACCAAAAAAAAGGAATGAAAGGCCTACTCCGGGTCCTAGCCCTAAACCCTAAACCCTAAACCCTAAACCCTAAACCCTAAACCCTAAACCCTAAACCCTAAACCCTAAACCCTAAACCCTAAACCCTAAACCCTAAACCCTAAACCCTAAACCCTAAACCCTAAACCCTAAACCCTTGACCCGGCACCTCAGCCAGCTGCCATGCGACGACTTCTGGGTTCGCATGGCGGACCAGGCCACCCAACCGTTTCTGTCCTGTTCAAGGGTTTGGGGCTCAGAGTCGGGTTGAGGGCTTCCCCTAAACCCTCAACCCTAAACCCTAAACTCTTAAACCCTAAACCCTAAACCTTATACCCTAAACCCGAAGCCTAAACCCTGGAAAACGCTAAGCCCTAAACCCTAAACCCTATAGGGTTGTTTGGGTTTATCCACTTAGGGTGTATAGGGTTTGATGCCAGCTTGGGATAAGGGGTGGGGTTGAGGGCTTCAGGGTTCGGGGTTCGGGGTTTAGGGTTTAAGGAGATTCTTGAAGACCCTCGATGTACAGTTCGCGCTCAGCTGCACCGCGGCCGCATCGCTTGCCATTAATAGGGTTCTTGAGGCTGGCCAACTTGTACGTAGACTGGCGTGCCCCCTACTTGTAGGGAGTAGGCACGCCAAGGGATCGTGCTTGGGGTCTACGGCTGAACCTAAACCGTAAACCCTAAACCCTAAACCCTAAACCCTGGTTTAGGGCTGGCGCACTTACTGTGACGAACGAGAGACTGTAGTGGAACCAGGTCCGGAGCATCCGATGCCGACCCAAACTCGAAGAGCCAAAGGGCCAGGCTAGTAGGGAGGCCTCAATGATTAGAACATAGGGTTTAGGGTTTAGGGTTTTGGGGTTCAGGGTTTGGGGTTTAGGGTTTAGGGTTGGAATAGGGTTTTGGGGGATATGATAGGACACTTATACAGGGACCATAAGGGAATTTCAAGGCCACCCTAAACCCTTAACCCTAAACTCTAAACCCATGAACCCCTGAACCCTCAAGCTGAACTCAAACCACGCGGGTCCGCACAGCTCTTGCTCCATGGCACACCAGTTCGGCGAGCGGGAGAGCGAAGACGTGCTCGATTTTAGATTTTAGGGTTTCGGGTTTAGGCTTATGGTCGTGGAGTAAAGGGTTCGAGGGTCCCCGGCGCGGTGTAGAGAAGAGTCAGGGCTAGCGTGGGTAGGGATTAGGGTGGAGAGTGTACGGTTGAAGGGTTCAGGGCTCGGAGGGCTGTTAGGATTCTCAGGGCTGAAGTGCCACAACAGCCAGTATAGAGCTAAATTCCTGAGCCTGAAACAAAACCGTAAACCCTAAACCCTCAACCCCAAGCCCCAAACCCTAAACCCTAAACCCTAAACCCTAAACCTCATCAATGACCTTCCTGTGAATATGGGAGAGAGCCAAAAGCGGAGCGAACCGAAGGCATGCGGCTGTGGATCAGGGGTGCTTTGGACCAAAGACTTCGGGCTTAGAATTGCAGGGTCTAAAGGTAACCCTAAACCCTAAACCCTCAGCCGCACAGGGCTCATGAAGGTTTCGGGTTCGCAGGACGGGGTCAACTTCTCCCAGTTCCCCCCCACGGCATCTCCCAAGGTTTAGGGTTTAGGGTTTAGGGTTTAGGGTTCAGCATCTCATGGACTAGCTTTCACCAGTCAAGCAGAACCCCCCACCCAGAGAATCCCATACCATTTAAAACATAAAGCTCACCGGTGCCGATAATATTGACCGAAATCGCAAAAACACCGGTGCCGATTGACCGAAATTACCAAAACCCGGTGGGCACATTGACCGAAATTGCACAAAAGTCTAAACAATCAAATAAATAAATAAGTCTATATCTATATCTATATCTATGTATATATATATATATATATGTCTGAAAGAGAGGGTTTAGGGTTTAGGGCTTAGGGGTTTGGGTTTAGGGGCGGGTTTGGGGCTGATAGGGTTTAGGGCTTTATAGGGCTTAAGGGCGGCATCGTTGGGAAGCGACTCCATCGCAAAGACATACAGTTGGTTAATTAGCAGGGAATGAGGAAATTAGGGCCCTATATATATATATATATATATACATATATATATATATATATACCCTTTAAGTGATTATACAGGGCCCTATATATACCCTCTAAGGGATTATATAGGGCCCTATATATGCCCTTTAAGGGATTATGTAGGGCCCGAGTTCCCTCATCCCCTGAAAAGAACCAGCAGGAAGCAGAGCATGGCGTCCTGATCACTTTCGTCGGCCGACCTGCTGTTGCAGTGGCGGAGAACGTCTATTCTCGACACTTAGGCCCTGACCCCTAAACCCTAAACCCTAAACCCTAAACCCTAAACCCTAAACCCTAAACCCTAAACCCTGAACCGTAAACCCTAAACCCTCAACCCTAGACAACCTCAACCCGAAAGAACCCTCTAAATATCCCGAAATAGTCATTCTAAGGAGCCCTTGTCTCGGAGGTGGCAAAAATCTCGGATCGGTATCCTGATTTTACGGCGTCGCGTTTTAGAAGCATTCCCAATGACATGTGATCCTGGTTTCAGGGTTCGGAGGCCGCCCCCTCCCACAAAACAGAAAAAAGTTGAAGTACCTTCCTCAAGCAAGTGTGCTGGCCGTACTGAGGTCTTTGGTATCAACGGAAACCTATGCCCAAAACCCGAGAGACATGGGACTAAACTGAATGAGCCCTCTAGAAGGAGGGGCCCCCTTACCATACTAACTATAGCTAATGGGCCTATAACCTAATTTAGGATCCTTATTATAGTTAAGGGGCTTATAACCTAATTTAGGATCCTTATAACCTAATTTAGGATCCTTATTATAGTTAAGGGGCTTATAACCTAATTTAGGATCCTTCTGACCTAGTTTAGGGCCCTGTCAAGCCTACCCCCCCTGAAGCCGCGACTGCCAAGACCTTGTCGCCTTCAGAGGCCGCTTTCATTCAGCTGACATGGGTTTAGGGTTTAGGGTTTAGGGTTTAGGGTTTAGGGTTTAGGGTTTAGGGTTTAGGGTTTAGGGTTTAGGGTTTAGGGTTTAGGGTTAAACCCAAACCCTAAACGCATCTACCCTTCAGAGAGGGTGCAGGTTGCAGGGATTCGGGCTTCATTCTCGGGCTTCGGGCCTAGAACTCGCTCCATGGAAACCGTCTTAGCCCTAAACCCTAAACCCTAAACCCGAAACCCTAAACCCGACGACTGCGCCAACGCGCGCCCCGACGCTTTTCCCGCTGTATCAAAGACAGTTGGATGCGCATGGCAAGCATAAAAAAAACAACTAAACCCTAAACCCGAAACCCGAAACCCGAAACCCTATGAACCTTAAACCCGAACTCTGAATCCCTGAGCCACGACGCCGTAGACCCTCTACCTGATAAACCTCAAACACCCGAAGGCCATTCGCAAATAGCCCCCGCATCTCCCGATCCACCCTGAAGGGTTTAGGGTTTAGGGTTTAGGGTTTGCTTTTTAAGGGTTCGAAGGTTCAAGGGCTTACATATCGCAAATAGCCCCCGCATCTCCCGCGCCACCCTAGGGTTTTTAGGGTTTTTTAGGGTTTTTAGGGTTTTTTAGGGTTCAGGGTTGTTTTTGTAGGGTTTGAAGGTTCAAGGGGCTTGCATATCCCTTGGCCCTAAAGCAGGAATGCCCCGAGCCCACACGACGCGAGCGCCTTGGCCGCCATCATCACCCTCCGCAGACAAGGACAGGTAGGGAAATACGAGCCCCCAGGGTTTAGGGTTTGGGGTTTGGGGGTTAGGGTTTAGGGTTTAGGGTTTAGGGTTTAGGGTTTAAGGTTTAGGGTTTAGGGTCAAGAACCCCCCAAAAACACCTTCTGTTGTAGGCTCCCAATGTAGAACCCCTTGTAGGGCTCCCATGTCGGGTTGCGACTACAAAGCCCTCTGAAAAGGGTGTACGGAGCCAAGCATTCTGTAAGGGGGTTCTCTAGTAACAACCTCCCAAAACAGGGTTTAGGGTTTAGGGTTAGGGCTTAGGGCAAGGGTTTAGGGTTTAGGGTTAAGGGTTAAGCGTTAAGGGTTTCTGCATGAGGGCTGAGGGTTGAGGGTTGAGGGTTTGGGGTTGGCATTTGG